>VXBO01002205.1:1417951-1446278 GCA_013400135.1 Rhinoptilus africanus | reverse complement strand
GGAAGTAGTAAGGAATGTAGGAAGGAAGGAAGGAAGGAAGGAAGATACATGTGGTTTCTAAACTTTTTTATGCATTCCCAGCACTGTGTGTACCAGTAATAGAAAATACTGCCTTCTTTAGGTTGATGGCTGCAGGTGATCTGGATGCATGAGCAAAGACATATTTTCATTATGGTTTTGCTCTTCTCTTTGAACTCTCTTGGTGCTTACTTTTATCTTTAAACTTTTTGGTTCCTTTCCTTTGCAAATCTTTCACATTTCCAAAATCAGATTAATGAGAAAATTATGGTCTTTGGATAAAAAATCCTTGCATATAGAAATGGCAGAAAAATATGAAAAAACAGTATGTGCTAGTAGTTTAAAGCAGGATGAGATTGTTAGAGTTGGACTCCAGGGTTCAATATTTCAATGTCCAACACTGTTGCTGCTTAAACCACTCAACAGCTCTGTGTCTTGTTTTATTTCTCTGTGAATTCATGCATAAAATGTTATTATTCATTTCCCTCTCATTTTTTTTTACTGAACTTTGGCTGTGCTTTGCAGCACACCAAACACAATTCCTGCTCACAGGAAAAACAATCTGGCAAGTGCTATTGTTCACTGAAACAAAGCTGTGGATATGCAGGTGATAAAGGCTAGGGCAAGTACTGCATCTTCCTGTTTCTTGTCATAGAATCATAGAATGGTTTGGGTTGGAAGGGATCTTAAAGATCACCTAGTTCCACCCCTCCTGCCCTGGGCAGGGACACCTCCCACTAGATCAGGCTGCTCAAAGCCTCATCCAGCCTGGCCTTGAACACTTCCAGGGAAGGAGCATCCACAACTTCCCTGGGCAACTTGTTCCAATGTCTCACCATCCACACAGAATTTCTTCCTAATATCTAATATAAATACATACTTTTTTTTTTCTTTAAAGGGCACACTTTAGGAAATATAACAATGCAGATATCACCATTGTCATCACAGTCTGGACTGTCTTGAGGAATATGTGCAGCTCCTGTTGACATGGGACTAGGCTCCTGATGGTCGTTGGGGTATGGGTGACATGCAGCATTGCCAGCTTGTTGCAGGCCAGGATTAGGAGCAAGCTTTTCTTCACTCCTGCCCCACTGGTAGTAATGGTGAACTAGGCGTAACAAGGTAGAGATTGCTTGTCTTTTTTCTTTTCTTTTAGTTTTTTAGTATCATTGCTTTTGACTCCAGAAGCGTAATAAGGAACAGTTTCCAACAGTGCATCAAATATGCTGGGGTTGTTTACAACTTTTCACAGAAAAAATGTTTTCCTTCCATCAAGACACTTCCTTTTCTTAAAGAAAATAAACAACCCCAGGGCCAAGCTCGCCAGCTAATGGTGTCTCCAGAAGCTGAGGGCTTCATGGAGAAAAGCGTGGCAGGGACCAGAGGTCCCTGCACGCTGCACAGGACAGAGCTGCCCAGGGGCAGCTGGAATGGGCAGGCTGCCTTGCGCTGTAGTCAGCTGGCGGATCCCCCTGCTCAGGTCCTGGCCAGCCTGAAGGGCTCTTTGCTCCAGCTGCTCTTCTTTTTTCTTCCCTTTTGCTAGCTGATTTATCTTCCTCCCCTCTGTATCTCTGCCCCTTCCTTTGTTTTTCCTTTAAGATAATCCCTTCATGCTTTTTCTCTGGCCCCTTCTGTGTTACATATACATGCACACTTTTCTTTCCAGGGAAGTTAATTTAGATTAAGGGAAGGGATGGATTTAAGAAGGAATAGCTCTCCCTGAAAAACTTCATGTGGAGATCCCCCAATTCTGGAATAAAAGCATTTTCCAATGAACACGATCCTTTGTATATAGCAAATTAAAGCAATTTAGTTTGAAATCATTCTGCTCGGATTGCAAGTGCTCATCTGATTATGCCCCAATTTAATTGGGAACATCCCCTCATGCCAAATTTGCCATGAAGACAAGATCCTGTTCCACTCCCAGGCATGCACAGATACCACTCCCAGACCATTCAAAGAAAGCAATACATCTGCCACCCAACCAACCATGAAGAAATCAGGGAGCTAACATAATATTTGCAAGCCAAACTTTGCTCACTCTTCTGCAGTACTCCTTTGTCTGTTTAGACTGTTAACTCCAGGGTGAGAAAACTTTCTCCCTCTGTTTTTTATGTGGTGCCTGGCACAGAGAGATCCCAGCCTTCATTGTACAGTTATGGCACAACAAACAAAAGAATCATCAGAAAGCGTTGTGCTTTCACAAGTGCCTCCCAGTCCCATGCAATCTTAACTCCCTTTGACATCTGCAGGGCAGCAGTTTTCACCCCACCCGCATTTAGGAACCAAATTTAGACAGCTGCTCTCTGGAAGCCCTCTCCACAGAAAACTGGGAGAAGTGATGTCCTCTAGAGAAATGAGAGCAATGGTTCAGAGCAGAAAACCATAACCTGACCCCTGGTAGAACTTCTCCCCAGTAAATTCAAGAGCCACAGGATCAACTGCCTCAGTTAAGTGACTCAGGTTGGTTTTCTGAATATACCCACAGGAACCTTCTTCCAACTAGGAGGAAATTTTATGAAGATCAATGAAAACAGCGCAAAGATGAAGGGTAGAGGCAGGGTGGGAAGAGAACATGCCTGGAATATTTTGTGGAGCAAAGCCAAGGAGAAACACAAAAGTTGAACTAAGCAAAGATTCAGCTGGACCAGGTTAGTCTGCAGGCGATGAAGAGCCTCACGGCCGCTTGGTGGCTCACAGAGTGGCCACTCAACATTTCAGTGGTGCTGGGATACAAACTTTGGTCTTCCTACTCCAAAATTACAACTTTGTGCTACACACAAGCAGACAATCTCTGTGCAACACTGGGCATTATTGCACAGTGCTCCCAGCCCCAGCATTTTAGCTGTCTTACGGAGTTTTTTGGCTTATTATGTGAAGCATTCAGAGATCCTAGATGGACAATTGCTGCTCAAATGGACTAGAGCAGCACAGAGTTTTCTAGACATGGCTATTTTTCTCATTGTGCTGGTTCAGTTGACTATGTGTTTTGAATATGGAAATGTGCACAGAAAATGGGAACTTGATTGCAAACTGAAGCCGAGCTCCCCATGAAGTCTTCCGTGGTCACTCATAGTCGTGCTCCTTGCACTGAGACAACACATGTCCATCAAGCCCAGAAATAACACCCATGAACTGGAGGCATGGATCACCTTGCAGGCAGTGGTGACTGTGTCCATGGGTGCCTGAACAGCTTTGGAAGGCAATCCAGAGGCCAAGCTCAGCCTCTAAAACAACAGTGTTTGGATGAGTCTTTGTCTTTTGCAGGGATCTGGCATTACGATCCCTGAAATTAAGATTTCCAGCTAACAGAGTTTTGTTTGTATATCAGTTTGCCTATCTGTAGATGATAATTACTACTTGCTAGGTAGGAAGCACCCCACACAAATAAGAGCACATTCTTCTATCCATGTAAAACTATTTTTTGAACTTTTGCGTGACATGGGTTACAGTCTGCTTCAAAATTTCCCTCCAATGCTCACAAGAACACTACTAAGCCTGAAAAGCTGGCTGGAAAGCTGGCCAGACCTCTCTTCAGCATTGGGAAATCCACTGAAGTTCCAGATTTAAGGAGGGAGACAGGAAATGACCTGTAGCATCAACAAACATTGACATTAATTTCAGCTGAAAGGAGACACCGGCAGCCGAATATCTGCGCAAGCTCATTTCCTCTCCTCCAGCTGTCGCAGGCTTTCGTTCAGCTGAACTGGAGTTCAGGGCTGTGGTGAGACATGTCGGTCACATCTATTCTTGTAAACTAAACAAGAGCAAAGCACGATCTGCACTCGTGTCCTAGCCCACTTTATTTTTTGGCCCAGGCACAGCAGCCGGCACCAGGGAGAGGATGTCTGCTTAGTTTCTCCAGGGTTTCTTGGGAATGGTGGCTCCTCAATAGCCCAAGCTATCATGCTTGGTGGCCCCAGAGGTCCCACCCCAGACACACATCCCCCTTCTCTCCGATGCATTCACCTTTCTGCTCTCTGAACTGTCTCTTACAGCATGTTAAGCCAATGTTGCCTACGACTTCATGGACAAATTCCTATGTTGGTAGCCCCTATGTTGGTAGATACTGATCTCAGAGTCTCAGAGATCAAGGCATTGGATTTGCCCTGTGCAACTGAGGCAAAATCAAACCAATATTTTCCTGAAAAAAATTCCATGCAAGCACTATATATTTAGGAACAGGAAAGTGGATGCCCACAATTCAGAAGTTATGTGCCATGTCCTACAGTCATTACTTGCTGCTATTAAGACAGAGAAAATTGTGAACAATTGAAATGCAATTCTGAATAGCACTCTGGTTTATTGCAGGTGTTATATAGCCAGTCCAATGCCAGTCCAATTTTGCTAAGACTTAAGGCATTAAGGCCAGATAAATTATTGGAAAACAGTACAGAGTTCATCTGTCTATAAATTGACTGTCCCCCTTTTTTTTTTTTAAGGAGATTAGGCACAAGAAATTGACGAACCTGGAAGAAGCAGGAACCTCAGGCAATTGTGTTTGAGTTAAGGGAGCTGTGAGGGTTTCCTTGTAGCTAGCCATGAAGTCCAAAAAGTCCATCAATCCTTCCGCATACGATACATACAGAGATCTCTTGTCCTTGGCCCAAAAGAAGCCTACATATGGCAGCTGATGGCTTTTCTCTTGGTCTAGGCTCTTATAAAACTTCCACATATGTTTGCCTTGGGGTTGAAGCTTCTTCTCAAGGAGCTCAGTGCAAGCTGATCTCGCAGCATGTTGCTAGAGCGGGCTGCTCTGCTGAGCTGACAGAAAGCTTCTCTGGATATTTTTATTACTTGCAGAGCAGTTTTCTCATGAATTAAAATGTATGACTGAACTTGTTTATGTTACATCGTGGATGGGGATAAAACCACCTATGCAATTTCTCCTGCTCTGTTACATATATATACCAAGCAGGAGCTTTGGAAAATCCCATCCTGAAACCTGAGCTATAAAGTTAACAGTTAATCTCAGGGGACTAATCTTCAGATGGTGTCAATCGGCACCACCTCAACATGTGCTGGCTTAGGATCTGGCCCCAGGACTGGGGGGTCACTCTGCAACAGAGGACCAGAAAAGGGCCCAGAACTGCTGCCATGGGAACCACCTGAGCTGCTGGAGGAGTTGTCAGGTCCCATGCCAGGCCTGGAGCTGGGGGGAGATCAGGTGCCTTTTTATTGCTGAAAATATTTGAGGGGCAAAAAAATTAAAATGGCAATGCTGCTTCTGCTGTGGGTGGCAGCATCTGCTTCATCTCCTCAGAATAGCTCAGCGGTTTCTGGGGTTGCCTTTCCTTTGCAGTCCCCATCAGTAGTGTGTGTTTTCTGTTGGGAAAGAGAAAGCAATGAGAGAGGCTGCTCTGGGGGTGGGAGAGGCCGCTCATTTAATCTTGCTCTTAATCCCTTTTCTGCTGCAGACTTCCTGTGTGTCTGTAAAAGCAGATCTAACCAAGGAACAAGGCACCTCTAATATTATCCTTTAGAGGATGATGTCTCAGTTGCCCCTCTATGAGCTGGGTGAGACCTATTGAACCTCCTGTGCCTGCAGTGAGGAAGGAAAAAGTAGCGGCATCCCACTTCTCAAAGTATTTTTGAACACGTTTTTTAACTCCCATATTTCAGGCAGTAAGGCATTAAAAAAGAAGCTTTGTTTTCCACGCAGTTTCACACTTCAAATTTCATTTTTCTATTTTTTTCAGTAGGTTTAAAGTAACAGCAGTTTTCTCTAAGGGTTTAGAAATCTTTTGCATCCTTTTCTCAGCAGCAGGCAAAGTAGGGTGAGTGAGTAATGAGCAGAAAAAATGTATCAATTTGAAAAGAAGGAAGGAAGGGAAAAAGGAAAAAAAGAAGAAAAATCTAACTAATTTTAAAACGGCTTTTCATAAAATCTGAACTTGTTTTGTAAAATTAAAAACACAATTGACAAACATTTTTCTGGAAAATATTTCATTATTGGTGAATCACATCTTAAGTAGCCTTGTAGTCAAAACCCTTTGTTTCCATCCTTATTTATTTCTGCATCAAATAAAAGTGAACTGAGACACAGGAGATCACTTCGATGGAAGGCATTTTCTGAAATCTGTGTACTGCTTAAATTCCAATCCAGGTCTGTTTTAAACTTACCCAAATGGAACAAAACCTGCAAAGTGTTTGTATTTCACTCATCACTGTCGTTAATCCCTCTTTTCTTCCGCTCACAAAAGAATAAAGGTTTCGGTCTGTGTCCCTGGGAGGCGTCAGAAGGACAATCCCCCTCCTTATCCCAGTTTTAATTTTTTCAAGGAGATTCAGCTCCCAAGATGCCCAGGTATTGCTGGCTGAACTTTCTAAAGGACTCTGAGCGCTTGGAGGTGTGTGCCTTCCCTTCCAGGTACAGGCAGCATCTATGCTGCTAATAGCCTTTTTGACTGCAATTTAAAATATGAGTATCTAGGATGCAGACACTGGTCCTGAGCCTGTCTCCATGCCAAGGCAGACCTGACCTGTCTCCCCCCATGGACGCTGAGGTGTGAGCAGGACCAGTGAAAACCAATGTCCCCCTCTGCACTCACCAGCCAGTGCCAGCATCGTCTCTGCCCTGAGCCGGGGGGAGGCATTTTTGTCTTCAATAAGCTTTAAATAATTTTTCTTCTGTAAATATGCTTGGTAGCCCTGTGGCAAAGAGTTCCCCCTCTTAACTACACACTGGGGAAAATGGATCTTCTTTTGTTTCTTTTTTCTCTGAACTTGCCACTAAATAGTTTCATCTGATGTCCCCTAGCTCTCGTATTAGAAGAGACAGCAAACAGTCATCTTCTATTCATATTTTCCAGCCTACTCGTGATCTCTATCATATCCCCTTCAGGGATGTCTTTCCCAGCCTGAAGAATCTGAGCCTATTTAATTGCATTTCTAGTCTGTTTGAGAGCTGAATTATTCTGTTTAATTATCTGTTTAGTCTATTCTAAACCTATTGTTAGGGTTCGATGGCCAGGAGCAGCCCTGGTGTCTGGTCTGTACTAGACTGCCTTATAGGACCCACCAAGAAGGAGATCCTCTGGACATAAGCACAGCAGAGCCTGGATTCATCCCACGGCATTTTGGATGCCAAAGCGCACTCTGAACTGCTGTCTAAGGATGCCAGTCCCATTCATTGACTTGACAGGCAGACTAAAATGACTATTTTCCTCATTCAGTCTGATAATAAGAATGTCAAAAATGATGAATTTGGGGCCATGAAACACCTCTACCCCATGAAATGGGAGCAGGCAGTGAAAAATGATTTTGTGAAGAGGTGTGGCCCTGGGATTGCAGCAGAATGGGGATCAGACTGAAGCAGGATACCCTTCTCTTGCTCTCCGGTCGTCATCCTTTGGTCATTTTTGCCCCAACCTTGTTCATCCCGCTAGGGTCAACATACCATGACCTTATAGATGACTCTGGTGCTGGGGTGACTCCTTGCTGGTGGGGTGCTATGAGCCTCTTCACGGTATACTGTAACAGACCACACTGCTATTTGGTATTTTTCTTTCCTAACTCTAATTAATTTGGTCTCATTCATTTATAATCTCATTAAGTGCCATGTGATAATAAACAGTGGGAGGAAAGCCTCGCTGGAGCGAAGGGACAAGGGCTCAGCATCCCACAGAAGCTTTGCAGGATCAAGCCTCTAAGTGGTTGCATTTCAGCGACGATCCAGCTTATTCGACCCGTGAAACTTATTCCAGAAATGCATGCCTGCAGATGTCTCTCGTACACACCGCCTCAGCAGTCATCATAAAAAACTTCTATGCTTTCTTTTCATCTATACCAGATGGTGGCTGTGACACTGGGGGCCTGCCTTTTTTCCTTGCCATCCATGCAGACCTTGACAGAGTGAAGAAGAAAGGTACTTCTGCCTTGGACAGACCTGCCAAACCCACCCCAAAGACCCCACACCCTGCTCCTGCTAATTGCACCAACATTGTCTTGCAGCATGAACCATTCCAGCTCTCTGTTTTCTTTCAAAGTATATTTGTTTTATATCTGACATGTTTATATATGTTAACTGTTTGCTATAGATATCTGTCAGCTTCAACTGGCAAAACCAAAAAAAAAAAAAAAAGAAAAAGAGGGGTTGGCTCTATGCCAGAGGTATGTTCCTTAAAAGCACTTTGCTTTTTGTCACATGGTTTTGCATAGAAAGAGAAACGAGGAGAGGGAGGGTGGACTGGCAAAGGATATTATGCTTTAAATACTGTGAAAGAATTTCATACAAAAATGTACTCTACTTTTCAGATATTAGCCTAAGCACCATAAAAAGTTGTTTTATAGTCCTAGAAATGATACACAAACATTGGTATACTGTTTGTCATAAAAACTGCTCTAAAGAGGGAATCGCGCATTATGCTTTTCAAAATATGACATTTATGAGCTGCCTTTGATTGTTACCAGAATGTTTTTTAATGAAATAGAAAATGTGTGTGTGTGTACATGTGTGCGTGTGTGGTGAGCGTGTGTTTTTGTGCATGTACATTAAGGGCATGTGTCACTGAGGGAGAGACATCTTCTTAAAAAAAATGTGCTTCACTCAGGCCAGAGATTTTCATCTTTCTACTTTTCAAAGAAAGAAGACTATAACCCTGCCTGCCAGTCAGAGAAAAGGCAGAAATGTCCATGTCTTCATATGTGGGGAGAAATCAGCACAATTTCCTGGGATTTTTTTCTCTTTTGCAAGAATACAGGCTGGTGCTGTGCAATATCCTCTTCCCTTTGAGATACAACCACACCACTTCAGGATGAAGGTGGAGAGACATGAATCTCTCCCCATGCCAAAGATGTTGGCTCAGGTTTCTCTTGTAATGATGTTTAAAAAGGGCTTAAATTGGAATTACATGATGCTTATGCCTTCTGCTAGTTCTTACCAACATTACCTAATTGCTCACAGTGATGGGATTCATTGCCTCCTGGGCATTTTTTACTTTGTGAGGAGAACAGGCTTGTTGACACACTGTTTTCTACTGGACCATTTCACCACCCTCCCTGCCCAAAAGCCAGGTGAGGAGTCAGATGGTGGCTCATCCTATACACTCTTTCTTTTTAAAATGTCTGAAGTTTTTCCAAAGAGGCAGCTTTGTCTCCATGAGAGCTAGGATTAGGATTCCCTGCATCAGTTTCTGGAGCAGGCTGGTTTTCAGGTCCTTTTTATCTTACTGCATGGGACTGCTCCTCACAGGGAAGAAAGATGCCAAGCCTTTGCAGACAGGTTCAATCGTCCTTCATTTATGATCACGGCAGGGCTGAGACCAAGCTGATGACCCAAAATGAGACACAAATTATTGCTGCTTGGGCACTGAACCTCATTAATGCAGCCTTGCAGCGTCTGACCCATTAGCGGTGGGTGCTTGAGCTGAAATTGGACCTGTTTAAAAGAAATGATCGAAGATTTTGCGCCTGCAGTTATGGAGTGAGGGGTCCAGATGCCTGGGATCTGTTTGTGCCTGTTATATGCTGCTCAGTGATTTATTAGCAGGACCGTGGACACAGACCATACTGGGCAACCTCTTCCTAGATCTTGGGCTACAGATAGCAGGGAAGGCAGACAGACTGTTTGCAAGGAAATCAAAAGCACTTTGAGTCTTAACTGCTGCATGAATCATCTCACAAAATTAATATGGTACAGCAAACTGTTGCCCTGCAGACAAATTTAATACAAAATGACTGTATAAAGCACCAATGTTTATACATGAGGCTGATGTGTGTTGAAGGGCTGTTTGAAATGGCTGTGGCTAGTTATGTAATTATTTGAGAACAGTAGAGCACAATAAGTGAATATAAACATTGAAGAAGACGGTATGAGTTCACTGGATGCTTACACGAACCCGTCATCTTTATTACAAATGTCTCTCTTCAACTATAAACCATGTACTCTGTGGCCAAGAAATCATAGGTATCCAGTTGTGTTCGATGGGGAAAAAAAGAAGATGGATGGGCAGGGGGAAAATAGCTGACCTACATGTGGAGGGACTGTTGGGTGTTTGGTGTTTGCCTGCTGCAAAGCCAGCTCTTTGGACAATCTCTTGATGTCCAGTGGATTGGGCACCAGGTTTGCATCTGACTGTGCATACCTAGTTTGTCCTAGCATATAAGATGAGGTCTACAGCAATGTATGGAAATAATCGGTATGTGAGGTAGAAAGAGCTAGTAATGGATGTGTGGAGGTAATGGATGGGTGGACCATGTGAACTTCATGAACTTAACAATATCATGAAGAATGAAAAACAGGCAATACATCCTTCTGGGGTACTGGTGACAGGTCTGCTCTAGTAATTTATATGACAAGTAGGTCGCTTTTTCCGTTTAAAGTCGTATCAACCAGAATGGCAGAAATTATGATGTGAAATTTTTTGGAAAGATAGTAACTAAGAAAGATAATCTTGTGATTAGTGAATCTGACTGCCTTCCCAGAGAGGGTTTCTTTTCAGACAGACATATTTCTGATAAAACACTCACTCTCTCACTGGTTTATTTCTCCATTAGTAAAATAAGGATATATACTAAAGATATGTGTTTTCTTATTGTTTTCTATTCAAACTGAAAGTTCTTCAGGGAGAAACTTTGTGCTTTCTCCTGACATGTGGGGTCATGTTTCACAGGAAGCCTCTGTGCTCAAAAGATCAATAAATATACGTCACAATTTTCTTCTGACCCCTCTTTAGCTAAAATCATGGGGGTTTATGAAAAAAAAAGAGTAATTTAGTTTAGTTTTCTTCCCAAAGGCAGCCTCTTTCTCTGTGTTTGCATGATATGCTATGTGTGAATAGGAGCCTGCCATTCAACAAAGCAAAGAGGTATGGTTTAAATAATGATTACAGTAGCATAGCTTCTCCTCTCTTCAAAGTCAAGTATGCTATAATCCAACACTGGCGTAATTCCTGGCAGGTCTGAAACTATGTGAGAGTTGACATATACCACTGAGTGCAAGTAAGGCATAGTCAGGGTCTCTGCCCGGAAAAATTAACTTAGGATCAGTATTTTCTGGACCAGTGCTTGCTTTAAGTGAGCTTATCTGTCTGAAACAAAAAATGAAGTAGAGCAGTTGGAAGAAGAAAAAAAAAACAAGGAAGGAAAAAGGGGTGGTTTCAAGACTGATAAGGTAACTCCTTTCTTATTTTTTATTTATTTATTGTACAGTGCAGTATCTCCCTGCTAAATGTAGAAACATGAGAAGAGCGGAGTCTACATCAGCAAGCTGGTAATATCTATAAAAGGGAAAAGTGGGACTGGGAAATGGGGTCCCAACCTATTTTGCCCATGGCTGGTTTGTGGTCACAAAAATCCAAGGTCACTGTGCCCTTACATCATTAGGAGGAACTGGGTTATTCTCGAGGACTCCCAAGAAAATTCACAGCAGATACTCCACTTAGAAGAAAACCTCCAGAGTAGAAACCAGCTTGCCGTGTGTCGGGGCTGAAGGCATCCAGGTTTATCTATACATTGCCGAGCTGCTGTTTGCAGAGAGAGCAGCCATCTGACCTCCAGCAGCAGTAATGAGGCTGCCTTTGCACTCTCCGTCACGGAGGCAATCTCAGAGCCTTCCCAGGCAAAAATGGTCTTGACATGACTTCACTGTACAAAAAAGTTCAGAAGGTTTTGTTTTCTCTCCAAGGCAGATCCAAAACACATTTTGAAACCTTGAAAATCATTGTAAAATGGATTCATTGTCTTCCTGCCAGCTCCAGTCAGCTGGTTGGGCTGCAGATTAAAAAAAGAGTTGAGTTGCTGTAAACCACCCAAAACAGAGGAGAGCACGATTTTGTTTGCAGTGACCCAAACTTCTAAAACTCTTCTTGAATAGAAAACCCACTAGGGAATGTTCTCAATTAATGGGACATTTGTGAGTGCAACCACATATAGAAAAGTTGGGGCTAGTCCTAGTCTGTGTTGTAACGGGGCAGCTGCTTTGAATTCAGTTACATTAAAGTGGCTGAAGGCAGAACTGGTCCTGCTGGGGATGGAGATGCAAAGATCCTACCATGCAGTTGGCACGAAGCCACAGAGACAGCAGCAAGTCATTCGAGAAGGAGTGAGGTTTGCCCCCGAAGCAGCCTTTGTCCTCTGCCTGCACTAGGGCATGGGAGTACAGTCTGCCCTTTGCAGAATAACCCGTTGCAGCAGGACAAACACTTTTGGCCTCTTCGTGCATTCCCAGGAGGATGTCCTCATGCTGACATTTGGGAGTAGTCTCTCCTCAAGGTTTTATTGGGGAGACTATTTCAGTATCTTCATCCATTACTCAGCACAGAGAGTTCAGAGATGCCCTTTGCCAGCCTTATCTTATCTGTGATGTTGACACTTTTTTCCTCCCCTTCAAACTGGGAACCAAAAATGAAATTTATGGAAGCATTGACCCCCATCACCCTTACACTAGTTTTAATATGCTGGGGTCTCAGTAGATTTCTCAAGGCTTTAAACCAGCATTATTGAGAGCTACGTAAATCCATGAGAACAGAGCTGATGATTCTGCTGGAACGGGGAGCATTACCCTTATTTTAACACAGGTTTCTAAAACAAAGAGCCATATGCTTAGAGTTGAATAAGACTGTTGTTACCCAGAAAGAGACCTTGCTTCCAAGGCTTACACCATGTTTTCTTAAATTTTCGAAGGACAAAACCCAGCTCTTTTAATGAACCTAACTCAATAATTCCTAATCCTAAAGTTAAACACTAACAGTGAGGCTCAAAAACTGGCCTCCCAAGTTTCAAAACACAAGTCATGACCAGAACCCATTGGTAAACATTCCTGAAAATAAGTTTTGTTATGTTTTCCCCCTCATGCTCTGCTGAACCTTGGAAAAACTAACTCGCTCCTAATATTAATCCTAGTATAAACAGATTAGAAGCTCCCCTTCCCCCTGCCTTGAAAAAAATAATGCCTGTGAAAAGACATTTTTTCACGTTAATGAAACTTCAACATTTATCTATTTTACAGACTCCTTAAAAATGAATTATCTCTTATTTTCTTAATTTGAAGCCTGAGAAAAACGTTTCATGGGTTATAAGAAAGGTGATGGTTTTGAGGTGTTCTTTTTTGCATCCTTTTGATTAACAGAATTTGTGACTTCATCAAAAATATCAGCTTCCTCCCTTTTCCTCCTGAAACGAGGGGGTGCCAAACATCCAGTCACAGCTATCTCCCTGTTCCTTTCGCAGTAACAGGGTGTGATCACAACCCATTAGGAGTATGTTGAACGAATGCTGGGGAAAAGTGGTTTGATCCAGACGTCTGAGCTATGGTTTGATTCCTCATAATTCATTAACTTCAAGGTGTTATTTCAGTAGCTTCTATGGGCTCTGCATCTGGCATTTTTTCTGTGCTCTCCTGCCCTTGGGGCAATGCTAACACCTAGGGAAAGAGGCAGCATTCATCCTTGCAGATTTTGTACTCAAATTCTGCTCTTATACAGAGAGTCCCTTCCCATCCAAGTGCAGTGTGATTCCTGTGGCCTTTAATGCATATAATTCCTATGTCTTGGGATTGGTACATTTACCTAAGGTGAGGTACTATCCAGGGAAATAAAAAAACAACTTTATCACATTGAAAATACTGGCAGAGAAAGTTTCTCAGAAGAAGCTGAAGTTATTGGAGGGAGCACTGATTTGCCTGTGCTGATCAGATTCCTCTCAAGTTAGCTAACGCGCCTCCCCGTATCGCACATGACTGTTACAAATCTCAGATAACAGCATGTGCTCCAGATTTACAGCCAAAAATGGACATCTTGGGGTATGGAGAACTGCAGTTTATGAACATTTGGTTTTATGTTGGGTCAGACAGAGTTAAAGACAATCTTGGAGCATAGATTGGGCCATCTGTTGTCAAGGGAATGGCTGATCAGAAAGTGTTTGTACTTTAACACTTCAGGCTCAACTCCTGCAAATGCCAAAGCTTGGAAGTGACTTTATTTGTGCATGTGAGGAAATGACTTTATTTGTGCATGTGAAGATGTTGTTCACAGATACAAACTTTGGAAGTTGGGTGTCTGAATTAGGAAGGTGTCTGGGCGAGGCAAGGCACTGAGGCAGGAAAAAGAAGGAAACAACGAAGGAAAAAAAGAATGACAGAAAAAGAAATGAAAGAAAGATGGATAGAAAGATGGATGCAAAAATACCTGTTATAGGGGAAAACACTGCCAAGGCATTAGAAGTTTTGGCAGGTTTTGAGAGGTGCCAGGCCGTACCCCAGGCCAATACTTGTGTATCTCACCTCCTCCTCCTGAATGCACATGCTGGACACAATGACAACATTTGCAGAATAACAGCTCCATGTGCATGTGTGTGTTGCTGTCAGTCAGGGAGGACTCATTTCCTGAGTGCATTAAATGCTGTTTCTTCAGATTTATGCCATCAAGTGTAAAATCCACTAGCACACAACAGCCTCTGAAGGAGGGGTAGTAACCCTCTGCTCTTCTGTAATGTTTGCAGCTCAAGAAGCTTAAAATGTTTTTGAAAAGAAGGTGAGGTTTGTTATGCCTCTAAGGTTATTGAAGGAGAAGGGGTCGCAGAGAACAAATATCTAATTTAAAGAAGTATCCCAACACAAATGCCATTAATATTCCTGTGAGCAGATTTTCATAGCAGGCTTTCTTCTGGAGAACCAAGAACCAAGAAACAGCCTTCAAAAATTTCCCCTCCCTGCATGGCCTGACTCTGGCTCTCCCCATCTGATTTTTTTCCTTTTTACTGTGCAATTCAGGACAGCATCGTGCTCATCAAGAATATGTGCTTAAGTTTCTTAATAAGTTTAAGCATCATACTAAGCAGAGATGGTTCTAATCACACTTGTGCTATGATGCTGACAAGGGCTGCCACAGGATTTTACATAGTTTTACCTTGCATTTACCCTTGCTAAATATTATGGCCCATTGAATAGCCTAAGGTTTCCTTCTCCATGTAATGCTGCAAATTGCACGACAGTAACGATTGATGAAATTACTATTCCTCATCAATAAATTGTAGTGCAACAAACAACATTATTAACCCCATAGTAATCTACTCCTTGTCACTTTTACAAAGCCTCTGTGGAGGAATTTCCAAACTGTTCTCCATGTGCCATTAGATGTACATGAGTCACTTTGACTGGGAGATTCTGTTTCTGGTTGTGGTACCAGCCAAAGACCTTTAATTTGAGACACAGCACCAACAATCTCTCTCCTCACCCTCACATTTGTGTGGAAAGTAGCTCCCCATATTTAACAGAAGTCCAAGCCTGGACTTCTCCTCCCATTGGAAACACTGGATCATGCTCTAAAAGGTATTAAAACTACTATTTGTCTTTCACTTTAAAAAATCCCATTTTTACAGAATATGGGAGAAAACCACCCCAAAGACCATTAGGAGACAATGCCTCCTTCAGCCACCTGTGTCTACTTGGCTTTAAGCAGAGGCTCCTACTTTATTTTTTCCAGGAGGTCTCTGCAGGACTACAGGACAGCCCTGTTTGGAAGGTTGACATGAGTCTCCCTCTTCAACTTTGTGGACTGTTTCTAGGGGACCAACGAATATTTTGTCTAAACTTTGAAGAACAGGAAAATAGTGACAAGAGTCCTTACTGCTTGCTGTTCATTACTTGCTCCTTACTTAAAAGGAGTTAGAAATATGTTTTAATGTCTTGGGATATGTAAAAGTAACAGTCAAATGCCTAGCAGCTAGAAACACAAAAGTGATGATGGAAGCAATTTTTAAGCAGAAAATTATCTAATAACTTCATTGAATTCCCTTTTCCATGCACCATAATGGAGTGATGGGTGGGAACTGAGCACAACTATGCTCACTGACAGGGAGAGACCAGAACAGTGTGGGCCTTTGACAAACTGAAGAGACATTTATTACTTTAATGTCTTTAAAATGCCTTTTATCCTCCACTTTTCAGGTATTCCAAAATATAAATTACCTCGGATTTACATTGCTGATCAACCATGGAAGGGACTAGGATTAGTATCATAAAGTTATTCTAATTGTGGGGTTATAGACCCCGCCTTTCTGCACAGCCCTCATCAAAGAGTGGTGATTAGAGGTTTGTGGGATTTTCATCAGCTGGGTGGGCACCTTATGGGGGCTGCTTAGCTCAATTCTGGAGACCTTAATTTCTCTGCACTGGCTACAGTCCTAGTCAGCCTCCTAATTCAGCATCCTAAATGACCTCCAGAAGACACTTGCTTTTCAACATTGGCACAAAATCCTAACTTTTGCATCCAAATTGGGCACCTCTGACCAGTGATGCATATATCTCTTTAAATGACTCCAAACCTGGATCAGCTCCATAACTAGAACAGTGTACAACAGAGATTTATGCATAGAAGCCTGGCTGGCTTGCTATGATTTTTATGCTTCAGCAGAACATTCAAGGAATATGGGATGTGCCCGTTAAATGCTCATGCTCCGTACTGCTACTGATTTGCTGCTCGCCATAACTACAGGAGTCTCATCACAATAAATCATCCTCTTTCCTTGTCTGCAGACTCAGCTACATGGTCTGCTTTGGGATGACACCAGTAAAATATACTAGACACTTCTAAAAAAATATTAGGTGATATGATGTCTAGTGAATCTCATTCTGGTGGGTGAACAACAGATGGTGACAAAATGGAAAATGGAGGCTTCCATGGGTATAAGTGACCAAGGTCACTGCATGGGCAGATGACATTCCTGAGCACTGATATACTTATTGGTATTTGCAAAAGGCCAACTTTGAGATCAGACTGCTCCCAAGTGCAGTTTGCATGAATGTAGAGTTGAGGAGAGAGACACACAATTAAGAGTGCTACAGCTACAGATTGATAACAAACTCTGCATCAGCTGCACAGATGCCTGTAAGCAATGCCGTCAAAGTCCAGGAACTCTCACCATGGTGCATCACCATGGTTTGCATGAGGCTTACAAAGACACCTTTTAATTGAGGTCTTCCTTGGTCTTAGTTCATCGCTGAATATGTAGCAACTGTTGCAAGTGCACATGCGTGTTTTGTGTAAGGATCAGTAGGTGACCAGCTATGTGCCTGCATATTTAGAGCCCAAAATGTTCCCATCTCTAGTGTTGTTAGCCAGGCGGACCCCAAAGACTCCTCTCTGTTCACTGCAGGCATTGAAGGATTTCCCAGACATTTTTTATCACATCAGATGGTACCAAAACTCACGGAGGTATCTGGTCCAGGAGCCCCATCTCACTATGACCTGACGATGAGGGAGGAGATGTTCACCTTGGGAGACAACCCAAAGATGAGATCACGTCACTATGAGTGTCCTCAGACTTTGCACTAAGTTTAAGTCAAAGACAGATGCTGTCAGTATCTTGCTTTTGCATGCTAGACTCGTGGTTAGAGGCTTCCCAGGAGGCAGGAGATTTGGGTCTGCCAAGCTAGGCCCTAAGCACAAAGACTCCACAGCATCTGGGGAAAGGGACAAGGCCTGCTGGGGGCCAGATCATGGCTCCAGAAGGAAAGGAGGTCTGAAGGAACAGGCATGACTTCCATGCGAGGCAACACAAGACAAATCCTTTAGGATTCACACTGAGGAAGATACTTACCCTGTCAGCACCTTTCTGTTTGCAGCCTCTGTTAGAGGCACTTCTCCCTCCTTACCATTATACTTATGTGCAAGGAAGATACAGCTAATATAGCGCTATGCTTGCTAAAACCAAGAATACCTTATTAAACCCTGTATCTGTTCTTTTAAAATACAGAACCCGCTTTAGGAAAGATATGTTAGATACCTATTTACAGGCTGAGGCTTTTTAAAGGTTTAAATGGTCCCATAGCTTTTCCGGAAGAACCAAAAAGACATTAAAATATTCCATGAAGATAGCAACTGCTGGGTTTGCATGCTGGGTTAGTGTTTTTATGGTTTCCACATATCTTTTATCTCCTGTGCAGAGGCATGAGTCATGCTTTTTTTATTGAAGAAGTGCATATTATTTAAGTGTTGTAGCTCTATACTAAAAACACTTTCACAAGAGAGTAGAGCATGGGAATGTGTAAGAAAATTTTAACCAAGCAGTTTTTATTTCCTCCTCTGAATAAGCATCACAGCCTCTAAGGATGTGATCTGGAGGTCTACACAGTAAGAGGGATGTTTCTTTATCCTCTAGTCCATCCTTTTTTAACTAGACAGCAATTTTGCTCACACCCAACTTCATAGTCTCAGCATAGGAGCAGAGTATGCCTGGTTCAGTCGTCACCCGAGCCATTAGCCGGCCAGGTCTGTGTGTCTGCTGATCGCAATGCAGGGACCCAGAGGAGGATATGCGACTATTTGTATGGCACATGAAAGAGTGCCGGCCTCACAGCCTGGTTTCTTTCGTGTCCTCTGCCACCACTGCAGCCGCAGACAGGAGTGCCCTTGATTGCACATGTGCTTGTCACAACCCTGCGAATAAGCAGCCTTTGCTGGGAAGGGTACAGCCTCCCTACACTATTAGATAACTGTGCCTGAGCTTTTGTTACAATGCAGTTATCCTGCAAGCCACAGTGTGGTCAAGGGGATCAACTTGAACTTAGCTTCAGCTGTGTCCCTGAACCACACAGGGCTTTGCTCTGCAGAGCTGTGTGTGATCCAGGGGAATGCTTAAACCACACTTCAGTCCATCTTGGAGGAGCTGCATCCCAGGGTCCTTGTGTCTCTCTCACAGAAAAGTGTGAGCATGCAGAATTGGTGGGGATGAGTGGTGCCAGGGAAAATCTCCTGGACTGAAGCAACTGAATGCTGCTGATAGGGATGGTCACTCACAAAAGCTGGACACCTCTGCTCCTGCCTCCCACCCATGCCAGCGGTCTAGTCATCCCAAGCACCAGACTCTGGTCATTAAAGGATTTAAGGTTTCTTTCTCAGCTCTGCTAATGTGTGGATGTGGCACACAGCTTCAGTCCCAGCAGGGCTGCAAGTATCTGTGCAGAGGAGATAAACTGGCTTGCCATGACTCTCACCACCGTGAGGCAGCCAGGAGGACTCCAGAATTTCTGATTTAATGGTGAATGTTGTACTGAAGCCATCAGCGGGCTGATGTCTCTGTTGAATGAGATGCCAGGCCTCTGCAGCTTGCCCATACATGGTGCAAAACTGCTGCACCACCTGTAACCTCTCCCAAAAAAATAGTTGCTGGACACCAGGAGCTGAAGCAGTTTCTGTTGACGGTTAAATATATTTAAATGCAAGATAAAAAATAACTGATCGGTGGAATTAAATTTGAGCTGGTGTTGCTCACAGGACCAAAGCATAACAACATTATATCTGGAGAGCACACTCTTCTGTGAATAGCTTTTAAGTGAATACAAGGGACATGTGAAGGGAGACAAGAAGTATTTGGGCCAAGGAGGGAGTGCTGTGAAGCACAGAAAAGGTCCTGTGAGAGTCTGAAGTTCAAACAAAAACAGAGAGACAAAGCATCCCCTTCTCAGTTGACTGTGACACCGGCACAGCCCTACTGACTCCGGGATCATTAGTCCTTATCCACAATAATACGAAAGGTTCCGGACACAGGATTTCAGACCACCAAGTAGTTATATCCTATTGTCTGTGGTAATGTGATATTTGTTTGAATATGAAAACTGGTCTTGTAACATAAGAGATCTTATTGCTGAGACTGTCTACTGTGAATGAGGAAAATTGTGTAAATGAAAAGATAACCGTTTTACTCTCACTGCTTTCTTTGCTAAAATGGATAAACAACAAAACATTTCAATATCACAAACTCATTTTTTAGCAAGACAGTTCTCGTGCAATGCCGGAAATGTGAAGCTGGTCCCAAATCAGGATTCAAGAGGCGAAAAGAGACATCATCACCAGCCACACATGGCCCTGGACTGAACAAAGTGTGAACTTTGCGCACATCCAGAGATTGCTGATTCTGTAGTGACAGCCATTTCCCATTGATCCCAGATGCAAGAGCTCTGCGCAGACCTCAGTTTGGTTTGCTTCTCTGAATTTTATTTTTATTTTAAATCAGTTTTAACAAGCATGAAGGGATTCACAAAAAAGTTTGCCCGTAGGCTTGTTCGTATTCCCTCAGAGTCTTCTGTATTCCAGCTATGTTCCCCAGGGGAGCTGAGGGAGCGTTTACATTTCTTTGGAAGAGGAATGAAGATTACAGATTTTTAAAGTAGTGTTTATCCCACCCTCACTCTAAGGGGAAACAAACACATACATCAAATACATTGATGTTCAGAGTTTCATCCCTCTGCAGAATGACTCTAACTGCTCTTCAGCAGATGTGCTTATAATTAGTGAACACTGTGAAATGCCAAGACTAATTTAATGCTGCATAATACTGACAGTTGCTCAGCAGGAGACCCACAGGTGTGCACAGAGAGTGGAGCTCTGATTTGGTTGTAGAACGTTAAAGAAAATCAAACCTTGAAAAAATGAATTTGTCCTAAATCCAAACCATCCCTTAGATTTGTTAAGACTCAAGCAGGTAGCAGGAACCTTATTCTTGTCCATGAATATAATGCAAAAACTGGTGGGGTTTTGCAAAATTTTGACACCAGCTGCACCTGAAGGCAGGCAGAAGCTCACTTCAGATCAAACTCTCTATCCCAAACTCAAGAGTTGCAAATCCAGAAGAACCCCCTGAGATTTCATGCTGGAGATGAGTCACCTAGAGCAACCGATTAGCTCTGGAAAAGCTTCTGGATGATCACCACTAATGGCACGACCAGTCAACATGGGTAGTTATAAACTGTAGGAGAATATGCGGTTTTCCTATTCCTAGAAGTGTCAGGGCTCAGATGAGGTTTTGTGAAAAAAAATATGGAACTGTCACTTGTTGGGTGGCTATTCCTACTGAGTGAAGACAACCAGACATACTTGTCTTGTCCAGAGATCACGTGGGCATGGGATAAACAGTTCATTCCTGTTGATCTTAGTAAAAAGTTAGATGCCCAAACTGGGAGCCCAAGCATACTATTGGGTTTGAATCTCAGCACTTACTCAGCTTTCTTTCACATTAATTTCCAGGTTTGGTTTTTTTTTTTTGGTACAGCAATAACCAGGTTCATACACTGCCCTTCACATGTCTTTTTCTAGGATCTACCTTCAACAATGTATTTCCAATCCCTCAGTAGCATCTTACTTTACTAAAGGTTTAGGAGAAAGGGAGAGGTATTTGGTTTATGTAGTTCTGTCCTGCCATTTTAAATCTCAATTTCAGATGAAACCAATCTGGATAAATGTACGTAAATGACCACCAATCCCTCTACTCTTCAATGGCCTTTGCATGTGATACATATGTGAAATTCAGTTGCTTAAATGTGGTAACCTAGCGCCTTTGAGATACCTCTTGCAGCTCACCTGACCTCCATCTGCCCCTCCAGAAGAGCACAGACTCCTGTAGGTCCTGTGTGATGCTGCCCAAGCCCATGTGGGTGTCTTACAGATGCTAAGCCATCTCAAATGGCACTCGATGACTACATTTGGAAAAACAAATCACAGCCACAGTTTTCAGGGTTGCCCTATCATCCTTGAAGGGACAGGATGCAACAAATAGTGTTAGAACATGTTTGTTCCCAGGCAGTGTTAACTGGTGGGTTTTTTTTTTTTTGGATTGTTGGTGCTTTTATGAAGCAAAACAACACATATTGGTGAGTAATGTCTTTTATCAACTGAAAATGTTAAACATGCTTTTTGGCTCTTAAAAGTCCTGCTTGTACCCCAAAGCTTATCTATTTTTTCCAGTCATACCAATTATTCTAGTAGGGGATACTACTAAAAACTTTGTTTTTCTTCTCATGGTGAGCGGAAATGACAAACAGTGATACTTTGCCCACATGAAGCAGCTCAGGAAGATGAGATAGGGCTTTAACATTCTCTTTAAAACTCTCATCTCTTCCCTTGCATAAAACATCTGAAATAGAAGAAGAAACTCATAAAGAACATGAAATTAATAATGTTTAAGAATGACTTTTTTTAAAAAAATAATTTAAGATTTATACAATGTTAGCTCCAACCAAGCTGAGCTCTGGTTTGAAGAACGAGAATTTGGCAAAGCAGATTTATCCAACAAGGATATATATCAGATGATGGAAGGGATTCTGAGCAGCCTGATGTAGTTGAAGATGTCCCTGCTCACTGCAGGGGGGTTGGATTAGATGACCTTTAAAGGTCCCTTCCAACCCAAACCATTCTACAATTCTATTCTATGACTTTTGTTCCAGAATTTTTATTTCAGAGTTATTTTGGAGAAATTAACACTTGTTTCTCTCAGCCTCTGACCCTCAGCACCCAATGCACACTGACTAGCTTTGTGATTGCACACACAAATGATGGCATCCTCCTTTGTTTTCTGTCTCTACTTGTGATTGTACCTAGCTTGAATATTTGAATGCAGGAAATGACACATCTGCATGTGTGTCTGTTTAGGGAAGTGAACATAAAAGAAGCATGAGTACTCTGGATTAAAAATATGTGGAACTTCGTGCAGTTACAAAAGAAACTTGGCATATTTTCCTGTCTCAGTTGAACTTCTGCTAGCCTTTCTGAAGAATATTGTGGGACAGTTCCCATTTTCTGGACAAAAAGATAGGAAAAAGATTTCTAAATATGTTGGCTGTGAAACCTGAAATGATGTAAAATTTGCCTAGACTTGAGTTTTGTTTGAAACTTAACTCATTTTCCCTCATGCATTTTCTTCAGTTCTCACCCTTTCTCCAACAAATACGGTTGGGCCAAGCCGTAGTGAACTTGGACAATTTATGTCTCTGCATCAGTTCTGTGCAGAACTCTGTGACTTCAGATGGTTTTGACATGAAACCAGATGAAGAATTTCCTCAGTTCCAAGGCTTAGCATGCAATTTAGAGTCGAAACCCATGTGGATTGAAACTAGAGCAAATGGTTTTGCAATCCTCTTCAAAGAGAAACAACCAAGCAGTGCAGCGGTTCTGTTAATGGTTCAAGGAAAGTCTGTTGATTAATGACCTGAGACTATTTACAAACAAAAATAACTGGAAATGAGTTCAAAAGGAGTGTCACATTCCTGTCACTCAGGGAATTCGGACTAAAATATGAACACGTTGACACTTGTGTAACTTGGATATGAAGGTCTGTCATTGATTTTTCTATATTCCCATGCTATTGCAAGCAGGAATTAATGCCACGTAGAGAAGTGCTATAATGTCCTAATGAATTTTTCAGAACACAGCAACGACTCTAGGCGAAGTTGTAGTACTTGGAAATATATGGTACTAGACTGGTACTAGTATTTTTATCCCACTTTTGGCTTTTGCTTCCCAGAATTTACTTGGAAATGACCTTGCCACTTCTGGCATTAAGACTTTTAAATGTGTAAAGAAATGCAATTAACCAATTTGATTTGAACACACGGCAAATCATGTAAGAAACCTCAACTCTCCAGGTCATACTAAGGAGTAATGTATGAGCAATATGTTAACTTCTGGAAATCTTTAGTTCTAAGAGCAATAGATCTAGATCTGGTACATGATATTTTCATTTCTAGTATTTTTTCTTCTTTTTGGCTGTAAACTGTATTTCTGAAGTGCTGTCAAAGTTGGTGATGGGTTTCACTTTATGCCAGTGTGAGGCCTGGTCACTTTTGTGGCTAATGGAAGACCTTTTAAGCACTTTAGCATTCAGATCCATTCCTTGCTTTGTGCAACTTAAACTGGACCCTTGGGATAGGAAGCTTTGGGCAGAATGAGGATAAAAGAAAAGTTGACTGTAAACTGCAAAAAGTGTAGAGGGATGTTGGTGAGAATAAAAAGGGGGAAGGACTGAGGGTACATCAGAAATATAAATGGACTTCAGATCTCTAACACTGTCGGTGTTTCTTCTGGCTTTTTATCTCTTTGAAACAATATGTTCTGTAAACTCCAGTTTGTTGTAATCTGTTGATCTTGGCAGAGAAACCTTGTCTTTGAGTAGTTTGCATGAAAGCTGAGTTACTCATTATGGAGAGCTCTTCATACCTCCTGTGAAGGTTTCATGAGCCACTATGGATCGCCAGTAATGAGGGAGCGGCATACCAACAGCACTCGTGCTGGTGCTGTAGCTGCTGACCACTGCCCAGAGAAAGTAACCATCAGAAGGGGAAAACCGTGTTTTTCCTGCCTTTCCTTGTCCTGAGCCATGCAGCAGTGGGGTGCTGATCAAGAATCGAGCCTATGGCATGGCTGCAGTTCATTTGACAGCACTGACCAAAATTAAGTTTTTAAGATTTAAGAAAATGCCCAAGCAAAACAAAGTGACAGGAAGAAAAAGTACCTAACTAAGTGAAATAATTCATAGCATAACAAAACAAAAGACTATGCTGTTAAATTTATTTTACAGTTTCTCTCTGCATGGTATTTTAATTGCTTAAACTTTAGAACGTACATATTTATGCACACATTGAATATTTGAGATCCAGTATTAGGCTACCTCAGCAATACAGCTCCAAATTCCCTGTGGTTTGATTTTTCTATTTAATGTGTGCATTTCTAGGATATTTTAAATTATTTTAGTTTGCTGATCAGGATGAGATTAAGAGGTGTCTTGGTCACGGACCACCGCTGCCTGTAAAAGCAACGGGTATGAGAAGGTTCAGCCCTCTTTAATTATACAGACATAAGCATGACAGGGTCCAGTGGCTGCAAGCTGAAGTCAGGAAAAAGCTGAATAGGAAATAAAATGTAAATTTTTTATGCTGAGCATAATTAGATATTGGAACAGTTTTCTGAGGATGAAGGTAAATTCTCTCTTCCCAGGACTGGATCTCTTTCTGAAAGAAATGCTGTAACTTGGCTCTTAGTTGATGGCTCTAAGCAAGGAACCACACTAAGACAAATTTCTGAATGGTTAATGCTGCTTCTCCTTTTTTAATTTCAGTTTAATGTGCAATTCCTCTGCATGAAGATTACACCAAGATGAGGAAATGCCAGAGACAATATAAGGGAAACAAATTCTCACTTGGCGGCAACCTTCCTCCTGGAGAGACTTGTTCAGGAACAGCTGTAGGGTACATCTGAGCGTACAAGTGGCAATAGAGAGGGAACTTACTGCAAGAGAAAGTACTAGGAAAGGTGAAACTGTGAGATAACCTGCACATCAGAAAGCAGAGGAGAGGAAAGTCTGGAAGCCTCTGAAGAGGAAATGAGAAAGAATCAGGACTTCTGCTCCGTATATAGTGTAAAATTAAAAGATGGGAACATTTCTTATTATGTGGCAATAATTTCATCATTTTTGTGGTTTATGAAGTCACCAGAGTTCTGTGAGGGGTTTAACGCCTCATAATTCACAGATGCCTGTAGGGTGTGCGTGTGCCTGTGTGCGTGTGCCTGTGTGCATGTGCCTGTGTGCATGTGTCTGTGCGACGCTGTTTTCCACGTGCGAGTTGCTCCGTCCATCTGTTTGGGTGGCAGCACGAGCCGAGCAGCTGGGGAATGCCTTTGGGAGGTGCCTGTGCCATGGCCTGCAGGGGAACATGCCTTGCTGTGCCTCAGCGATCACATTGAGGAAAGGCTGGTCCGCAGTGGACCACGTTGGATAGGCCACATCAGTGCTGGCTCTTTGTCAACTGGTTGCATATCTCTGCAGCATCCACTATTCCCTTGGCAATAGCTGAAGTTACATTACACGTTTGAACACAAGACTTAAAGCCACTTTTACCTACATTGCTTGAAGTACTGTCTTCTCCATAGCACCATATCTCAATAGCTGGTGAATCTACAAAGGTTTGGGATTCCAACACTCACTGAAGGGTGAGATGTCTCTGTTGAACTGAAATGGTGCTGGGAACTCCTAGAAAGCAAAAATTACTCCATGATGTTTCTGACATACCCTGTTCCAGAAATGAAAGGGAAAAAGGGAGTCCAAACACTGAGCACGTTGAAGATTCAGAGACAGATACAGAGGTTTATTCATCATTCAGCTTAGTGGCTAAAAGATAACCTCATGCTTTGGTAGATCCTGAGCTCTTTCCCATAATCCTTTAGTTGCAAGCATGAAATGGAGCAGCCCAAGAGTTGCTCTAACATGCCCTGAATGCAAAAAGGCCTTAGAAAGTTATCAAGCACAGTATTTTCTTGGACAGAAAGGCCCTTGCCCTGTAGGATGGGAAAAAGCTCAGAGACTCCTGAGCTCCTGAGCATTGAGACTTCTACAGCGCCATGTGGATTCTCCAGGAAACTTGGAGCTACTAAGAAATTGGGATGATACAAAGTTTCCCTCATCTATTTGAGTAGCACATTTTTCCTTTGTAACAGAATTCAGTTTTAATGCTTAATGACAGAAGGATCGCAGTCGTTTTTTCCACGCTTTTTATCATTCAACTTTCACTAAAAGCTTGTTAACTCATTTTGATAAGGGGAATTCCCACGGCCTCTAGCTCACAAGGAAAATAGCAATTCGCATTGATAAAGTGCTGTGGGATCATATTACTGACTGCTGCTTTTTAGCAGCTTTCGGAGTTGTCTGCACGATTGAGATAAATAATTAATTTTGTCTTCAAGAGTTACTAACGTATTTCTGAGAAAGGGGTACAGTTCCATATTAAAACAGGAAAAGGAATGTCAAAGCCACACTAAATTGTGTTCTTCTCTACCATTCTTATGAATTAATTACTAACTGAAATGGTGAGGGACTCATCCATGCCTGACGTTCACTCAGGTCTGCAGGAAAAGGAGGCAATGCATATTGTTATAGACTGACCACCTGCAGACATTTTATGAAGCAACTCAAAATTAGAGGGTAGGTGTGTTTGGTGAGCTGCAACATTTGGGTGCTTCCTGGGTTTTTGTGTCACCATTTAGTGTAAACCATCACGACCTGCATCTCGTTTACCAAAGAAATCAACACCTTCTTTCATTGGAGGTGACTACTGATAAAATGCCACTTGAGCATCTTCTCTCTTGCTGGGGTGGATAAATTAATTTGACTAATTTCAAACCCACCTGAAAACTTGCTATGAGATGCTGGGGAGCATTTTATCATGAAGGGATTGAAAGAAATTGAAAATGGGGAGAAAAGAAAAATAAACAACGGGTGAAAGACGGGGCAGAGAGAAAATTGAGCATAATAATAAAAATTCCAGTGATAGAATGCAGCATGTGTGAATCTGAGTATGACATCTACTACTAGTTCTTTAGTTTTGGAGGAGTCTTTCTATTCCTAATTCAAAAGGAAATCTTCCATTTAGCAAGGAAAAAACCAAACACAAACCCTGCCAAGACATAAAAAAAAAAGCTTAAAATGTGCAAGGAAAGAAATTTTCTAAACTTCATCTACAAGAATGAAGTAAAAATTCAAAAATACTCTTGTTCCTTGGGATTTGACCATTGCAGTATAGAAATAGTTTTAATCTTGAGGCATGCATGTGCTTAATATTAAACACACCCTGAGGGTTCTTACTTTGGGCCACAATAAGGAGAGAGGGACAATTCTGATCCAGACCTATGCAGCCAGACCCCTGGCAGACATCCCGTCTTGGCAGCAAGGTTGCAGGTATGAAACAAGCATGTTTTAGTCTGATGTGTGAGTATGCGCACAGCTCAGGTCCATTTGTTTCCCATCACATCACGAGGCTGTTGAATAGTCCATGGATTGACCAGGACAAAAACATTCAAATTCACACTCACGAAGAAAGCAGCTAGATGCCTGATGTTTTTGCAAATGGGGATGTTAAAATGGGTGTCCAGCTACTGCAAGACACAGTCCTCTTTGTGCCTTCGTTCTGAAAGTATATGTTAGTGTTTTTCCTCGGGAGGTGCTTTGCTAGCTGCACGTGCTGTAAATTGCATACAGGCTTCCACAGCTAATTCTGATGAAGCCATTTTCCATTAGATCCAACTATTTCTTGTGACCACTTTTCATGGACTCCTCTGTTTGGAACAAAGGGCATTTTTGATCCCATGGATCGAAATCCTAGATTAGTAGAGCCTTTACAGACTGCTGCTGGTCCTGCCCTCAGTATGGACAAAACTCTCCTCTGGCTGTCTCCGTTGTGCCTGGGAGAGGAGGGTTGTGGTGTGGCTCCTGCGGGGAGCTGGCAACACCCAAGGGATGCAGCACCATTCACAGGGCAGGCTACAGTGCCTAATCCCTCATTTCTTCCTCTTCAGCATTGCTGTTAGCTCATTAGATTAATGCCGTTGGAAAATGCCCGGTGGCATGATGGTGGGTCACAGCCCTTGCACATCGGCACAATCCACAATTGGTTGGGACCAGCTGAGTCTGATTGAGTTCCCCAGTGCCTGTGTTACTTTTCCAAATAGGTTTTACTCTGCTAAGTCCCCTGGAGGCTTTTGAATATGTTCCTCCAGTGAAAAGTGGTAGAAGTGAAGAAAACCACAAGGGTTAAGAATCAGAGCAGTTC
>VXBO01002205.1:1387900-1417577 GCA_013400135.1 Rhinoptilus africanus | reverse complement strand
AAGGGTTAAGAATCAGAGCAGTTCTAAAAAGAAGAAGAAGAAAAAAAAAGCAAATATCTTCAACATGCACCAGGAAATTAAGGTTTTCAACCTTCAAATAAGATGGGGATGGGTGAAGTTCTTTGAAAATGCTCATGCTGTGCATAGACCATTTTGCTTTATTTCAGTTTCTTAGAAAAATAAAATATTTGGGTTTCATAGAGTTTGTCTTCTTTTTATCCATTGTTATCCTCTCTTTTTCCTTTTGTTAGCTAACAGAAGGAAAAAGGATAGATAGGAAAAGTAAAAAAAAGGGAAATGTGTATTTTCTTCATAGGAAAAGAAGAAAAAAGGAGAAAAAAGGAAGAATGAAAAATGAAAGTCAAAATTTGAATTTGAGAACATTATAGACTAAACCCTTTGATTTCACTTTGTTTTCAGATGTTTTATCCAAGAAATAGAAAAAAAAATTTACAACTCCCATGAAAAGTTCTATCACAATTGTGAAGCTATTTTGCATTGAGAGCAAACTTTGCTGATGAAAAATGTTCCAGTGAGCTCTGCAGAAAGGCATTCTGCAGTTGGCTTACACTTGCAGCACCCAGCTTAGGTCCATTTCAGATCACATGTAGATTATTAGCCCAAAAATCAGGTTTTGCCCCTGAAAATTTATTTTATAATCCACAGGAAGAGTGAGGGTGTTTGCAGAAAGCAACTGGCTGTAGATAGCTCTGTTTCTGCTCAACTGCACCAAGTGATCATTTCTGAAAACTCACCTGCTCTGCATTGAGGCCAAGTCTGCCAATTTTGGGCATTCAGGACCTGCTGTTCATCTTGTCCTTTGGGAGGATAAAATTCTAATATCAAAACAGGTTAATGAAATTCTTGTGTTCAAGCCCTCTTCAGATAAATTATCACACACTCTTGTTTTCTGTCTTTTAGAGAACAAGGTAAGATAAATGTCGTATGCTCATCCGGACTTTGATTTTAACCTTGTCTTTGGGTCTTTGTGAATTACCTTAAAAAGGCAGATTATAAGTTTTATAGAGAAACACTCTGCTTTGAAGGTCTTCTGCTAGAACTTCAGAAAAGATGATCAGCTTCTTACCTGGATAGCTTTAAATCTTAAAACCTCCTGAGAGTTTTAGGCATAAGAATGGTCTTACCTGTGGTCTTACCTGTAACCAGCCCTGCACTTCTCTGCCTCAGCTTCCCCATTCACATGGCTGTCACCATGCAAAAAGTCAAGCTGAAAAATGTTTCCCTTGGCCTTATATAACTTTAACACTTTGTCTTTTGTCTTTACCAACTTCAAAGACCACAGGGAATAGTATTATTTTGTCATCTGGAGAAATGGCAACTGAGTGAACACTTATAAGAAGTTGTTTGGTTGCANTTTTCCTTTTGTTAGCTAACAGAAGGAAAAAGGATAGATAGGAAAAGTAAAAAAAAGGGAAATGTGTATTTTCTTCATAGGAAAAGAAGAAAAAAGGAGAAAAAAGGAAGAATGAAAAATGAAAGTCAAAATTTGAATTTGAGAACATTATAGACTAAACCCTTTGATTTCACTTTGTTTTCAGATGTTTTATCCAAGAAATAGAAAAAAAAATTTACAACTCCCATGAAAAGTTCTATCACAATTGTGAAGCTATTTTGCATTGAGAGCAAACTTTGCTGATGAAAAATGTTCCAGTGAGCTCTGCAGAAAGGCATTCTGCAGTTGGCTTACACTTGCAGCACCCAGCTTAGGTCCATTTCAGATCACATGTAGATTATTAGCCCAAAAATCAGGTTTTGCCCCTGAAAATTTATTTTATAATCCACAGGAAGAGTGAGGGTGTTTGCAGAAAGCAACTGGCTGTAGATAGCTCTGTTTCTGCTCAACTGCACCAAGTGATCATTTCTGAAAACTCACCTGCTCTGCATTGAGGCCAAGTCTGCCAATTTTGGGCATTCAGGACCTGCTGTTCATCTTGTCCTTGGGAGGATAAAACTCTAATATCAAAACAGGTTAATGAAATTAAATGTGTTCAAGCCCTCTTCAGATAAATTATCACACACTCTTGTTTTCTGTCTTTTAGAGAACAAGGTAAGATAAATGTCGTATGCTCATCCGGACTTTGATTTTAACCTTGTCTTTGGGTCTTTGTGAATTACCTTAAAAAGGCAGATTATAAGTTTTATAGAGAAACACTCTGCTTTGAAGGTCTTCTGCTAGAACTTCAGAAAAGATGATCAGCTTCTTACCTGGATAGCTTTAAATCTTAAAACCTCCTGAGAGTTTTAGGCATAAGAATGGTCTTACCTGTGGTCTTACCTGTAACCAGCCCTGCACTTCTCTGCCTCAGCTTCCCCATTCACATGGCTGTCACCATGCAAAAAGTCAAGCTGAAAAATGTTTGCCTTAGATAACTTTAACACTCTGTCTTTTGTCTTTACCAACTTCAAAGACCACAGGGAATAGTATTATTTTGTCATCTGGAGAAATGGCAACTGAGTGAACGCATATAAGAAGTTGTTTGGTTGCATGATGATTTCTTTTTCATTCATGTAATCCTGCCACAGATTATCTGTTCTCACAGGGAATTTATCCTGAAGTTTATCCTCCTTTGAAGAAGCTAGCCATTGATGATCATTGGCAAATTGCTTCAAAGACACTTTTAACTGCATTTGCATTCTCGCTCGATTGCTTTTAGGTCTTCTTAAAGCAGCAGAATGCTAAAAGCATGTAGGCAACACAGATGGATACGGGTGTCATGGTTTTTCAAAAAGTTGCAGACTTTTGTAAAGGGTAAGTAAGTCCTGAAGTCCCATGCAATGGGGATTCATGAGCTTTTGCTACCACTGAAAGCCAAAGGCACCACAATGCTATGCCAAAGCCAGCACTGACCCCCTCCCTGGGTGCCAAAACCCACCGCACACTAGCCCAAGGAGACCAGCCACCCTCTGCCTTTGTGGGTCTTCTGAAACGCAAACTTTTCATACTCTCAGTGCACAATTCCCCCAGAAGGCCAGCGTGTGACGGCTCAGCCCTCTGACAGCCTGTCCACCAACACATCTGCAGACAGGCTGCAGCTGGGGTCCGTGCGGAGCCGGAGCCGTCCTGGGTGGGAGGCCACCACCGCCTCCAAGGCAGCCTGCTTTGGGGAGCAGAGACCTCTGCTTCCACCCTCCTTTTTTGTTTATCAGTTCCTAGCTAATGAGCCCTTCTCCTCACAAAAGAAAGTTATCCAGAGTGATAGTAAAGATGAGAGCTGTAGTAAACCAGGGAGAGAGCAGTGGGGAAATGTTTGAACTTGGGGTCTTCAGCCCGGCTAAGTGGAGGGGAGAGTGTTGTGGCAGTGAAAGGACTATTAAAAATACAAAGTACAGACTCTCTGGGGCCTCAGATGTTGTTTTACCCCATGAAACATGATTTCTTATTTTTAAATAGCTGTCATGCTTGTTAGTTTAATTTATCCCTTCTCAGCTGCAAACTACAACATTTTATGAGCCTGACTGAGGGCATTTTCACACAGGGTCTGTGGCTTTGTGCGCAGCCCTGCCAGATTCAGGCTGGGCTAAGCCAGAGTCATATTTTGTACTGAGTTATACCCCTGCAGCTCTGCTCACACCAGCCCAGAGCCCAGCGCAAAGCCCATGAGGTTACTCAGCTCTTTATAAAGGGTTTTGGAGAGGAAACACCTTGAAACCAGCCTGTGGTGTAGGTTCCCTGGTGGTATCAGAGAATCCAGGAGGATGATGCTACTGGGTTTTTTCTGATTTTGTCCAGTAGTTTTGTTTTGTGCTGGATTTTTGGAGTAGTCAGATAATCAAGTCTGCTTTAAAAAGTGACTGCAAGCTCCACATTACCCACAAAACTCGTGTTGTTAGAAGGGGGAAAGGCAGGGAGACACTAAGGACTTTTGTTGGGAGCAGAGTGCATGTCGGGAGCAGAGGCACATGTCGCTTGGTTTCAGCTGGTGTCTAGGCACACATGGAGAGTGCTGTGTCTATGTTGATAATAACAAAGCCCAATGTTAACATGCTCACCACTAATGCAGAGAAACAATACCTGGGAGCAGAGCCAGGTGAGCTTGAAAGCTCCCCAAATTTGTGCAGATTATCTCCGCTTTGCATGAACTGAGCTGCTTGGTTCCACTAGAGTGGACACAGCCCCACAGATCCCAGGCATGTGTATGTTATTTTCTACTCAGTGCTGTGAATGTGCCCTAAACATTTTGTCCCAAGTGGCACAGGAGGACTGTGGCTGAGGCAGAAGCTTGAACTTTGAGTCTTTCAAATCCCTGGTCCTTGTCTGATCCTTCCTTCTTGCTCTGTTCTTGCAGTAGATGTCTGTTTTCAAAGGGAGCCAACACAACTGCCAGCAGTTACCCTGCTGAATTTCACTTCCAGCAGGCAGCTGGGAGTGATGGGCAGAAGTACTCACTGCCTTCAACTTCCCCTGTGCAAAATGTGGGCCACGTTTGCAGATGAGCCAAAGCTGTCTTGATTTGGTGCAGAGCACTGGGCAGATAAAAGCTTTTCTCAAGAAAAACTGATAGCTTGAGCTGCAGGAATGATACAGGCTGCGACCGAGTCTAATTAGAAGGGCAAACGAAACGAGAAGTTCCTCCTTATACTCTGCCTGGTTAAAGCCCATATGTCTGACCTTAGCTTTTTATCAGCCTCAGATTAATTCAACAAATCTAAAACCACTTTGCAGGGTGAATGTAGGATTAGACACAGAGGAGCCAGAATTGTTGGCTGTGATCAATAATCTGATTGTCAGTTCCTAGGTTCTCGCAAAACATACATTGCGTTATGTGAAGCAAAACCAGAAGCAGATCTTTTTGTAATACATGGGAGGGCTTTACAGGGGAGCCTTCCTTCAGGCAGACACAGGCAGGAGGTATCTGGAAATCTGGAAGACATGAGAATGAAACGATGACTGATAGAGAAGGAGACACCACAGAAGACATCTGTAAGCCTAACCACATGAGAGACCCAGAGGCAACTTCAAAACCGCTAGTGCAGCCGCTCTAGGACAGCTTCATTGAAGCAACATGCGACAGAAATATCATTCGGGGCTTTGTATTGATTCAGGATGATGACTGCAGTATGGGGAGAACAAGCCATCTGGACTGAATCAAGTGATAAACACGGAGCGGTTTTATCTACTTATGGCACTGCCAAGGCTATAGAGCCAGTCGTCTGGGTTTTCATTGTTTTGATTCTATTCAACCTTGATCACATCCCCTTTGCTCCCATGCTGCTAGGAAATCGGTATTAAGACACAGAAGTCATAGGGAAAGGTATGAAGTTCAACAGTTCTTGCATTTTGGGTGTTTACTAGTGCAAAGGGGAAAAGCCTTGAAAATGGGAAGGGTGTTAAAATGCTTTATGAATGTAATGATAGCTTGGCATTGTTCTGTTGGAATGGATATATTCCGCTCATCCACTTATATTGGTAATAAGGTGTTTTAATGCAGCCCCTTGGAAATGGAAGAAAAAAAAAAGATAAAAATCTAGTACATAACTGGCTTTAGAAAAGAAACCTAAAGCTTGGATCATCCCCAAATTACTTCAATCTTCAGCTGAACCTCGTAAGATGGATGAAGCTGTTTACCTCGCCAGGTGAACCACTCTGAGGGTCTCTGAGGGGGAGGAAACCAGCACTCTCTGTAGCTTGCATCAATTCCCAAGAGCTCAGTGGGAAGAGTGAGAAGTGAAAGAGTTTGTTAAGTAGCAATTCTCTCTGAAATGTCATTCATTTATCAGGTAGAAATAGCTAGGTGGAATAATTGGCTTTTGATGAATCTTTCAGTTTAGTCTTTATTGCCTTTTCTCCAAACAATAGGGGAGCAACACCACACACCGCTGCACACCAGTGGCATGTTTAACTGAGGCTGGGGCATTACCTGCAAGAAAGGGAGGTGTCTCATAAACCCAGTGCATCTCAATGAAGCACAGTGTCAGGCGCTGTGAATGTGGAGGATTTCACAAGAATATATATCTCAAAATACTTTCAAATAATGCCTCACTGAAAGCGAGAGGCAGTGAAATATATTCCATCAGTCTTCGTAGGTGTTAGATGAAATCTTTGCACAACAGGGGGGATGGCTGCAGGAGAAAATGCTGTTGGTGAATTATGGCCCTGTTTCAGCTGAGATGAGGGCCAGCCAGGATGTCTCCTCCAGCTCCAAAGGCTCTGCAACAGGTCCCACGGCACCGCATTGTCTCAGCAAAGCACTAAGTGGCCGTGATACCCTATACAGAACATCTGCTGGGCAGCCTTTTACTACCACACGGTTACTAATAGGGACGGCCTTGTAATTAAGGGATGGCTGTACGGAGCATGTAGCCAGTCAATAGTTTTCCTAAACAGCCTGTCTCTTGGAAGAAGGCTACATAATGAACAAGTGTCAGTAGGTCATGAGTTAGAAACAGATTTTGTCTTGCTGGGGAAAGTTATGTTTAACAACCATTCATTAGGTGTTCCAGATGGATGCCGCCAGGCAGAAGGATGGGGGGGAGATGACCACAGCACTATCCCAAGTGACCCTACAAAAGCAGAAATATTAGCAAATAGTTATTACTTTTTTATTCCTTTGTTTCGTATCTGACTGGGTATATTCTAGTGAAAATGCCATGATCTCTCTTGTAAAAATGGTGATGATTTTTGCTGTTACTTTCACTTAGGCATCCTGCAACTGGTACTTTTTGGACGATCGACGTGATAACCCCAACTGGCTAGTGCCTCATGACCTTTTCAGCATGGTCAGTTGGGACATAAAACATACCCAGTCCATGAAAGAAAAATTATTTCAGTTCCATCTCAACATTGGGGCTCCCTGCGGTTTTAAAATGCTTTCACCTATTCAATTATATGGACATTTTTCAGCCCAGAGCAAACCACAAAATTAAAAGGAGAGACATCTCCAGAGTAATTAGAGTTGGGTTTATAAACTGCGGTGTTCGTTTGCTGTGGATTATGGGTGAGACAATGCAAAGGAAACTTCCATAATGTATGATTCACAAAAACCCACACACATTTGAATTTGTACAGAATTCAAACACATCTTTTACTAATCTGCAGATCATTAGAGTGTTTTGCTCAGAAAAATAATGTGACAATTGGGGAATGTATGGGGTGAAGGAACCCACTGTGTATGGTGCCAAGATGTGAGGGGGTATGTGGGCTACCACAGGAGTTCACCCAACCACTTCTGGAGGGACTGTCTTTTCTTCCCCTCAGACTTGGCGGTCATAAATAAGACCCAGTTTGGGCATCTGTTCATGCCTGAAGGTAGTCCCTTGCCCATCACAATTGGGAAGGCTGAGACAACGTGTGGACAGAGGTCACAGATATGGCAGTGAGCATGGTGGGAGGCAGGCCACATTTGTTCTGCTGGTTTGCAGGGAGAGGACGCTGGGCTGGTGAGATGTCAGGTTCCCAACAACCTCATGAGCATAGTTTGAGGTCTGCAGGGAGCTCTGGTGTCTTCCCTAGGATCCTCCTCTGAGCAGCCAAAGCAGGAGTCAGCTGGCCGTAATGTAGCTCCAAGCTCACATGCACAGCAGAAGAAAAAAGTATTCCTAGGGCAAGGTAAAATGGACACCTGAGGTAGGCATAAATGCCCATTTCTTTGCATGAAGCACAAAGGCAATCTAGAGCTGTTACATCATGTATATACCTTTATATTTTCCATGGTAAAAGTTAGGTGTGACAAATCCCTCTCTAGTGGCTCAGTCTGTTAAACGACTCAAGCAGATGAAATTTAAACAGATATTCTGCCTAAGGTCTGCTTTAAGTGTTTATTTTCTTCTTCCTCTCCTGGGAATCTAATCTCAGATGCCCATTGACCCAACTAATTCCCACCTTAACAAGGCAGCTATATGCATCCCCCAACTGGAGTCAAAGTAGTTAAATTAACAGTAGGATTGGCCCAATCTTAGATATATTGGCTCCACCGGATGTTGACAGGCACTTTTGGGGGTGAATAGACAGAAGAAAGAACAACATCTCTACAATGCTGTCCCCTCAGGCTGTGATGTCTCAGAAGCCCCTGTGCTTGGATGGCGGGAGACAGCAGAGAAATGGGGTAGAAGCTCCTTTCTATAGCTTAGTCCTACTTGCTTTACAAATACATACCAGAAGGCAATGAACCCTGGTGCAGGGCACAGTCCTGTCTGCAGGTAGGTGGATGCAGATGTCATGAAGAGTCACTTGGGAGACACTGGTGGTATCTCACGTTGTCCCAGCGTGGAGTGTGAAGGGTCTGAGGAACCTGAGATAGGCAAAGCTGAACAGGTTTCCCTGGAAAACGTATTTCATATTAGCTCACTGTCCATTCTTGCAGTGAAGAGAGCCAACCTCGTGGACAATCCAAAAGAAATGCTGGATGTTGCCAGCTAGTTTGACTTTCAGTTTTTAAGCTGGTAAGATCACCTCCAAAAATCATGCTAGGAGAGCTCCAGGATTGCTAATGTGGCTGTGTCTGTCACTCAGATCCTTACAAAAGCCCCACGCTTTTTCATCCGCACAGTATTTTGCTGATATTTTCTCCATTTTACAGACAGGAAATAGAGATTTATGACAATTGAGCATGAAGTTCAAGTGTGCCCAAGTGGCATGCGCTATTGCACAGGGATCGCTGCGCTGGAACATAATGCCGACTGCAGGGGTCTGGGGCTCATGCCAGTGCCCACCGGACTGCCAGTCTGTCGTTGGCCTTAAGAAAATCCTCAGTGAGTAACAAATTCACTCTGCCTGTCACCATAAAACATATTGGACCCAGATGAGTGGAGCTTTGCTAAACCGGGCATGTGTTCGGCTTTTCATCCTCATCCCCCCCTGCTGCGAGAGCAAGTGGAGGGCAGGGAAGGGAGTGGGGAGTCAGAGCTTAGATGGGACAGGGCAAGGCGACGCTCTCCAGGTTATTATTGTTCTAGTAATTAGAGTTATAGGAATCCCCATTATTCCCAGGATGCTTACACAGAAGCTGTTTATATTCTGCAAACCTCCCCAGGTACTCCCAGTGGATTTACCTAGCGCAAGGTAATTTGTAACCCTGTTGTCTGTGCATTTACTTTGGGCAGTGCGCTCTCTAAAAGGGAGTAAAAAATCTCAGGGATGGGGGGAGACGAAGGAGGGATTCTTTGCCCTGATGAATTGAAGTGTTGTTTGAAAGAGGCAGACAGGATTCCCGATATTGCTTTGAGTTTGGAGGCCATAGCCAGGAGGGGGAGGGGGAAAGGAAAAGTCCTTTAATGAGAAAGGGTTGGGGTTTTTTCTTTTTTTTTTTCTTTTTTTTTTTTTCCTAGCAATTTTAATTATCACTAAAACCTCCAGCCCATTCAGGCTCTTGAGAATACAGTTGGGCTCTCAGCTGAGGTCTGCATTTATTAAAATCCCCCCGTTAGGCTGGGAATGCGGGCTGGTTTCTGTAGTGGTGTCACCGCCGGTGTTACGGGTCTCCTGGTTCTCACATTACGCACCACGGACTCCACCACTCCGCATTAGCGAGGCCCAATTAAACCAAGCAGTTGATTAAACAAGCCAATCAGGGTAATTAGTTTAATCAGATTCCCTTGGTAGCCAGCACTGAACTGCTTGTAAAAGGCAGTTGAAGAATGAAGTGCACCTACTTAAGCTCCTATTTTATTTTATTTTTTTATGCCTGAGGTAATTAGAATTACCCATGGCAAGCTGAAAATCCAAAGGCCCAAATGGGGAGCGGGGAGGACGATTAATGAAGGCGATGATGTGTGAAGCAAACAGAAAGGAAGACAGGATGTGTGGTAAACAAATGGAGAGGAGGCAGCCCTCTGGAAAGGGGCACAATGCGCAGCCTCTCCGCCCCGCTCAATGGCTCTGTCTGAAGTGGCCGGAGACGCCGGGGCTTTCTGGGGAGAGAGGGTCACGTTCCTCCTCTCTCCACGGTGCCACCTCTGCTGCTGAGCCTTGCATGGGAAGGTTGGGAGAAATAGGATGATTTTTGCATCTGGCTGCTGAGGGTGGGCATCCCGCGCCATCCCACATCTGTTTCTTTTACATCCTTTTTGGTGCAGAATTGAGCACTGTTGTGAGACAGGGGGCAGCCCCACAAGTTGGATGAGTTGGGTCCCTGGACCTTCTCCCAGGAATGCTGGGCAGAGGGAAGGGGCATCTGGCCACCCTACACTATGGGTCCACATTTCCGAGACTGCCTTTCTGTTTTGACAAGGGCTACATCTCTCATTTTGGCTTATTCATTTTACCTGCCTGTCAGATGTTGAAATTATGCAGAAAAAGCTGAAGCTGAACATTTTACAGTGTCTTTTGTCTTACTCAACAAAGCCCAGATTTTTGACTTTGTGTTCCTGCTCGGGACAAAAGTAAATTTTGTGGTCTCAGTTTGTCAGCTGCCCAGAGTCACCAGGCAAAGGAATCAGGAGATAGCGATTTTGGTTCTCCTTCTGGCACAGACCCATCATGTCGGCAACTGAAGAAGGTGCATAGGGAAGAGTAAAATTTCAGGATAACGTGCAGTGGTGTTAACCCAAACAATACCCGCCCCCCTCCAGTAGTCTGGGACTTGGGACTTCAAGAGCTTTTTATTTAATGGTGGTATGTTCTTCTTGAATAGTCCTCAGTGATTTTTTTTTCACTGTATCTAAATGCTTTTTAAACTCGCTTTCTGCACCCACCAATCCTGCAGCAAGGGGTTCCACGACTGAACCACATGTGGGGCAAAGAGCTGTCTCCTTTAGCTCGTTCTGATCTGAGCAAACCCAAGAGGGTTTTTTTGTGATCTCAGACCCTGAAGAAAAGTCATTCTCTACCTCCCATCTTTGTCCATACTTCTGCTATGTCCTTTCTGAGGTGGATAGACCCAAACTGCTTACAGTATTCAAGATGTGGGTGCTATATGAATTTGTGCAAACGAATGTCATAACAATGCTTTCTGTTATGTTCTTACTGACTTTTCTAAATGGGACTATACTCTCGGCCTCAGTAATCTACTGTAGCAATGAGTTTCATAAGACAAGTCATCAGCGTGGACATGCTAATCATCTGTTATTACTCTCAGAAACTCATAAATGGAATAAGAAGGTCTTACACTGTTGTTCAAGGCCATGGATTACAAGTAGTATGTTGCCATAAAGCATCCAAACCTGTCTACTCCATCTGTTTATGCTCAGGTCATTGTGTTGCAATGTGCTAAATTAGCCACAGCTGTCTAAAATGAAAAAGAAAAGAAAGAATATGACAATACACCCATAGCCTTGCTCTTTCCCTTGGTCTGCAGAATTCCCTGGGACCATCAATCTTGAATTGCTAATACTCTTCTAAATGGATACTTTTTTCATTTAAGGCCCCATCCAATCTAATCTCACTCCACTTACAGCACCATACATTTATAAAGCTTTCCCAATATATTTAATGAGTGGCCAGAGCCTATCACCCCCAGAAGGTTATAAGGAAAGTTCTCTGAGATAGACACTTTCTATTCTCCTAGCTCATTATTTCCTCACACAATGATTTTCAGAACTGTATCAAATACATTACCCAAAGATATTCTTGCAAAGCACTTACAGTAATTACTTTTACCTAATACACTGTGGTGTAGCACTCAGAAGAGCTAATTTCCCCAGCAGCTCTTACCTATCAGCAGAGGAAAACAACCAGGCATCACCAGGCTGACTGTTGGAGTCTGATAAAATCGTATAATTAAATGTTCTTGGCTTGTTTTACCATGCAAGTCTTTTGGGTTGGCACACTCTTTTAAAAACCTTTGTCTACTTATGCCCTTCTGGTTAATGCAGGGAGAGAAGTGCTTGTAAAGGCTTCATCCAAGCCTTCCAAGAAGGAAACCAGACTTAGATGTGGCATAACCAGACAAATCTATCTTGCACCTTAGGTCAGTCTGTCTGTATTAAGCACATAAACTGTGTCCAGCCTTCCCACAAAGGACAGCAGTCAGTCCTTGACCCTGAGACCAAGCTGCACAGTCAGCCCGCCAGGGTGATTTTTATGGCATGGGACATAAATGGGATTGGTGGTCAATACACAGCAGAGTGTCAGGGAACATTTAAAGGTGCAAAGGCTGCTGAGGTAGGTTTGCAGGACTATGAAGAACAAAAAAAGATTAATCTGAGGAATCAGATCAGTTCTTGGAGAGCACCATTCCCACAACTATCCCCAGTTTAATTTCAGAAGGACCTGCCTGGAGTAGTCCAAACCACACAGGGAGCAATCTAACAACAAAGCAAGCCTTCACAGTTATCCGTTTATTAATGTAGATGGACCCAGACAAAATGCTCAAGGCATGGGATAGAATGTAGATAATGTAGGAAGACATACAAATGGGTCACAAGGGAAAGGAAAATGTTTTTCCACCCAAAGTGATTTACCTTGACCAGTTAGATCTCATCTTTGGATCTTTGGATGTACCCAAAGATTGTTAATTTTCTTAATGAGCTGGGAAAGTAGAGGGCACACGAAACACCATGAAAAAGGATGACTTCATTAAGAGTTGAGAGTTGGCTGAGTCAATGTTTTTTTTCCCCCAGGAGGCCAATAGATTTCATTAGGAAGCAGGAAATGGCTCAGAGAGCAGCTACAAGCTTTTCATTCCAGGTGGAGGTGGAAAAGACCAAGAATGGGTGGTGGAGTTGGTGACACAGCCGCAAAAGACTGTGCGACATGCCTAGGAGCAGGGATCACAGGCGGTCACAGCTGACCGAGCTCAGATAGAGGCAATGTGCCTACAGCCTCAGCCCCATCATTTAAATCGTTTAAGCGTGCAGCTCTTACAGGAGGGACATCCTGGTAAAGCAAGTCCCCAGGCAGGAGCTCTTGTGGAGAGGTCAGACTCCCCTGTTACTACACAGTTTAAGGTATTATGCATGTACCTTTCAACATGTAGGTAGTATTTGAGTCAAGTTTTTTGAACTGACCTTTTGAACTCCTCAGTGCTTACGTGTGTTTGGCACTATGGCTTTCCCTCTGGTGGTTATAGAAATGGTGTTCACAAAACCCCTGAAATTTGAATCCAAGTCCTAATTCCTCGAACTGTCTCAGTCTAGATTTTGGTTCTTTGTTTGAAATAAATTTTAAGTCTCCCAGCGCTCTCTTTGAAAACACATGTAAAATCCTCCGTCCCCAGGAACATCTGCACTGGAACAGCCATAGCAGGCATGCTGTACAGTACCGTGTGTCAGCTTTACAAATTCCCATTAATCCCACCACTGTGCTGGGTTTTACCCATACGAAGACAACAGCCTATGTGGCAACGCTCGCAAGCCGCTCCTGACCTCGTCCTTGTTAACCCACAATGTAGACGAGATATCTGTGATGCTGAGAGAATGAAACGCTTCAGTTTTACATGAAAAAAGGGTATTCAGGCTTCTAGGCCCAGGAGTACAAATTATTAATCACTCCTCACAAGGAATCCGCAGATGGATGTTTAGCACTATTCACCACAACATAACTGCAAATCAATTAGTTCATTTTGTCCTACCCTGAGGCTGTCTGGCAGACAATAGCAATGTCTTGTGCAAACGCTTTTATAAAGAAGACACAGGGGGAAGGAACCACAAAGGCCATTGGTTCTAACGAGCAATTAGGAAAGTGTGCAGGGCTCGCTTTCTTTTTTTTCCTTCTTCCCCCTTTCTTTCTTCAATTCATTCCGAGGCTCTAATTCTGAAAATGATGCTTTTCTTCCCGACTTCCTGTTTGTCAAATGAAGTGCTAATCAGCGGCTTACAGCTCTCTAGCCAGCAAGGGGAGGATGAGGTAAGAAGGAGTTGGGAAAAGTGGAGAGCCAGGGAACAATGCGGGGGAATCAATGCTCACTTATGCACTTTAGGCCTTCTGGGCAATGGGGGCTGCACGCAACTCCCAGGAAAAATAACCTACCCTAAACCACTTGGTCGCGATGCTCAGAGGAAGGAAGGTGGTGTATGCTTCAGAGAAGGCGGTGAGCGCTGCCCAAGTGAGTATGGTCTCCCACCAATATGCCTGAAATGCCTTCCCTTGGTCCCTATGCAAGCAGTAGGAAAGGAGAAACCAAATTCAGAGTGGGGTGACCCCATCTGCACTCTGGAGGGGATAGAGAGTCCAGGGGAAAGACACTCCTAACACAGACACCTTGTTGCATGCCTGAATTTAGGAGCGGTGGAGCCCGGCTTGGCCCAGCTACCTTCACCTGCAACTGTACTGAGGAAGAGCTCAATGAGAAGAGCCCCAGGGTGTATCCAATGAGGACAGACAGGTCTTGCTCATCTCCTGCAAGTAGCCCCTGCCTCTCTGGTAAAGACAGAAGCAGAGCAAATATAGTACCACACTGCAGATTTGCTTTTAAACTTTTGTAAGACCATCAGACCCACCAGTGAATTAAAGGTAGAATTCCTGCTGGAGAGATGAGCCACCTGAAGGATATGCCCTTCTTAGGAGAGCAGCCTTTAGGGTTCCCTTCCCTCTGCCTTTCAGGTCTCCTTCTGTCACGGTGCTTGCAAAGTGCTCCCAACAGCAGACAGCAATGCCTACCGGGGGCAAACAACCCTGATTTCCCATGCCCTTGTTTCTCTGCTCTCTTATATTTCATCTGCCTGTACTGTGAATTTCAGGGACCGTGGGGGTTGGTGGCAGCTTATAGAGCCTAATAAAGTGGGACTGAACCTTCGTTGGAACATTTAGGTGTTATTGCAATATAAATGTTTGGAATAGTGACTGGGCATTACTGATGTACACTGGATTCGCAGAGACTGGCTGGGATGAGGATCCCTAGGCAGATTCTCACCTCTGAGCATTGCACTGAACTGGGTTGAACTGGGGTCTAACGGGCTGTAATTTATCTAGCAGTCCTCTTCGCTCTGCTCAAACTAGACATTGCTGGTGCCTGCAGTCAGATATCCACAGATATTTATATGCATCATATAAAACCTACATAGTTATTTGCTTGCTGCCAATCATATTTTTCTGCCTGCTTTCCCTAAGCATTCATATGGTTGATGACTGGGATTTTCTGTACACAAGCAGTTAAAACCATGCAAATAGTATTTGCATGAAGCTTGAGCAATATATGCAGCCATCTGGAAAGTCTGTTCCAGACCAGTCCCCGCTGGCATCACCTTGCTCTGAAGGTATACATGCTCTCCATGTGGTTGTCTAGTTAGCAGGGCTGGCTATTTGACTTGTGGTTTCTGGACAGGTTTCCTAGTACTACCTTTGCTTTTCCTTCTTTTTTTCCCTTGTCACTGCTTGAACTTTGCTGCTTGTCAAGCAACTGTCTGGTGGCTTGTAGGAAATTTGTAGGAAATTTCAATGTGACTCCTTTTGTAGAAATGCCTCCTCTGCAAAATCTGCTCTAACACTTGAGGTTGTCTGGGACCATCATTGAAAAGGCAGGCACCAAACCGTGTATCGATAAGTCGAGGGCTTCAGCGTATGAACTAGGCAGGATTTGCTTTTTTCATGTGATATCCTCTAAAACTGTTTATTATTATTATTATTTCCTCAGGGACACAATTTATGGAGCCAGTATTTTTGTCTCCTACTGTGTGAGTCACATTTCTTACAACCTCTGTGTCGGATAAGGACATCCAATTTTGCCATTTTACTAGAAGAACTAGAAGAAAATCTTTCAATAACTCTCATGAGTACAGCTGGGCAAAATTTTCTGTGCAAATATTTTGTTTGCCAAAACCACATTTCTGATCAACCGAAGCTTCCTGTGCTCTTAAATCTCTTGACGTAAAGGTGCATGATGTTTTAAGCCAAACAGAAAAAGGAAAATTTCTGAGAAGAGTTTGGCATTCACTAAAAATGGTAGATAATTTTGTAAGTCAGCTAATCTTATTTTTTTAAAAAAGGAGGAAAAAGTTAAAGACAGATAGTTTTACGATCTTTGCCATCATCCAGCGGAGTTAATAGTACTACCTGGTGCCAGAAGGGATGGTCCTGTTCACCTGTACTTCCTAAATCTTGCTGCTTCCCTTGTCTAAAGCTAGTGCTCATTTGACCTCACTGTCCACCTACCCCACAAAAGTACTAAACCTACCAAAGCATCACCACTAGTAAATGGCTTGGGGCAAGTGGGAAAAATGAGGGAGGGTGAGGCTGGAATGAAGCCATCCCTCTTAGTGGCATCTTGCAGATGAACATATCTTTGGGTCCTCACAAAACCTTTCTTTTTCATTTCTGCCTACAATCCGAAGACTATAAAAATCAGTATGAAAAATCTCAGCTAAATAATTTTTTAAATGCTTCAATAGTAAGCCCATAGACCCTGGTAGTTCAAGTCGTATCTCCTCTTGGCACCTAAATACTCTGAAATGTTTCAGCATTTTGCTCAAAATAGCCGGAAGATATTTGGCACAGCAAGGTCTTAAACAATGAACTTCTGAATCTTGAGTTGGTCCCCAAAAAACTGGTCATATTTTCTCCCTGTCAAACTCTTAACATCTACAGAGTCAGGAGGTCTAAAGAGAAATTAAATAGTGCAGGAATGAAGGAATGCTCACTAAATCTCTCCTGTATTTCACCCATCTCATTAACTGCATGTTGAAAATGCTTTGCTAAAATGATAGAATGGAGGATTCCACCTTTAGTTTGATGCTGGTTAAAAGCCATGTTGTTTTTAACAGTTGAGCATTTGTTTCTGTCAATAACATTTTAAGAGATAGACAGATGTCACCTAGGCAAAAGAAGACCCTTTACCTGAGTTTGCTTGAAAAGCCACTGAAGTCATACACACTTAACCTAACTCTACGGCTTTGTGTCGGGTTTGAGCAGATACAGGCTTCAAACCTCAATGGTAACATACTTTGCTTTCTTGCATGAATAACCTGGGCAAAACCAGTCTGAAATAATGCAAGAGGCCTTTTTTGTGTATCTCCCCGCATCTCCCACATGAGAGTCTGTCACCCTCCCAGATCCAGGGGATCTGTGTTCTCGGAGCAGTGCTGCAACCAAGCAGAGAGGTAGAGAAAGCAAGTCCTCTACTGCGTGCAGGGTTTTTACTGTCACCAGTCTTCCACAAAGGAAAAGTCAAGGCTCATCCTGACAAAACATCTATTGCCCCTGAAGCTGCTGATTCATCCAGGCTAAAGCATGTCGTGGACATGGCTGAGTTTCAAGAGGGCTTTGCCAGCACCAGAGCATGCTCCTGGTGGAGCTGCACTTGCCAGGCAGGCTTCAGCCCTTGCCTAGTGCCTTTGGTGTCTAGTTTTCCAGGGTGCTGGACACCTTGGACCTCCCAGGGCCGGGAATTATAGCAGCATGGTGCTCCTGAGCTTCTCAGGGAGCCAGACCCTGGCCAGTCCGATAGAGGCGGACAGGCATGTCCAAACCAGAGGGGGTCTCAGGCCCCAGCTGGCCTCACTCAGACTGTCCCCAAACTGAGTATTACCACAGGGTTGAGCAGAGAAAAGTCATTTCATCTTGTGTGAAATTTCAGAAGGTCTGATTTTCATTGCACGTCTGAATTAAAAAAAAATAAAACCCTTTGAAAAAAAGACAGCTTTTGAAATTATGAATCTCATTTCCCTCTCAGCTCAAATAAACAAATTGCATCCAAATAAGGAGGGGAAACACTAAAAAAAAAAAAAAAAGGAAGGGGCAAAATAAAAAACGGGAGAAGTCAAATAAATGAAGCTTCCTCCAAGCCCCAGTAAGAAACCTGTAAAGCAGCTTCATCTGGGCATGTATGATCCGTCTCAGAGAATTGCTCCATAGACCACATCTATTTGGCAGGACCAGAGCTGGATGCAGTGCACGGGAGTCCCTGGGAGAGCATGCATTGGCTCTCCTTTCTTTTGGAAGGAGTCCATGGCATCCCTACATCCTTGAGGATCCCCATCTCAGTGGACGTCTACTAGACTTCCCGTCCTCCTGGATGTGGCCAAAACTTGGGGTTCATTCTCTCCCCTGTGGGAGAACGAGGTAGGGAGGTGTGAAGGAAGTCTGCCAGCATCAGGGAGAATGGCCATCACTCCTGTTACCACCCCAGCAGCTCTGACGACCCTGCACCGCCTGCTTGCCTTCAGCAGCGTCCTCCTTCTCTGGTCAGGCTTGTTTCTCCAAAGTCTCCCAGCTGGCAAATGGCTTGCATTCAGGCACAGTCAGTATTAGTTAATCAGCACGTTTAATACATTAGCATGCACATATTTATCTGCATCCACTGAGCTTTGTAAGCTGCAACTCTTGTAGCTCAGGCTGGAAAATTAGTTTCACAGCTGCGGAGGGTAGCTGTTCATTTATTTACAGTCCGTGGAGACCTCACTGAATGCAATGGCACAAAACAAAATGAGGCCTCTAATCCAAAAGCCAGGAAGCTTAAGCACCTGTAGAAACAGTTTTGCATTCCAAGGGGCAAATTATCTCTAATCTTGTTAAATGACTGCACTGCGAAACAATCGCAAAATGCTTTCTTCGATGGCTCATAACCAAACACGAGGGGTCCATTACTGCTCTATGTGAGGGAGAGCCAGTAATCCTACAGGAGGACACAGCTGATCGCAAAACAAGGGCTGCAGTCAAAAATAAAGAAGAAACGAAATAAAGCTTGAACTGTTTGAGAACGGATGCTTCCAATTTTCTAAATTACAATAGCAACTTGTTGCCAAGCAATTACAGTGTTTCATCTGTTTTTTCCTGCTTTGCCCCCCACCTCATTTGTTTTTCTTCAGCAGATGCTGTTTCTGAACTTTGTCATTCATGTCCCTTTCTCCACCCCTTGTAATTTACAATTGATAATGAACCACCACCCAGACACTGCCACCAAAAAAAAAAAAAAAAAAGGAAAAGTGAGATGCCTTTGTGCTTGTTCTCACTCTGACCCGCGAAAAGCACCTTTGCCAGTCATTTTAAATCACTGCTTTTTCAAGCAGGCTGCTGGATTTTTTTTCTCACTGTCCAGGCTGATGCTGCACATATCTTTGACAAACTACTGACAACTGTTAATTGCACCTGTGAAAAAGAAACTGAAGAAATAGTAATTATGCTCTACGAAACTCCAAAGGTAATTAAAGTCTTCAGATCTCCTCCAAATTAAAATAAGTGCTTAGTTCAAACAGGGCTCTCAGTCCTGGAGCCAGACTCTCTGTGGGTATGCTGCTTTCTGTGAGGATGGGCTTGGTTTTGTGACAGGGCAGTAAGCGTGGATGGCTCATTACTGCTGGAGTAAATTCAGATCCAGAGAGGCTGCACCGGCATGCATCCAGCCCTGGGTGAGGGGGATGGCACTAGGGACACGGTGCCAGGGTATGTCCAAGCCCAGCACCCTGCCCATCAGAGTGGTCCCAGCAAGTTGTATAAACTCAGCTATGGTATAGCACTGAAATCAGAAAACCAAATTTTCAAAAGCAAGTTTCCCCTCCGTGAAGCAGACCCACTGACTGCTCAGTGCTCTGGGCCAGGGGAGAGGAACCCACCTGGAGCTGATGGTGGGAAAACTATGGGTTGCCGGTCACCCTACGTACTTCCTCATCTAACCGGGTAGATAGCAAACTTTGGGGATGCACCTTCTTCCACTTTTCCGTGCTCTTCTGCTTCCTTTTAGGGGACTGTCCACAGCTTGAAAATGTGTAGGAACTCAGGCTGAGAGGACTCACTGCCTCCCTGGAGAAGGAGTACCACCAATCGGCAATACCTCATTTCTAGGCAGCCCTATATAGCTTGGAAGGAGACATCAATAACGATCACACCCTACTAAAGTAATTTTAGAGAGTTATTCACTTTCTTTCTGCACAAGCCAGCACTTTTCTCCCCTGTCCCAGCACGGTGCACAGGGAGATCAGCAGGTGTAGACATGACTCCTCCTACAGCTCTTCAGCTCTGCCTGCTTGTTAAAACTGAGGATCTGCTCCTTTCCCCATCTGCTAAAAGATGTAGCCTCAAGGACAGATTTCTCTCTCTTTTAAGTCATTGCTTTTCCAAATTTCCTGCAATGCAGAAACACTGGGAGTAGTTTCTGAGGAGAAATGTTGAGCTAAACGAGGCTAATGGTGTTCACGTCTCTTGGAACTGTCTTGGCTGAGCTGTTGGAAATGAAATCAGTGAAGTTTTATTGATCTACATCAGCTGGGGTTTAAACCCTAGAGCAACCAGACTTTACATACTCAAAATATTAACTTCCAAATTAACAATGAGTTAGTTACATGGAGGGGATACGGCCCTTCTTGGCTCACTGGTGGATGTTGGAGGCACCAGCAAGGTGTGGCCGTGAAGCAGGGAAGCTGAGCAGAGAAAGGGTATAAGGAAAGGAAGCAATTACATCCAGCACATCTGCTATGCAGAACTTGAACTCACTTTCAGTTTTCAAACAGGCTAAATTTGCACACACCCAACCCACACAGCTGACTCTGTTTTAAGCCCATCCTTGCTTTAAGTGGAATAATGAGGTGGGGTTTAACCCCATATGGCCTCAGAGCCTCTGTTTAGCTCCTGGGTCCCTTATCTCCAGCCCTGGGAATCTACTTTTGTGCAAGAATGAGATTCTATGTAAAGTTCAAGAACAGATGAAATCATCTTTACAGATGTAGCCGGGGCAGACAACAGCCTGCTAAACCCAGGCTTCTGCCTCTCCACAGTTTCCTAGAGCCTTCAGACTGGCCTTATGGCTCTTTTCACTTTTTCCTCCCCTTTTCTGCCTCTTTTCATGTTATTCCCCAATTTCTTAAAGGACCTGAGAGCTAATAGATCACTTCAAAATGAATGCAGTCGCTCCCCAGCAGTGAGATGCTGTGTTTCCTCTACACCAAATCTATGCACTGTTCCACTAGATAAACAGCACCAAATGTCATCTGAGAATCACATCCTGCTTTCATTCTCTCCCCTCGCATTCGAGGCTCTAGCTTTGTGTGAGAGTGATTCACTTTCTCACTGAATGCAGAGTGAAAGCCCATTTTCAGCACTCTCCCAACACCCATGCACAACCAGCTATTCATTTCCAATGATCATTTGTATTTCTTTTGGAAGACCTTAAACACCACAGGGGATAAAAGGAAAACCATTCAAGTGAAAATAAGACTGGCAAAGATAATACATTGCCCTGCTGTCAGTGCTTGAATACATATTAATACTCTTTTTGCCTGGTTCTGTAACGTAGTTGGGATTAGTATGTGCCTCTCTCTGTATGTGCATGTGTGTGTACTTGCTGTTTTTCTTAAATAACTATTCAGACATGTAGCCAATTTTAACTAAGCTTTTGAGGATCTCAGAGATACTAAGTACCTACAAGTTTTTGGAAAACAGATGCTTGAGGAGAAGAAAGACGCAGCAGTGACAGGAGAAGATGCAGAGTGAGCAGAGCCTTTATTAAACACTAGAAACTCTGCACAGTAGCTTGTCCTACAGATACTGAATCTAAAACCCAGGGTTAGGCTATCTAGAGACCAGATATCTGCTGTTCAGCGGAAAGTTTTCTAATAGCACAGTAACTGTGGCTCCAACCCAAGCCCTTAGGTATGAGCAGCATGTTACTTTGCTGCCTAAGCTACATAGATGAAACCAGTTTTTAATTCCAAAAGCCACAGTGTGATCCCTGGTTCCCTCAAGTACCAGAAGGAGGAAGTGAGCTTGGCCAGTTATTCTCATATGGCAGATGCGTTGGGGGAGAAAGGAAAGCTCTCCACGCTCCTTGTGCATGTACATAAAGTGGGGCAAGGTTGCTTATTTTTGCAGGCACTGAAGACCAACCCCTAGTAGGTCCTGAGCTGTACTTTTTGTCAGATCTAGATAAAGGGATAAGATATTTCACACTGATTACATCAGCCCAGGAGGAGGAACATCATATTAAACACAAAATGCGAGGTTACCTTGACCTGCAGTACCTTTGTCATATGGTAGGAGGCATAAGCAAGGGATTTTTAGTAGAAGGCTGAGCATGTCTGTCCCTTTTTAATTAATGATGGGTCAATGAAGCAGAAATAGAAGTGAACCAAAGACATGGTGACATCAGTGAAATCAGAAGATGCTGGATGTATCTTAGTTTAGAAATACTGGGTCATTTATGCATGGTATTTGACTTCCTCAAAGAAGAGAAGGAAGGAAAGCTAGACATGTCATTGGAGATAGCAATGGAGTTCAGTGGGGGAACTGAAGGCTTGGTGGAGATGCATGGAGCCTGAATGGACAGCTTAGGTTTTTCAGGCCTCTGCTGGACAAGGCACTTGGAGAGGTAATCTACTGGTTCGTTGCAGTGACTTGTAGAAGTAAGTAAAAGAAGTAAGGCTGAGGAAAAGACTATCAGAGGAGTAACAGGGCTGAGGAAGAGGTCCACTGCATTGCAGAAAGGGAAGGAGAAAGAAGCAGGAAAGAGAAGAACAAGTAATTCAACAAAAAAAGAAGATAAAAAGGAGCTATCCATGGACCCACAAGGCTACAAAGATGTAAGAGGTAAAACACAGGGGAGAAGGGATAGATGAGAATGCACTCGTCCACCCACCTGCAGGTGTGACAAGCAGCACAACTGATTCATACCGGTCCCAGAAAGCAGGAGATGGGAGGGTCCTTGGTAAGAAGAGCTGACAGACCTGTCATTGGAAAGGGTCCAGAGGAGAGCAGGTAGTCCAACGTGTATTTGGAAGCTAAAGCAAGTCCCCAAAGAAGTGGAGGGGGAATCAAGGATAGTTATGCCCGCTTAGGAGACACGTTCAAATAAATGAGTCTTGGATGAGTCTTTCAGCCTTTCAAAAGGCAGGTGAAGTCATTATATGGAGGTCAGCAAGTGCCTCAAATATTAATCAGGAAGGATGGTTTCGAGACAGTTGATTATGGGGAATTACTAACGAAAAAGAGATTCAGAGGATTGATTTCACCTCAGTAAAGAGTGACATTGTAGGATTAAAACCAGCATATACGAAGATCTCATGAGAAATTGAAAATGAGAAATGAGGGAGCGAGTTTGGGAGAAATCTATGTAATCCTTATATCTGGATTCAGCACAGAGGAAGAGGAGATTCAGGGCATAAGGGAAAAAATGGTGTGCATTGGGATGTGAGACATTAGAATGGATTCTGTAAAAAGGAAAATTTATTGCTGCAAGTAATAATCAAATAGGCAATTTGATAATAAGTAGATTTTGTCTAATGCAGGTAGAAAAATCATATTGGTTAGGAAATGCAGGATGTAAATCAGGATATTATAAGGATAATGGAAATATGGTGGAATAGCCATCACATCTGGACCGCAGAAAATGAGGGATAGGCACTGGTCATGAAAGAGAGAAACAAAGATTGGAGGGTGAAGTAGTGCTGTATGGTAATGGTAGGAGAGACTGACAAGAAATAAGAACTGTCTGCACAGGCAGAGCAAAATACATTTGGGTCAAATTGATATAGGGTAAGCTGGCTAATGACATTCAAGCTGAGTCATGCTAGGTATCTCCTATAGGTTCCCAGGCTAGGCTGTAAGCTAAAGATTTCTTTCATGTAAGATCTGTAACTTTAGTTCAAAGGGGCAAATTTAAATAAATTTGAGGAGTTAGCTGTAAAACCCACAGGGCTGAAGAGCTGTAGGACTCTTGTGTGCAGGATGTACAGAATATTTTTTAGGCAAGAGTGGAAAAACCCCTTTGCTCTTGGACCCTGCTCAGGATAGGGATGAATAATGCAGAGGAAGGCTCCAGACTGAACCAAGTGCAAGATCCACTTCACACAGGATGTCTGGAGAGGGTAGAGTGAAAGGTTACAAGGGCTCAAAACCAGACCTGACCAGTAGAAGAAGCCACATCTTAGAGGTCAGAAAGCATAGGGGCTTGTGAGAACCGCCAACTGTCAAGCTGAGTTAAACCTTGCAAAGGAAATTAAAATCAAAACCAGAAGGCTTTTTCAGCTAGATGAATGGGAGAGAACAACTCAGCGAGAGCAAAGAGATTCAAAATACGGCACCAAAACTGAACAAATGCTTTGCCTCAGGGTGCAGTTCTGTGAGATGGGGTGAGATGGCTTAAGAGATTACTTATCCCTGCCAGCAAGCAGAGGCTCTGCTATACTTTCCCATCTTCCCACCATGGTCAGCAGCCTCACCCCATGTCTTCTGCCAACTCCACAAGTAAACTACCCCAGCAAAGCACATGGTTAGTTTTTCTGCCATTTTAGCAAGTTGAATCATCTCAGAAAGCTGCTCCACAAGTACCCAAGTTGGTGCCAATGATGAGTGAGTCCATGGAGAGATGAGAGAGGAGAGACACAGGGTCTTTCCCTTGTAGCCTGTGCAGTGTTAAAGTGGTTCAGCTGCTCATGACAGGACCACCTTCATTTTGATTAAGGACTTGGGTGAATTAGCAAGTGAAATCAAATGAGGATAAGGCTATAGAAATGGGAATGACCACATAGGAGGAGGAAGGGAGACTTGAGGACAGACAGTCTCTATCCCCAAATTCTGGAAGAAGAAAGATGTGAATTGGCTAGTCCAGTAGCAATGATGCATTCATTCAGTCATGAGTAGCTCATGTAACTGGAAAACAGGATTTGGGCTCCATGGTTAAATAAGAAAATCTGGGAGAGGACGAGGTGTTCTGAGCAGCTACAGAGCCATTAGTTTGACCTCAATGTTATACAAGGCTTTATAATAATTTTTTGAAGGAAGGAAAACATGGAAGTTAATAGAAAATGGGATAAAAGGCAACCAGTTTATCACAAGTATGTTGTATCCTTTTTGCCTACTGTGTGAACTGATCCTCTTTATTCAGTCCTAACACAGAAGCCAGGAATTGGCTGGTTTTCTTCCGTCAGGATTGTTTTATTCACTGGCCATTCACCAAAAAAGAAAAAAAAATCCTATTTCAATAGCCTTGGGAAATGGATGTTCAGCAACATTCACTGTAGCTCACTTGGTTTCTAAGGGCCTTACAAGCAGTGGGTACAGCAAAGTGATATAGCTCGGCAGTGGTATGGCGCTGCTGCATGTGTCCGGTCAATATGCCTTGCAGCAGGATGCCTGCAAACCCTTGCAGAGCAAAAATCCCATCCCATCACTGCTGCGGCTTTCAAAATGTCCTTCAAAACACAGCAGAGCCTTCCAAACAACATCTATAATTACATGTTCTTCCCCAGGCTCCCCTCGGTTCTCTATTACTATTTTTGAAGGATTTTGCTCAGAAAGGTCTTTATACTCTGTGGGCACTGCTGAATTGGAATGGGAAGCAGGGTTTCTTCTCATTGTAAGGTAGGCAGGGCTGCCTTCCAGTTTCCCAGCTGCAGAGATTTATAGCTGCTACCAGATTCACTAGGTGGCCAAGGTTTTATAACCCAATTGAAGAGAATAAAACAATTTAGGCTGAAGGCAATTTGATGCAGGACTTAATGACTTTCAGGAACTTGATGTATTACTGTGATCATGTAAGTTACAAATTATATATATATGTAAATATTTGACAGATAGTTTTCAAAAACAATGTAATTATTTGGAATTATTTAATTAGGGTTAACATGCTTGCTTCCCTGGGAACGAAGCAGAAAACCTTGAAGTGCATGGAAGATTTTCAATCTATGTTAAATCCTGCTCCAAAGAGAGGGGTTTGGTATCCTTCCCAAGGCTTCAGACTCCCTTGAATACAAATTCCCTTTGAGCATCTCCTAGATTAGGCTCATCCAGTCCATTCCTGGCCTGCCTTGTGCTCAGTGCAGCAAATTGACAGTGGTGTTGCAGATGAGACATCTACTTTCAATATCCTTGGCCAAATATCAGGGAGAACAATGTGGTCAGGATGGCTGGCTACCCCAGCAGCAATTGGAAAGAAGCAATAGGACACCCAAATGCCTCTCTTTCAAGGGAGATCTTGAGGTAAACGGGCTGGAGGAGCCACTTTCCTGAAGTTAGAGAGCAGCCCTTTTCCTAACAACAGAAATGAAGCTTGCCTCTAGCTTGTGATGATGGTAGGCTTGGGGAACTTGCAAAAAGCTGAAGGGGAATGCATTTATATTCTGCGCAGCATCAGATATGCCTCCCTGACCATTACATCAGGCAAACCATCTGAAGGAGTTTTGTGTTCAGACAAGTAAGACGAGCTGTATTCATTCTCTTAACTTGAGCTACAAAAGTATGCAAAGCAAATTTGACTCCAAATACAAACAATAGCTTGCTGCAATCTTATTTGCACTCACAAGATGTGAATTTTCGGGGATGTTCCAGATTTTCTGTTGCTGTTGCTCCATCTGCCTGCCATTGTTTGATGAACTTTCTGGAAATAATGGGCTGCAGGCTCTGATACTCATGCATTTCAGAAGTCTGTGTATCCACTTGTATTAAATATTTACAGGTTACAGTTCTCCTGTGAATCAGACTGCAAGGAAGGCTTTCACTCTGTCAGTGAAACCAAAAGCATGAGGTATCCATACTGAATATGAACCACAGAGACTTTTCTGAGTTAAGTTTAATCAAGGTGGACTTAAAGCACATTGCCAGGGTCTATTTTTCAGTTAGTTTACTATGGGAGCGGGTACTGGTCCTGCTGCTCTCATGGGATGGACTTTTCCTCGATGCGTTGTGAATCACTGCCCTATCAACCTGTGCTGAGAACCACTTCTCATGGGGAGGCCTGTGCATTGGTAGAAGGAAAATACGTATTTTTTTGCTACAGGAAAGGAGATATTTGGAGTGGCTGTGAATGTTCATTGTTGTAGTAGATGCTCCAGGTCTCCAACAAGCTTGCTACTGCAAAGCCATTTGGTAACAGATTTGAGAGCAGTTGAATAGAACCAAAGATGAAAATAACAGATCAAAAGCGATGAATGACAAGGAAATATCTCAACAGGAACCTTATCTCCAAGACTGTGATGTCTTTCAGAATAAAAACGGCTGCTAACGAATTCTCTCCATATACCCAAACATGCTGGCTGCTCCCACCCGGACGCCTGCAGCTGATGCTTCCCCACAGTTTTCATTTGCTTTATTGCTTTCAGATGCTACGTGGTATTAGTTCCTCTGGTAGCTATGTCATTGCCACCAGCACCGGGGGACTGCGGCTTCGGCTGACTGGGCTGCGAGGCGTCAGCCCTGCCTCTCCGGGGACTGTCTGACACTAAGGCAGAGCTGCCTAACTGCAGCCAGATAATTAAAAACAATCGAAGCTATTAAGCAAACACAAGCCCCGACAGCTTCGGGTGCATTCTCATGTAGCAGGGCGTACTCAGGCATTGGGGAGGGGAGGTTATTAATGAAGCAACTGGTGGGAATAACACCTACAAGGAGAGTTTTTACTGTTGGACACACTGCTCCTGCTGGGCTTTTTAGATCTCTCCCTTTGATTTAGTGGAGCAAGTTAGATGCAGCCCTGCATATCTTTTCCTTCTGGTTTGAAACACTCCTCCACATTCATTCTGCTCTTGCCCAGGCTCCTCAGAAATCTTTCCAGGGAAAACAATCCTGGATTTATTTACAGCACATCATTATTTATTTAAAGCAAACCTTTCTGGGGAGAAGGCAAAGGGAGATCTGAGTTCTGCATCAAGGACCTCAAAATGAGCTCTGTGCTTCCAGGGTAGGGGCATTTCAACTGAAGGGTTTACAGGGCATGAAGAATGTGGACCCAGAGTGGGAGCCTGTTTCTCTCCATGCTTTCCATGTGCTGTGTTTCTGTAGTGCAAAATCGAGGAAGACCTCACAGAGAACTGTGAGCAAACTTGCTCTCCTTGGCAGTGCTCACACCCTGAAAGCAAAACCAGGTCGATATTTATTTGTTTGTTTATTTATTTTGTTCTCCAGGGTTGCTTCATGTTATTTATTTTGTTTTCAATCCCCCCCTACACACGCATGTACACCCTTGCTTTTTTCTACCTTAGCTGAGAAATGCCAGCTAATTAAAATAAGACCTTTTGATGCCCTGGGATATCCGATGGGAAATGTTTCGTACTGAACAATTTAAGGCTTATGTGGAGTGAAGTAAGTGAGGAGAGAGGAAAAAAGGGTGCTACCTGTTTCTGTTGCCTCCCACATACACACACCTTTTTTTTTCATTTGCAGTTATCTAAAGAGAAAACTCAATGAAAGACTGTCCCTGTCCCAAAATGGCCTTTAAAGTGTCAGCATGATGAGGCCATGGAAGTGAATGCATGCACTGGTGAAAGCCAATGTTTGAAAGCTCAAAAGGAGACACGTCAGTTGGTTAGCAATGGTTCATTCCCCATGTAAGTTATTTGTCTGCTCTTCAACACGGCAGTACTTAGAAGTCTCAGCTGTGCTACGGGCTGGTGGTTTAAGACAAGGACTTTCAAACTGGCAGTCAATACAACCCTCTAGACTTGTGAACTGCTCTAAAAAGATCTGTGAAAATGAAAGTCTATTGTTATGAGACATAAGTTTTTGAAACTGGGGGCTGTAGCTCTGTCAGAAAATGCATCGGGATCTGCAAATCAAACCTTGATTACCTTTATAGCAAGGTGTAACTTCACAAGGTCATTTGCACTAAAATTGGGCAGAGACCCTAGATTTCGCATCCCCTTGCTATACTGCTTTTGTGATATTTGCAATTTCTGACCTCCTCTAAAAGGACATTGCTGTCCTGAGGAATTTTACCCATCAGTTTAGTCAACCCTAGAGCATCAAATGTGTAGTCATTACTGGATGCACGCTCTTAGTTCCCACTGCAATAAGTTTATTGCTTATGACAGCAGGGTTAAAGCCAAACAAGCATGCTGATTGATTTCTGCTCAACAGAAGGATGAGTTTCAAGAATGCTGTTTACACAAAAGGCTTGATTCTGATCTACCATCACGGTAATTTTCATTTATATCGATATTAAACAGATCCGAATGAGGCCTTTGGTTTGCAAAATATTTTAGGGCTGTTTGGGGAGAGGCAGCTTTGTAAAAACACAGGTTACAAAGACAGCAATCACAGTTCTTAATTCAAAGGAAAACCATGGGAAGATGTGCCTTTGATGCTCATCTTCTGAAGTGCCTAGCACTGCCAGTGAGATGCAAACTGAATCTTCCCTGCCAGTGTTTCAGTATGCCCTGGCTAGACCTGAGATTTTAGCAGCCACAGGGCACCCTGTAGATTGGTGGGACTGCGCAAAATTTGCACCAACAGAGATGCTGGCTCAATCTTGGTTTTGCTGGTATAATCTCAGTCCTTACCTCCCAGTCCATTTTTGTCTGTGAATGCCTGAAGACACTTTCATTTTTAAATATCTGTAATTTCCAGACACGGTAGCTCAGCAGACCCCGTGGTGACTGAACTTCTTGGGGTGCAAAAAAATTTATATAGGAGCAGAAAGATAGAGCAGGAGTGGAAAATAAAAAAGTTTACCTCTTTTTCCCAATCCATTACCCACTGGAGTCAAATATTCCTTCCAATTTACAGTTCTTTTAATGTACACAGGTGCATATAGATGCAGATAGTATTTATAAAAGCATTCAGATTGGCTGAGTTAGTGCTCTCTAAGACTCCAGGACCTGTAAATCCCTTTGACATGAACTTAATAACTGTGATAATAACTGATAATAACTGTATAATAATTATTTTTATTAATAATTATAAATATAATTGTGATGTTATAATAGTTAATAAATTGTGATAATAACTGTAGTCTGTGCAGTCATTCTGGAGTGACTTTGTCTGGTCTTTTTTTGTTCTAACTCATTGGTACAAAGATCTTAGGCCCTGTCCTGCATGGTAATTGACATAGTGTGATCAAAGGCAAAAAATGTCTTTGAATTGGTTTTGTGGGAGGACTTTGGCAGAAAACCGCTAGGAGAGCAAAAGCAAAATTATCAAGCTAATGAG
>VXBO01002205.1:1286990-1387351 GCA_013400135.1 Rhinoptilus africanus | reverse complement strand
ATGAGTATGGATTGAGCATGTATGATGCTTTTGGGAAAGACAAATTGAAACTCATAAATTGGTAAGAACTTTAAGAGTGACCAAAAATCAGGAAGACTCATGATTTTTAAAGATATATTCCTACCTCACTCCACTTCTACAAGGTAACTAGACTTACTAATACTTGCCTTACTGTTGTTGTGGAATCTGCATTAATGGAAGTCTTTAAAAACTGGTTAGATAAACAAATACTAGACCTATTTTATGTAGGACTGATTGTTTCCCGGCAGTGGACTGTATGAACTGGTGAATTCCCTTGCAAACACAATAGCAGCAGTCCTATAATATCCAAAGTATTACATTCTGCCTCAAATGTGTATTTTTTAAAGAGAGAAGACAGAATCCAGAAACCACTGGAGTCAGTAGGCAGATAACTCACAGTCATTTTATCACAGGAGATCATTTCCCCTAAGAAAATAATGGGGCCAGAACTACATTGAACCTAAATAAGTATATCTCAATTGACTTCATCTCAATTATATACCTTCATATCAGCTCAGAATCTGATTTATTTTCTGTTTCTAACCTGACTGAAAAGCCTGTTCATTAGCAGCTCTGTCATGAAAAATCTATTTATTTAACACTGCTCTCTCGGAATGAGAAATGAGAACAGAAGACTCTCAAATCAGAGAGGAAAGGTTAACTCCGTATCTAATAAAGGTCCCAGTCTAGCATAAAAAGTCTTCTTGGTTTTAACATCAAACCTAACAACCCCAGACTAAACCTAAATTACCAGGTTCTAATGTTTCCTTTAAAGAGACCTTACTCCATAGACTCCCACTGGGATCAGTGGGAATGTCTGGAGAAATACAAGGCACTACCCAGAGTATCAAGAGCTTGTCTCTTTTAAAATGTCCTTAAACTCACTTTTCTAATGCATCCCTTTAGAAACTGGCTATATTCTTCCCAGAAACATAGTACTCTCCTCTCATGGAAACTGCAGTAACTAATAAAGTTGATTTTCCATTCTTTTCTCTATTCCAGCATAACAGGAGGCACTTAAGAGATTTCTGAATGCCTCAGATTTAAATTATGAGTAAGAGCAATGGAGTCACACCACCGAATGATTCAGTACTTAGTGCAGTTTCTATTCAGAGCCGTATCAGAGAGGGGCTTCAGTCAGAAGGAAAATATCAAAGAGGATTTGCTGCTCAGATTCCTGGGTGCAAACCAAGACTGCCACTGGGGTTTGAGGAAGTTTCACTGGAGATCCTGGGAGGACAAGCAGGACCCTTGTTTTCAAAGCTTAATCCAAAGGTCACTGAAATGGTAAGGGAGCATCATCCTTTATCCCCCCTGGGCCAACAGATAAGTTGTAGCTTTAGTTTGCACATTCTTTCCATGCAAATTCCATGCAATTTTACACCATTGTTTCCAGCCCATTTGGTCAGCGATCCTTCAGATTCCTCTTTGTGAGCAATATTTCAGTTGTCACTGGGGCCTAATGCCATCAGGATAGCCTGAAGTACCGAGAAATCTTCGAGTGAAAATAAAACTGTCAAGCTCATCTGCTCTTCTCTAATGGATATAAATGAATCCAGCAATGCATGCCAAGTTTTTTATGAACTGTATGGTGTTATAAAAAACATGCTGCCAATGAGGTTAGAAACCCCATCCTTTATGCCTTGTGGTTTAGGATATATACTGTACTGGAATGCTAGAAATAGCAAGATGTGTTAGTTTAGGCAGTTTAATAAGAATGTCTAGGTTTATGAATTGGCTTAATTTGAATTCTTCTCAAGCAATATTAGTTCTCCCTGTCTTGAATTGTTCTTTTTCAGTGGTTTAGATACCACTACTATTACTGGCTCCTGGCTGACTGCATACTTGACAAAGTTTGTCATGAGGTCACGATTTTCTGGCATTGCGGAAGAGGTTGTTATGGAGTGACTGCACAGACAGCTTGCTGCCATCTCAGAACATGACATATTTTCCAACTTTCCTGTTTCCACTAAACAAGAACAATGTGAAGCTACCTGATAAAAACACCTAAGCAAGCAGAATAGTGGAGAACCGAAAATGCAGAATCATACCACACTGAAAATGGCCTTGTGCCTGCTGGTGATGACCAAGTATATTGGAGGCAAAAAAGGTCTATATCTCAACTTTTGCTTCACATCTGTGCTGAATGATGTGGAACTACTTATTTTCTACTGATTTAGTTCAGGAAGATCCTGTATTCTGGGAATGAGTAGTAACAAATCACTTGCATTTGCTAATACCTTCCAGCTCTTTGTTAGAGCTTGCTTCTGCACCTACATGTAGTGAAGCTATACTGACGACATATTTATCTCTGTGTGTTCCGTACCATTTGCTGGTGTAATGAAAGAGGTGATTACAGTGACAAAGGCTTGCTTTGGCTCTACAAGGGTGTGGGCTTTGGGTCTTGCCAGTCCTTCCTCTGTGATCAAGGGGATTACAAACCCAGAGGCTGGAAAGAGCTTTTGTAAAGGACCAAAACCCAATCACTCCTTACCTTAGTGAGGAGCAGAGGAGTTATGCAGGTGGATCAGTAACGCTGTAGCTGTGATGGTCTCAGTATACATTAAACCCACAGTTTATAGGAAGAGAAAGTATTTTTATTAGTTGAAATTATTGAGGTGTGGAAAAAACCAGGCAAGCTTTCAAGCGTGTGAGTCGTGAAGAAGAAATAACTTATGGGTGAACTTAAAGAGTGAAGGAATTTATCTTTTTATTGGACTCCTGCACAATTTCTTAGTCTTACTTACTCTGACAGTAATAATGCTTTTTGGAGCTTTTTAATGATGTGAAAGTTCTCTTTTTATTGTCCTCCCCCTGAACGAAGGGCATTCATCTCTATGGGGACACCATTCATTTCTCCAGTTTGTCCCTACTAAGTGTCCAGTTGTCTCTGCAAGCAGACCTTTACATAGGCTGCTGTCTGTAACGTATGCACACTGTGGGAGAGGACGAAGGCTGTCATGGGGTACAGCCATGAACTACCTTGTGACTCTGGAGACACTACAGGTTACTTACTCTGGGGGATGTTCAGGCTACCTGCTGTCCTCCAAATTTGAGTGTCCAAATGAGCTCCTTAGACTACATCTACAGCCACTGGAGAGGAAAGGGTCTTCCAGAGAGTGTTTCAGAGCACTTAATTTAGGCTGCAGGCTAGATTCCTAAAGGAACCTCTGGAGGACCCGGTTTCTCTCCACTGGCTTTGGAGGGTCTTAGGGAAACCAACCCCAGATGCATCCCACCAAATTTTAGTCTCCTACCTGAGGTACCAAAGTCCCCCTTTCCTCTAAAGACTGACCCATTTTGCTTGTCAGTCTTTAAGATTATTATGTTGCCACCACACGCACCTTAGTTCACGCATCTGAATTCAGAAGGGTCAAGTTTAAAGATTGATAACTAAAGCAGAGGAGTTGAATCCTCTCCCTTTTGTTTTAAGGGTGCTACAGGGACAGTTACAGTGTGTATTGCACTCCTTAGGGGAAAGGAATAGGCTGTGAGTGCACACTGGCATACTGTTATACACAGTGGACATTTGGTCTGGGTGTCCCAGATCAAGATATTCGCTCCTTCAGCCCAGCTTGATTTCATTTCAAAGTTATGGCTGTTCAGCAAGCTACTGTATTTGCTGTCTGCCCATTATTTGATGCTGGAAAATGCTATTCCAACCTTTCAGCAAGTCTGATGAATGTTGTATCTAGTGACAAAATTTTGGTTTCCAGCTTCCAGACTGGAATGTTGAAAAGTTACCATAAAATAGAGGGTTTAGATAACTTGCTGAGAGGTTTGAATGCCACATTTGTGCTAAAATAGGTAAATTATAATTTTGCTCGGTAAATCAGTTGTCTGTAGCCTACCAAGGACACTAGAGTCTTATCTTTATGCAGCCAAAGAGATGGCAGTCACCATCATGGCTGCTGCTATAAAACAAGTAAACTAGAAGTGACCGTCTGTATTAATAGTATTCCTCTCCATACAGCAACTGGAGATAGTCATGTACAGTCCCCCACCCATGTTTATGGTGTACCTCCCATTAGGTTGGACTACCTGTGCAGAAACAGCTCCATGTGCTCCATGAAACAACATCCAAAGTATCTAGTGCTGCTCTGGTTCCTGCTAAAGCATCGAGTGGATTAAAAGCACCACCTGTGTTTGATGACACTGTTGTAACTCCCATAATCTACCATGACGCCCTGGTTTCAGCTGGGATAGAGTTAATTTCCTTTCTAGTAGCTGCTGTATTTTGGATTTAGTATGAGAAGAATGTTGATAACACATACTGTTTTAGCTGTTGCTAAGTAATGTTTATATTAGTCAAGGACTTTTTCAGCTTCCCATAGAAGCTGAGAGGGATCATAGTCAGGACAAGCTGGCCAAAGGGATATTCCATACCATAGATACCATGATTAGTATATAAATGGGGATTGGCCAGGGGACGGGAATTCTTTGTTGCTGCTTGGGACTGATTGGGCAACGGTGTTGGATCACTGTATTTTGTATATTTTTTACCATTATTATTGTTATTTTCCTCTCCCATTACCATTCTATTAATCTGTCTTTACCTCAACACAGAAGATCTTTTTTTAGTTTCCCCTCCTTTTCTCCCTCTTCTCCCTACCCTAAAGGGGAAGGGGGCTTGGGGTGGGGGAGAGAGGGAGTGAGAGGCTGCATGGTCCTAGTCATTGGCTGGGGTTAAACCACGACATATGATACTGCTGGTAGTGCTATTTGTATCCCAGCAAGATGTTTATATGCTGTGCTGTTTTCCTCTCCACCTAATCTATTTCAGAATAAGGCTTTTACTGCAGGGCCTAACTCTATTTCCAGAACACCTCTCAAGCTTCTTGAGGATAGCTGCAATGTAAATTATTAACAAAAATGTTAGTAAATAATGGCATACAACTAAATACATCTCAAAAAATGTGATGCTGATTTAATAAGGCCACAAAATATTGTCCCCTTATAATTAATTTGTTTAGCTAAAATCCCTTCTCTCCGAAACTCAGACATCTGATTTAAATTACCAGCTGGGGAATGTCCCTGGCACTTGCTGAAGAAGAGTGTTTGAGCCCATGCTTTGCCATCCTTCAGTTTAAAGACTAAAGAGACAAGCCATGGGCACCACTGTAAATCCCTCAGCAAAACTCATAAGAACTTTGTCCCTGAAGGGACCATCAGAGTCACCATTTCCCCCTTCTTGCTGCTGCATGTGATCTTGCAATGTACAGAAGGTCCAGAAGGTCCATACCAATATATATGATGTATATATATGCCAGATCTTCAGTGTTGGAATTTCTTCAGGTCTCTGGAGCAATGGCATGCCACAGGGGAAGAGGAGAGATCCGTGGAGCCCTAGCAATATCAGGGAATTCCCTAAAGGAAAACAGACGGATGAAGCTAGGAAGGGGACAATGCTTCACTCTGCAAAGAAAGGCAAGAAATTCCTCCCAGACCCAGCACCTGGCAGTGAGTTTAACCAGGCATATGTGATCCTCAGGGGTGGTTTGGTATAGCTAGATGCTTTCAGGCAATCTATGTGTCCCATCTCCAGCTGTGATCAAGCTCTTAATCTTCAGAGGAAGGTGAAAGAAAGACAAAAAGGCCAGCCTAAAAGCCAAGTAAGGTCTCAACAGGGGAACATCTACATCCTTCTTATTAAAATATTACATAGCTTTAATACATGGACACTGTAATATTTTGCTTCATTTCCTGAGGAAATGAGGATTATGCAGCTGTGCTGTAGTTGTTTGTTTGTCTGTCAAGCTTACCCTCCATTTAATAATTATTGATGCTGTTGGCTGACTTCAGTGCAGTTTGGTGGAAGAGGAAAGGCATTGCAATATTATGTTTCAAAATATTCAGGAAAATTAGCAGTGGGGTACAGGGCAGAGACTAAGTTAGTGGGAAAGGTCACCCTGTGAGCTCAGCATAGTTATTCAACATGAGAGAATCCACATGGAAAGGAGCCACAGGAAGACCAAGAAATATTCCCTAAGTCCCAAATCTTAAGGAACAACATGTTAATGCATTTTTTTCTAATCCAACTAGAATTCTAATTAAACTGGCCCATTCCCCAGGATTCCTGTCAACTCCCTGTTTTATTTTCCGGCAACTCCACTTTTAGTTTAGTGCATCCCTGCTCTCCCATGACCCCTACATCTACCTGCTGACCCAAAACAAACCCTGGTTTTGGCATTACACGTCACCTCAAGGGATAGTTCTGGCTGAAAGAACATGTTTGCCTTCATCCTGAGGTTCAGTGAGCAAGACTAAAAGAAGGAAAAATCCNATAAATGGGGATTGGCCAGGGGACGGGAATTCTTTGTTGCTGCTTGGGACTGATTGGGCAACGGTGTTGGATCACTGTATTTTGTATATTTTTTACCATTATTATTGTTATTTTCCTCTCCCATTACCATTCTATTAATCTGTCTTTACCTCAACACAGAAGATCTTTTTTTAGTTTCCCCTCCTTTTCTCCCTCTTCTCCCTACCCTAAAGGGGAAGGGGGCTTGGGGTGGGGGAGAGAGTGAGTGAGAGGCTGCATGGTCCTAGTCATTGGCTGGGGTTAAACCACGACATATGATACTGCTGGTAGTGCTATTTGTATCCCAGCAAGATGTTTATATGCTGTGCTGTTTTCCTCTCCACCTAATCTATTTCAGAATAAGGCTTTTACTGCAGGGCCTAACTCTATTTCCAGAACACCTCTCAAGCTTCTTGAGGATAGCTGCAATGTAAATTATTAACAAAAATGTTAGTAAATAATGGCATACAACTAAATACATCTCAAAAAATGTGATGCTGATTTAATAAGGCCACAAAATATTGTCCCCTTATAATTAATTTGTTTAGCTAAAATCCCTTCTCTCCGAAACTCAGACATCTGATTTAAATTACCAGCTGGGGAATGTCCCTGGCACTTGCTGAAGAAGAGTGTTTGAGCCCATGCTTTGCCATCCTTCAGTTTAAAGACTAAAGAGACAAGCCATGGGCACCACTGTAAATCCCTCAGCAAAACTCATAAGAACTTTGTCCCTGAAGGGACCATCAGAGTCACCATTTCCCCCTTCTTGCTGCTGCATGTGATCTTGCAATGTACAGAAGGTCCAGAAGGTCCATACCAATATATATGATGTATATATATGCCAGATCTTCAGTGTTGGAATTTCTTCAGGTCTCTGGAGCAATGGCATGCCACAGGGGAAGAGGAGAGATCCGTGGAGCCCTAGCAATATCAGGGAATTCCCTAAAGGAAAACAGACGGATGAAGCTAGGAAGGGGACAATGCTTCACTCTGCAAAGGAAGGCAAGAAATTCCTCCCAGACCCAGCACCTGGCAGTGAGTTTAACCAGGCATATGTGATCCTCAGGGGTGGTTTGGTATAGCTAGATGCTTTCAGGCAATCTATGTGTCCCATCTCCAGCTGTGATCAAGCTCTTAATCTTCAGAGGAAGGTGAAAGAAAGACAAAAAGGCCAGCCTAAAAGCCAAGTAAGGTCTCAACAGGGGAACATCTACATCCTTCTTATTAAAATATTACATAGCTTTAATACATGGACACTGTAATATTTTGCTTCATTTCCTGAGGAAATGAGGATTATGCAGCTGTGCTGTAGTTGTTTGTTTGTCTGTCAAGCTTACCCTCCATTTAATAATTATTGATGCTGTTGGCTGACTTCAGTGCAGTTTGGTGGAAGAGGAAAGGCATTGCAATATTATGTTTCAAAATATTCAGGAAAATTAGCAGTGGGGTACAGGGCAGAGACTAAGTTAGTGGGAAAGGTCACCCTGTGAGCTCAGCATAGTTATTCAACATGAGAGAATCCACATGGAAAGGAGCCACAGGAAGACCAAGAAATATTCCCTAAGTCCCAAATCTTAAGGAACAACATGTTAATGCATTTTTTTCTAATCCAACTAGAATTCTAATTAAACTGGCCCATTCCCCAGGATTCCTGTCAACTCCCTGTTTTATTTTCCGGCAACTCCACTTTTAGTTTAGTGCATCCCTGCTCTCCCATGACCCCTACATCTACCTGCTGACCCAAAACAAACCCTGGTTTTGGCATTACACGTCACCTCAAGGGATAGTTCTGGCTGAAAGAACATGTTTGCCTTCATCCTGAGGTTCAGTGAGCAAGACTAAAAGAAGGAAAAATCCTTTTGTTGTATTTTTGGGAAATAATAGCTTTTTTTTTTTGTCTTGTTGACACAGACACATTTTTTTCTGTGTTGGGAAAGTTGATTCTAGGTGGAAATGAACAACGTGACCAAAATTTCCCATCTTGATCTAGGTAAAACAAGGCATTCGAAACACTGTCGTCATCACAGAGTGACTCTCCTGGCACTCCTTTAGAACTGTCCAAATTGTCCTTCTTGGCTCCCAGTGTCAAGGTAGTAACTCCCTGCTGTGAAATAGCTACGTGTGTTAACAAGTACTATCATCTAGGGTGCTGATCAACAAAATATGGTTTTCCACTGTGGACAATTTTTCATTGACTTCAAAACCAAGAGGGAAAGCTTTAACTGGGCAGACATTCATTAGCTTTTTTAGTGCAGAGAGGCAAAGGCTGATAGGTCTCTAGAGAGACGAATCAGAGTTTTCACAGTGTGTGTGCACATACACACATGGCCAGACATCCACTCATCTGGACAAAAAGTTTCAGGGAAACACCTGAAGGAAGAAGAGCTATTTGAAACAACATTGGCACCAGAAGAAGAGAGTATGAAATGACCATAAATAAGCTTGAGTCTGGAAAATGGAAGAAGGCTACTGAGGTTTCTCAACAATGTCCCAGTGGAAAGAGCAGAGACAAACAGCTTGTTGCGCTGCGGGGCTCTGTGGTGGGATGGCAGTGGAAGCAGGAGCTCTGCCCACTCTGACACTCAGAAGAAGCTGAACAGTAAATATGAGAAAAATTTATCTGGTGGCCAATATATTTGCCACTTGACTGAGAAAGTGTTAAGCCCTAATTGAGCCTCTCAGCAACTGAATTTATATTTAATGTAAGTATATGGTTAATACTGCTGACTGCATTTTGTGTAGAGCTGAGCACACTCTGCAAGGCATTGGAGGGATGGCCCTGGGCTTTCCCTGGTGTAGTGGGGCACACACCTGCCACTTTTAAGACCACTTCCTGCTAAATAGTGCTGACATTTTTGCAGGAGGCAGCAGACCTGCCTCCACTAGGACACAAAGCATTGTAGCGCACCTTCCTTTTCCTCCTGCCTTCCTAATTTCATTGCAAACACAGTATAAAAAGTGTTTCATCTTATCTCCCTGGTGGAGCAGAATAACAGAGAATCCATATAATTGGCTGAGCTGGATGAATATCAAAACCCTGCTGTAATGCAAAGCATACCTCTGGCAGCAGTCTCTCCCTCTGCCAAAAACAGGACCTAGATCAAATCTGCAATTCAGTTCATCCTGCATTGGGCTGACTTGTGTCACACCGTACCTGCTGGCTGTCCCATGGAGAAGTTCTTCCTTTTATGTTATTGCACCAGGAAAAGGGAGAACGAGCAGGGGAACAACTCAAAGTACAGCATAAGCTTACAATTAAAAACGCCCTCATCCTCTTTCAGCCAGGCAAGTGGGGCAGTGGAGCAGGACAGCTGTCTTTCAGTGCTTTCAAGATAGATTTCAAGCTCTGCACAGCTGGAGCTATTCAGTAGCTCGCGAAGGAACTCTGTACCCTTGCCAAGGCTCTGCAGCTGCCAAATCTGCCTTTATTAGCAGCAGCATTTCTTGTCCTCCATAGCTGAATACAGAACAAGTCTGACGTTATTTTTCATTCAACCTTCCCAAGCATGCTAAGAAAATAAAAAAAATTATTTAGCCTGTGTATGCATGTTTTCTAAGTGTTTTCTTCTTCCTATATGTGTGTGCGCACCCACACACGCATATGGAAACTTATAATGGGCGGGATACAGAGTCCTGCTAGAGCGAGGAACATCTCTTTCCTATTCTGGTCAGTTATATGTCTCAGCTACACCCAAACATTTTATTCATTGTCTGTGGGCTCTTCCATGAACAGGTCTTTGGGCCATGCTGCTCTTTGTAGGTGGCGTTCCCATATGTACAGCTGGTTAGACCACCCCTTAAGTCCCTCTTAAGTCTTATTTTAAGGATCTAAGTAATTCTCAAGTGCTTTCCATGCCTCTCTTGGAGTGACGTGAACTTAAGCCTGTGCAAACACCTGCCCTGTAAAAGTGAGACAGGGTAACTATGCATGAGTAAACTCAGTCTTTCTTCATTCTCTGCTGCCCATTCGGGATTCATTGCTGGTCACGTACCAATGTTCAGTCTTTAAAGTGTCTCTTCAGTCAAAGATCAGAAGCAAAATGAGCTACCGTAGAGGCCAGTCATGTCTCCAAATGATGGGAACTCCTTTACTTGTCTAAGGATGGGTATTGGCTTCATTTGGCACCTGAAACCTTTCAGACCAGATTTCAAGCACGCTTGATGTAATGTGGCATGTGAAGGCATGAAAATCACCTCTTTAGGATAACACAAACTTTGCAGACAAGTCACAGGCAACCCATAGCTTGTCCCAGCTCTCCAGGCAATACTTACAAGCACATTTTTGGGAATTATAACCCAATTGCCAACGGCGAGTATTATTTCTAAAAACAAGTTCCAGGGTTGCTCTTACCATTTAATGGCTATTTATAATGTGTTTAAATATTTCTAAGAACCTGAAGCATATGGCAGACAATGATGGTGTACACTACATAAATGACACTGTAATTAGATGAATATTTTAATTTCTATTTTTCAGGTAGAAAAACTAAAGCAGAGAATTCCCATGGCTTTTCCATCCTTGTTGGAGAAGCCTGCCTAAGAACTGGGAATACAGCAAAGTTATTTTACTCCCATGAACTATGTAAATCTTATCACAGAGTCATGGAAGCAGAATAATATATGTTGGAAGAGATTTTTGAAAATCATGTAGTCTGACCACTTGCTCAAAGAAGAGCTAGCTTAGATCAAGTTGCTCAGGAACTACTCCAGCTGAGTTTTGAATATCCCCAAGGAAGGATATTGCAGGACCTCACCAGGCAAATTGCTTGAATGTCTTATTTCCTGCATTGTGAATATTTTTTCCTAATATCAACCTGGAATTTCTACTCTTGCAAGTTGCTTCCATAGCCTCTTGCCCACTGTGTACCTCTAGGAAGAGTCTGGGTCTATCTTCACTATATCGTCTTCTCATAAAAATGAATTATGACCACTTATTTCACCACTGATAAATTTTTTTTTTGCTTTATTACTACATTTTTAATATCTATGGTAAAGTCTTCATTTTCTGAAAAATTACTTCTGATGACACAGCTAAGTATGTTGCAGGTACTGTAGAAGAAATTGTATTATTTGGTGTAGTCACTCACTTCACTCAGTGAAGTGGAAAATCAATGCAATACGTACATCTTGTGAGGCTCTACATTTGCTGATGAAGGTATTCCTGATAAACTCTGGCCATGCTAATACTTTACTCCAAAAGAAGTTTCTTCTGGGGTGAGTCCTCTGCAAATGCAAAATGTCATCACCCTGTTAAGTCAATGGGACCATGATGACTGCACTTGCCAAGCTAAATTGAACAAAGTTTCACCCCCAAAAAAGGAATGAAACCATATCAGAAAGGAAGTTATGAACACCAGGGAACCTGAACAGTGCTTAAAGCTTTCTTTTGGTACAATTAACTTATACCTACCATATGTGGTGGGGTCTAACACAATATTTCTTATTTAACTTGTGTAGCTGTCAAGTAAGCATACTAATGTCTTCATAAAAATCTACTTAGTTTCTGTTTCCCGTGCTAACTCAATACTCAGTTATATATATATATAGGTATATGCTTGATGTAAGCATGTAGATGTCCATAAGCTATATAGAATATATCATGTATGTCTATGAGGGTTATTTAATTCACCTTTTTGGGATATAAAAATACCTTTTAGAATGGAGAGATGAATATAAATTTGCAAAAGGTATTCCATTAGATGCTAATCATTCTCTTGTTCAAAAACAGCCAAAATACCATACACATACTATAGTCGCAGAAAATAGTGACACCCCAGATCTGGAAGGAACCTAAAGGAATTCGTGATTTTCCTACTTTATACAACAAATTCCAATGGAAAATTATGGCAGTGCCTGTCTAATTTGAAGTGTCACTCTGGGAAAGCGGCATTTTTGCCACAAAGTGGTTTGTGTGTCACTGTGTGACAGGACCACATTCAAGCATTGGTGTTTTTCTGTAAGTCATGTGCTAGCCAGGGCATTAAGGCAAGCCAAGTTTGGCCCTGTGCCTTTTTAGCTCATCCTCCTAATGCAGGGAATTATTCTGACAACAAGTATTTCTGTGCCTGCTGTGGTGGTGTCCTCCAACTGCCTTTATCCTGCTGTTCAAAATTAGTGACACAGAGAGAAAGAATAACTGCAACAAGCTGAACACTTTATAGGACAAGTTCCTCTGAGCAAATGCACTAGAGCTGCTTTTAATGGCAGTTTCGTTCCATCCATAAAAAGCTGAGCAAGCTAGACCCCTCTCAGATGCTCAGATGCTTCCAGCATAGTTGCCCTTTGCTATTTAATTTTTGGAATAGTTTTTCTTTGGTCCGAGAAAGTAATTTATTGCAACTGACGTTCTTTGGAATAGGAGCGAGATTCCATCAGACTTCAAATGAACTCTAATTACACTGCAAATAGGTGGCAGGAGTTTTCCCAAGTTTAGCACTGCAGCAACCAGCCAAAGAGTGAGATGGATTTAATTTTAATCCAAGTAGGGATTGTTTTGACGGTTTTTATTATTTTATTTTACAACTAATTCTAAAAAAAAAAAAAAAAAAGAAAGAAACAGAAAAATTTACAACAGCAAACACATCTGTGCTACATATTTTCCCTGTGTGGCACTGCAACAGCTCCAGTCTACGAAAATTAATGGACTGTAACAATATGTTTGGAATTTAAATGCAGAGTTGGTGCCAGAATCAAGAAATGGACAACATTCCCAGTTTGTAGAAATGTGCAGATCACCTTTTCTCACTTATGTGACATTAAAAGGAAGGATATCCCTGTCAGTGTCCTGTTTGTATTGTCAGCATGAAATCCACACGTACCGCATATTGTAGTGCTATGCTGCCTCAACTAAGATGCACTAAACTGACTCTCACTGATGATGACATGGTTTTTCCTCAATTACTAAACATGAAAGTTTGTCCAAGAACATAGCTTCCATATAAGAGAGTTTGGCATAGAGAGAACTTCAACGGATTTTACTAATCTGAGCCATAAATTGTGTGTAGTAGTCCTAGCAGTCTCACGTGCAGATATTGATTTCCCAACCTGCAATCACAGATTCAGGTCCCACATGGGTAAGACTTTTTTCTCCCAATAAAAAATGCAATGCAAAAAAAGGGATTGTTTAACCTACAAAAGAAAAGAGCAAAAGGATAAATGAAATGAGTGGTGCACAAAGACATCTTTTGCTCACAACTGCAGTGGTGAGTATGACAAACTGTGGATTTGAATTAGGCCAATAAAAACTCAAGATATCTTTTCAGGTTAAAATAGTCTTTCTAAGGAAAAGGACAGATGCACTTGTCTGGGTTGTTTGGGCAGGCTGCATATGTAAGGTTCCGGGGAGATCATACAGCAGCCTTCCAGTACCGAAAGGGAGNATTCTATTATTCCGTCAAGGACAGGACAGGTAAACCTGTGGGAAATGACCTGCGTCTAACCGATACTGAACAACCCGATAAGGATTAGTTGGCTTGTTGAGGCCCTTCCCCATCCTGCTGTTCAACAGTCAATGATCTCTCTAATCACTTTATTTTGAACAGTTTGTACATACGTTAAAGGATTAATTTTTGATCGCTGCACGAGCTTGGTAATAAGTCACAGAGACACAGTCTCTAACACCTGCCCTCGGTAGAATATTACTTGTTACAGGTGCACATTTTTTCTGATCCAGCTAGATACAACAGCGCTCTCAGTGTGAATATCCATATGACAACAGGGCAAGATTAGTGGAATAAAGGTGTTCATTTTTATTAGACCATATGGAACAGCTGGAAAAATTAAACAAGTGTTTGGGTGCACAAGCTTTCCCCCGAGTCTGAAACAGAAGCAGCAGACTTCAAACCTAAACAGAAATGGGCAACGCTTGCTTTACTGAATATATCATAGGCCATTTATGACAGAAAAGATAGCTCTCACCTGTAGAGAAGAGGTGTATAGCGAAGGAGCTTGAGAGAGAGAGGTGATAAGGTGGCTTTCTCCTAGGAGAAAGATGAAGAGAGAGTTTGTAGCACATGGGACATGAAGTAGTTGCAGAGGGCAGGGCAGAGATTTGCACCTATGTGCAGAGATTACAACGCACCATGAAGCCTACATCTGTCTTGAGCCCGTGGTTGTTGGTATCTATTAGAACATCTTTGTTGTGTCAGAAATTTTTGTAGGTTCCCTTTGCAGCTCGTGGAAAGTTTGAACTCTGATCTTGAAGTTCCCAAAGCTGCCCTCACAGAGGGCTTGAAAGTGCTTCTCATCCGTGCTGAACTTTCTTCTTTCACATCCAGGAGCCAGCGACTGTCCCTCACATCAAGATCCAGAGAATCCTGACTACGATAGTGGTGAAAACCACAGTCAAGTAACCATGACCAGTAGTAATAACCATGGAGCAGCTGCCGCTCCCAGGTCACAGCATCTCAGCTGTGTCCCTGCAGAGAGCCACGACTATGCTGGTAACCTGCAGTGAGAGGGAGGTAAAACACATTAGCCTAAGCCTCAGCAAGGGGCTAAACCAGTGTATTTAAGCTGTCATCTGCAGCAGCCCTAAAAAGCACACATGACCCATTACCATGGCTCAGCTGGTGCCTACCAACAGAGCTGCATATCTAAACCTTAAAAAGGATTTCTAGCCCCTCATGTGCAGAAGACATTCATTTTCATGGTCTCAGCATCTCCTTCCACAGGGAAAGAGTAAGTGGGAAGTGCACAGCTCATCCCATAGGAAGGACTGTTATGAATTTTCAGGCTTGGCCATGTTAATTAAACTTCTTTTATTTTGATGTCAGAAAAAGGGAGAGCCTCGACTGTGGCCAGTTCTTACATCTGAAGAAAGAGGTGAAGCTGTGACCATGGAGGCTGAGAAGCCAGAGATGGGGTGACAGAAGTGAAGACTAGGGGTCACAAGTCACTTAGTCTTTTGGGGCATTCTGCTTTTGGTCCAGGACTCTCTCCATTATTTTTCCAAACTAAAATACCAAAGATATTGGGAAGGACAATTTAATTCCAATCCATGTGAGTATCCAATACAAGTGGTCTACCTGTGAGATTATTGCTTATTCTGCTTATCGTACCAATGCCTTGTCTTTGCTCTTCATTGCAGGCTTGCTCAGTCACCTGCAGGGTCTTTCCTAATGTTGAGATTCCTGGGCCAGGCACCCAACAGTTGAGATTTGATAATTCTCCTATATGGATTTAATTCAGTGTACTTCATAGAAATAAATGCTTCCTGTCTGCAGATCAAGAGCCCTGTGGGCCACCAACTACCATGAATAAGTTGGCCTCCTGCTTTGGCCCTGAAAAGTTTGTGGCTAAGAGAGAATCACGTTTTCCAAAATGTTGCTAAAGGTTACAAGATGTTGATTATTTTGGTGCTTTTTCCAAGATAAATTAACCGAGAACCTTCCCACATGCCATTTCACAGCTTCACCTTATATTCAGGCCTCTAGGAGCCCTTGGCTGCTGGACTCACTCAATTGTGAGTGTAACTGATGTCAATTTGTTGTTTCAGTGAGCAGGGCAGCCTGCCAGCTCCTTCTGTGACAAACTGATTTTAACGCTATTAGATTCTCATTTATGCTGCAGTGCATTAAGTACTTTATTGATGAAATATGTGCAATGGCACTAATGATGGATTTACTGCTCCCCTGAGGTGTGCAGGTGGGGAAAAAACCCAGGCCTTGGCTGGCTGGAGAAACTCAGCATCTCCCCTATAGCTGGGTACATGGGTATTTTGCCCAGGAGTAGTCCATTTCAGATTTGACCCTTTGGGTTCAAGAATGGCCCAAAGCACCAATTTGAGTCAATGAAGAGGGGCAGATAGCTCTGAAAATAAATGTAAAAAGGGATGAGGTGTGACAGCTCAGGAGAGCACGTATTTTGAATCATTATAATCTCCTGGACTTAAACACTATGTTTGCTCCTCAGGCAACTGAGGATGCACAATAGCAGATGATCTGCACACTTCCTCAGGTCTCCTTCACTGTGCAATGGGACATGACAAGGATTTGTCTCATTATAATGACAGAGCAGAAGTCCATAGCTATGGCAAACCCTAAGTGGGGTAGTGATTGTTTTCAGGAGCACCCTACCTTTATAAGCCTCAAAGATGGCAAAACAGGAAAGACATAAGTTACCTCATCTCCTGCTGCCCCCTCTATGTTAACTATTTCAAGGAAATAATTGTTTTTCCTTTTCCTTTTGCTGGTGGTAAGTTGTTACATGGTTTATGAGTAAACCTGCAGTCCCCTTATATTCACAGAGTTTTAATTTTAAAAAAACTAAGCCCAGGCCCTTCATCGAGCCCTCCAACATTGCTCAATTAGTGGTTTGGCATCTGCCATAGTGAAATTTGGTTCAGCATGGCTGAGTGATGAAGACACCAATCAACTGCAAGTAGGTGGTGGACCAAAGGGCACTTCTTTCAGGAAAGAATTTTAGCATGTGCTTAATTCCTGATGAAGTGGAGCTAAGCACATGCTTAAAGGCTTTTCTGAATAAGGATGAATGTATGACCATGCTTAAGAGATTTCCTGAATCTTTCCATAAGGTGGCTTTTTACTGGGTTCAATAAGATTTGACTGGAAACCAGAAACCTTTTTCTTAAGTTTTTGTGGGTTGTATATTTGTTCAAACTTTGCCAACATAGGGGGGCTAGAACAGCATTTAAACACAAAGAAAATGAATGAAACAAGATACCAATTGAAAACAGAGACTCCACCATGGAGAAAATGGTCATTTAATTTTTCCTTCATATGTTATTAAATTCAAGAAAGCAATAAAGTAATAAACCCACCCAATTTCATTAGGTGGTTGAAATAAGTGTATATCATCAATGGAGATATTAGGTTGCATGAGTGTCATCACCAAGCTTTTTTAACGGCCTTCCACTACTAAAGGGCTGAGTGTTTTGTTCTGGGTGCGTAGCCCCAGCTCCGTTTAATTTCAGTGGACACATGGTCTCCATCTGTGTGTCTGGGATACTTCCTACCGATTGCTTCAAAAAGGAACATTTCCCACACGCTTTCTTCTGAGCTGTCAGAAAAAGTCTTATAATTTATTGATCTGACCTGATCAAGTTAAATGGGTTCAGCTCCAACTAAAGCAGTTTTAATAACAAGTGGGTACAGAGTAAAGAGAAAATGTGCAGGGAAGGCCCCTGAAATAAGGTGCAGAAGTGAAATGCTTCTGACGGTGTGCTCGCACAGTTGTGAGCAGGGAGGACAATGCAGCTCAATGAACTGCTATCTGAGAGCAGAGCTGCAGTGACCGTATGAGCACTCAGCCTGCTCCAGCTAACTGCACATCCTGCAAAGACATGAGTGTTTCTGGGCATTGAGATTCGGCTGGATGCAGAGTAACTGTGCTTTATGTGCATGTATGTACCACTTGAAAGAGAACTAACTGACTACTTTCTGCAGTAAAAACACACATGGCAAGAGATTCACCCCGATGAGGAAGTTTGCAGCAGGTCGTAAGTGCTCTGCGTAGTGATTCTTTGTACGTGGTGTGAAGTTTCACTTTAAGTCATTTCTCATAGCATCTCTGTGGAAAAGGTAGTGTTATGACAGAGGAATGAATGCAGTGAGGATTTTCTGAAATGATCAGGATTTATTTCCTAATTGAGATGCACATGTACATTACATATTTTGTTGATATATTTTCTGTTGTAGAGCTATGCAATACAATGTCTCTGTGGACGTGACATAGCAATATCCATGTCTAATTATTTCATATTTTTCTTGGGAGTGTTATGCACAAGGCTTCCTTCCTGCCAAGTATGGAGCCTTGGGCATCAGTTTGGGGCATCTGTCTGGGGCATCTGTCTGTTCATTTCTAGGTGCAATTTTGAGAGCGGTGTTTTATTGTCTTTGAAATTCAGTCCAGCATCAACCTTACCTAATCTTTATAAAAGTTGGGCTAAAAAACCCCCTAAAATAATGAACTGGAGGGGAAAGGGCAAAAATCTTATTAAATGTTTGTAAAAATAAATTTTGCTTCTGTATTTCAAAGCACCTGCAGATCTGGTCTAAACTTTGTGACTTCTCTGACTTGACTTTGGTGAAATTACTCCAGGGTGACATCAAAGTCACTCAGCCTCATTTAGGAAATGGTTATTTCATGCACTCTGTTAGTAGCAAAAAGCCTCAGTCCTAGGAAAGAGAAAAAGAAGATACAATGATCCAGAAAACACAGGCAGACAACTGAGATAAACATCACAAGAGTGAGTGTTCTTAAGTTTTATAGGGTGCATTTTGGAAATTCTCCTTGTTAAAGGTCCTTCTCAGGAGTCACAATTTTACTGGCAGCAACCACTGCCCCAAAGAAAACTTACTGGCAAAGTATTATCTTCCCATACTTGGACATGGGGGATGGATCAGGGAGACTGTCTCCATAAAAATCAACAAAAAACCTGCCGGATGCAGGGTGAAAGCCCCAAGCCCAGAACACAGAGACAAATCCAGGGTGGCAGCACCACATGCTGAGAGCAGCCATTGGATGAAGGGGACTGTTGGAAAGAAGCATCCCCTCCCCCAGATTCCCTCTGCTCTGCCAAGAGCTATCCAGAAGTAAAGCAGCACTCAAAAATGCTGCACTTTGTGTTGCTTTGTGCACGTTTTGCACCATGTGGTGCAAAGAAAAGTGTGTGTTTGTGTGGATAATGAAACTCAAAAAAAAGTGAGCAAAAGCTCAGAACCACCTTGGTGCCACCTGAGCCCTGCTTTTGCATTTATTTAGCAGCACTGAGCACCTTCGAGTGCAGCCACATGCTCTGGCTTGCCCTCTGCAAGTCAGTCATTTTGGGCTTGGCAGGAACTGGGAAAATACGTGCAGATAAATCAAAGGAGTTTTGCTTGTTCTGGAACATGAAATGGATGACTTTATGAAGGAAATCTCAAATCGCTTTATATATCTGAAGTGCCTGGTAGAGTGATTAGGAGTTCAGTTGCCTCACATGGACCTTCTGTAATTCAAGAAGAGATAGTCATCTTCCAATATCAGATCCATCCTCTTCACTCCACTGTTTTTATCAACCACAGAGAAAGCCTGGGATTATTACTATATTAGTGCAGACACCTCTATGTAGATCAAAACCAGTTTGGCAATAAAGAAAAAAGCCTTTATCAACATTTAAGATATGCTGTTGGCTCAGATTAAGCCCATTGAGATCTATAGAGATCTGCTTTCAGGAAGTCATGTGTAGCAAGAAATTATGAGGTTATTGAATTTAATAATTTACTGACAGACACATTTAGATTCTAAGGGTTAGATTTATTTGTATTTGTTAGTTATCTCTATTGACCCACAAGGAGACAAGTCTCTCTTTTATGGAGACACCAATAAAAAATTCTGTACATAAATAGTCAACATGACCAGAATTAACAGGCAGTGGTTGGGAGGTGCAGTGCTGTAATTATATTAGAGATTATCTATGCCTGAATTATTGTTATTTTTTGCTATATGAATAGTCCATGAATATGATACTTATATTGACTCGGTGATCTCATGAAAGAATTATTGTTCCTTCATTCTGGCAGTGTTGCCAGTGTGCTCTGTCCTGTACATAGATGAAGCAACACACAGCACTGGTCACTGAAAGTAACATGAATTTTGAACACAACCCACATTTTAAACTTCCAAATTTGCTTTCACAGAATAGCTGAACATTTGCCGTTAACAAACTTTAATGCTCACATAGTTCAGCTGTTGAATATTCACAGAAAGTGACTGTAGTCAAGTCAAAATTCATTTTTTAACCTAAACGAATGTAAAAATGTGGTTTTCCACCCTCCCCTGCCCTGCATATTCATGCACTATGCATTTAAGTAACACACTTCCTCATCCACCTAATTTCCACTGAATTTCAGGTATGTGCTCATGTTGAGCAACTACTTACATATGTTTTTCTTGAATGAGGGAGCAGAGCCTTGGCCCCAGAGCTGGGGAGGGTGTAGTCTGGGTGGAATTCCCGAAGTTTTGCTGCCTACAAATTCACTGGGCAGTTGGGGCTGGGCTCTCTGCGTTGCCAATGGAAAGAGATGGGCTCCCCAAAGACAGAGCACCTCACATGGCAGAGCACCTTCTGCCTCTTGCCAAGCTTACAAAGGGAGCTGAAGCAACCAGCTGGGAATTAATACTTGACTTTTAAGGAAATCTGAGTTAGGGGGATGAACCCAAATCTATGCTTTGTTAGCATTCTGAGCAGAATAGACTGTAAGCAGTATTCCAACTCCAGGCTACCTTGGGTTGCAACTCTTTTTTTTTTCTGTTCCATTACTTAATAAGAAAATACCAAATTTGTAATGCTAGTGTCTTATAGTATCATTCCTGGAAGAGAATACGGTATGCTGCAACTTCCAGAATGGGTTTATTTTAAACATCTTTGCTTATTCATGAAGCTTTTCATAGAAATGTACCATTTTATTTACCTGAGTTAAGTTCTGGCTTCTGCCCAGGTTTTTCTCTTCGGCTTCGCTAACAGTGGGTTTCTGTCTGTTCCTACAATCCATCTCTGTTCTGCTCAGAGAAACGCCTTCCCGGAGCAAGCCCAGTGTTTGTGGAAGATCTTGCCTTTGGAAGAGGGGCCCATGATTTCTCATGGTCGGGTTCAGTGATTAAGATGGCATCTACTTCAAATCCACCTGTGGAAACAAACAACGCTGCAGCTGTGGGTTTGCTATTGAAATGAAACACCACACTCTTCAAATACAGGGCGGGAGACTGGATATTCATGATAAAACTTGGGGAAGGTAGTTTCTTCTGCACAGGGAGTTCAAAACGTTTTCCAAGTACTCATTTACTGAACGCACCCATGAGACATACATACAGAGAAATATCATGAGCCTCCTGGGACACAGGAGGGGTGCAGGGTAACCAGAGTTTTAAAGTTATTTAGATGCTTAAACTGAGATCCCTCTCATATAGCCCTAGATGCCTGAAGTTAGGTATCTGATTTTGGTCTAATGTAGCATATTTTACATACCATTTTTAGGATTAAATGAATTACAATCTGAAGCTACTCATTTCTCCCCCATTAAGTATCATTTGCTCAGGCTTAGACCTTTATTTTTCACACTCCCTAAAATTTTTCCTAATGTGCATACAGTCTTTTATAAGGTCTTCTACTTGTTGCAGTCTGGGAACATTAAGTCAACCTCACACCAATTCCCAGAAATGAAGAGCCATGGCTGGCTCACTTATTTGTGCAGTGGTGTCTCCCTAGCCTTGTCCAACATACATGTGATTTCACTGTGACCACAGCGCTCACTGCAGTGGTGTTTGTGGCCTCAGTAGACTGCTACCCTTCAGAGACTGTAGGCTTTAGAGGATTTGAAGTTTCCTTTTTTCCTTTGTTTATAAAACAGGGAGAGAGAGGGACAGGAACAATGTGTGGGATTGCAACATGGGTTGTTACGGGAGTCCTTGTTTTCTGGTTTTCTCCTCAAAGGTTGCTCTGGCTGCCCATGTCTGCTCTGCTTCTGTGGTTTTCAGTCACCGTGTGACACAGCGTAGCAGTAAAGCTCAGATAAGATCTTTGCTATGAAAATCAATTTTGTATTTTTGCTTCTTCATTGATCTAATGTGCAATGTACAAATGAGTAGGTGCACTACATGGAGAAAACCTATTGTCATCCAGTTGGGCTTACTGAAAGTTTAAATTATGTATTTTCTTTTTACCATACTCAAAACCATAAGCACATCAAAATGACAAATTGAAGTCAACCTGTTCTATATTTCAAGGGCCCAAGGAAGTACTCAAGCTGGACAAAAGAGCTTTTTTGGTGAGAATTAGCTCTGGGTTAGCACACAACCACACTTATGTTAGGATTTTACATCACCTCTCCTGTGATCTGAATTATCCAATTCAGGATGAAATCATAGAAACATAGAACTGTCAGGGTTGGAAGGGACCTTAAAGATCATCTAGTTCCAACCCCACTGCCATGGGCCATGGGACATGTCCCACTAGATCAGGTTGCTCAGAGCCCCATCCAGCCTGGCCTCAAAAATCTCCAAGGATGGGTCTTCCACCACNCAGCTTGGTGTCATCGGCAAATTGCTGAGGGGGTACTCTATGCCACTGTCCATGTCGCTGATGAAGATGTTAAACAAGATCGGTCACAGTACTGATCCTTGAGGGACTCCACTTGTCACTGGTCTCTACTTGGACATGGACTTATTGACAGCCATTCTTTGGCTGCGGCTGTCAAGCCAGTTCTTTATCCACTGAATTGTCCATCCATCAAACCCCTATTTTATCAGCTTGGAGACCAGAATGTCTTGTGGGACATTGTCAAAGGCTTTGCTCAGGTTCAGGTAAATGACGTTAATTGCTCTCCCCTTGTCTATTGATGTTGTGACCTTCTCATAGAAGGTCATCAACTTTGTCAGACACTATTTGTCCTTGGTGAAGCTGCGTTGATTGTACCCAATCACCTCTTTGTTATTTTTCTGCCTCAGCAGTGCCTCCAGGAGGATCTACTCCATAATTTCACCAGGCACGGAGGTGAGACTGACTGGCCTGTAGCTCCCTGGTTCATCCTTCTTTCCTTTTTTGAAAAAGGGGATTATGTTTCCTCTTTTCCAGTCAGCAGGGACTTCACCATACTGCCATGACTTCTGGAATCAGTGAAATCAGTGGATATTCAGGTTAGCTGGTAAAGTCCAACACTTAATGTGAACCATGTCAAAAACCCAGAGCTGCCTTTTATTAACTACTGTTAATAAATGTGGCTTCACTAGCCTGGTTTGATAGCAAGCAGGGGAAGATCAGTCCAGCCTGGGAATGTTCGTCCCATGTGACAAAATTAAGAATCAAGGAGCTAGAGGATGCCCTGTCTGGTGGAGAAGAGTTTTATTTTCTTTGGCTGCAAATACAAAACCAGAAAGTCCTCTGTTGCTCCGAGGAAGGGCAGAATGCAGGGCTGCAAACAAGCGCCAGGATTATCTGTGTTCAAAATTAGGGGCCTATGTGTGAACTGGTGGAAAGTAAATAACACACTAGTTCATGTGTCTGAGCAAAATTATACAGGGCCAGAATTAATTAATTAGTAAAAGGTATTGACAGTGGAAAATTGTGACGTGGCATACTGAAGGCCTGAGTGTGAATACTTTGTTAGTCTGTTCTGAGGTGTCCTGCACTTCAGAGTCGAGCTGAAGCACACTGAGACCCAAAGATGTTCACAATGTTGGAACAGCTGCATCTTAACTCTTATTCTTAGGTTTACTTGAATAAATATCACCAGGGCTGAGACCTATCATAAAGGGCTTTAGAAAGCTGACAAAGTAACAAAGACGCCTAACAAAATAGGTCTCAGGCTGAATGCTGGGCTAATATTCTCTAATCCCAAAGGACTTTTCAAACAAACATATCCCCTCAGAGGTCTATTTACCCAACAACTGGCATTTAAAATAGGTATATTACCAAGATCCAGCATTCTGTGCCTCTGTTTATATTCTGAAAATCAATATCACAAGAAGAGGGAAGGGTCTTTGGCTGTTATTATCCCCATGACTTTACAATTCCTTCTCCTCCCATTCCCTCCTGAGATGTCTGTGAATAGCTAGGAGGGAATAATGTCTTAATTGCCCATTAAAAGTATACTTAACTGCTAATATAAATATATACTCAGAATGAGGACTTCAGGCTACAGAATGTCTTATTATTTAGGAACTGGAATTATTAACTCAGTGAATAAATGAACTAAGATTTGCTTGTTCTCAAAATTAAGGTTGTATCAGATTGTTGATTGGAATAAAACAAATTTTACTTTGGTTTTAGTTTATTTTTGTTTATCTCTTCCCTCTGATTCTCAACATGCTTGTTAAATGGAAAAGAAAAATAATGAAAATAAAATAAATATATACTGTATTTCATTATATCAGATGTATACTGCATCTTTGAAAGAAAAGCAGTAAGTTTAAGAGAGAAATAACTAAGTCACCAGGCTCTTCTTTTCACTTTCCAGCCAAAGCTCAGGGGTCCGCCTGGCACAGTTTTAAAAGTTTAAAACTTTCATTTTGAGTCTATGCTTGTTTAGCCCTTTCTCTTTCAGCATGTCTCTTGGCAGGACAGAATATTTCAGTCACAGCACTCAGCAAGGATGCACAAGATGGGGAGATGTCCTGATGCTGTGCCCCAGGACATGCCAGAGGGGACTTTGGCTCCTGCTGACTCCTGCCATATACCTCCATGCTTAGCTCCACAAAACATACTGTGGTCGTAGGGGAGCAGAATATGAATTTGAGCCTACATTTTGCGTCTGATGATGAGCACCAGCAAGGTGTCTCCAAGCATCTTCCAACCTTAGTACAGATCTCTGTCTATCAGAATCGCTCTGTCCATGAGGCAGCAGCACTGGTGCACCACCAACTCGTGGGCTAGCAGAAAGGTAAACTGTACTTCTTCCCAGCTGCCTCTCCCTTGAAGGGTATGCAGGTGCCAGCTGCTCAGCAATCAGGTGCTCTGCTTAGGGGTGTCAGAACATGGCTTTTCTCCAATGTAAGAAATGTATTTATAGGAGATTTGTTTGGGTTTATTTGTCTTACCCCAGGGATGTGCTTGAGGAACAAAGCTCATTGTTAGCATGCTATGCACTATTATCTAGCTCTTCTTGGCAGTAGAGTTCAAAGGAGCTCACAGAGCTGGAAAGCATCACTACCCTTGTTTTTGGTCGTATGGAAACCGAAGCATGGAGATAACAGCATTCAGCTCAACAAACACTGTCCCCAGCGCAATGCCAGTGATCCTGTGTAATCCTGCAGAAGCTAACAACACAGTGTAAAAGGAAAACTCTTTACTAGTTATGAAAGGCTGCTGAAAAGTCCTCACTCAAGTTATGTGAGCATATAAAGCACAAACTTTGAACACCTTAAAGTAGTCTTTTTCCAAATGACAACCCCACAGAGGAGCAGTGCTCTTTTATGCCAGAGGAAGATCTAGTGTTATGCACATCTTCAGTCTTATCTAGTTTAAAGGCTAAATGAAGCCAAGGGAACATTTCCAGTGTGTTGCAGTGGTGTTAAGAGTGAGAGATGTCAAAGTGACTCTAGCAATTTACATGGCCAAGCCCCTGTACGTGTGATCTGAATGCAGGGGAAAGGAACATGACAGAAATAATCAAGAAAATTCAAGGATATCCTGATGTATTAGCTGAAGGGACAGGACGGGCTGCTTAACATTAGAGTTCAGAGTTAAAAGGCAGCATGGTGACAATTGGCTGCAGCCGCCCATCCCTAGAACGTCAAGCCTTAACTTGAGCACAAGCTTTCAAAGGCAGTAGACACATGGAGAATATCTGCAGACCAAGCCCGTAGCTTTTCATCTGTTGACACTGTTCCTCGTAAAGTCTGATGGCTGTGTACATACTGTCAGCATCGTTACATGCAAAACTGTATTGTTCTGGACTTTCACTTCCAGGTGTGGAAAAGCTGTGTCTGCAGGAGGAACGGGAGGTTAACTCCAAGAGCAGCCTAATGTGGGGAACTAGCAGCTGCAGGAGCCATCTCTTCCTTCTCCAGGTGGATGTATGATTCCTTGTAACTCGACTATGTACACATCTTCATAATATCCCCTTCATACTACCGGGGTCTCTGTGGCTGCTAGTATCATGGGGGATGAATATATTGCCCCTTCATGTCGTTCCAAGATGATATTCCAAAATCTAGCAGGAGGGTAAGGTCTGTTGTGTCTCGTGGTTTTGAAGAGTCTGCAGTAAGGTTTTGATCTCCACTACATGGATTAGAAAAGTTCCCTGTAAATAAACAGTTCTTTGAAGACAGCATCTTCTCAGTTCAATTTATACAGCCAACGTATACTGAGGGTGGGCCTGACTTCTTCTCTGGCTCAGTTAGACTTCCTCTCAAAATTAAGTGATGATGGGATAATTTCTTGCAGATACAGGCTGTCCAGCACAAGCATTTAGCAAGTAAAATAATGGAAAGGACCTGGCACAACTACAGAAGAGAGAAACCCCCGCATTGGATCACCCACCTCCGCCACTGCCCCAGTGCAGCAGTGGATACATTAATGCTAAATGTTGTTCTTAAAAATTCCTTTACCTTGGTAAAAATTGCAAAAAGACAAAAGACCAAATGAGCATGCTGTCAATATTCAAAAATTCCTTGATATTACAGAATTCACAGAAGTCATGGAAGTCACACACAGTTTTGTCTATAACTTTATACTGTAAAGATCATTTCAAAAATCAGAGACTAAAAGAAGAAAGATTTGGAAGGAAAAAAAATCACTCGTTTTTAATATTTTCTTCAGTTGTAAAGAAAGGGAGAGGAATATTACATGAATAAAAAATAGTTATTTAATTTAAAATAGCAACATTCCTTATAATGATACAACAGAACTGTTTAATTGAACTTTTTTTAATCCCATATTGAAACTTTTTGTTAAAAGTGTTATTGTTCAAAAAAATATTAATTTTTAATAAGACACATTTTCCATGAATAATATCCACAACACCCTTCATGCAAGTAGAGAATATGAACGTGTTTTCATGTTCTTTGAAGCATCCAGTCACTTGGATGTAGCTATCTTTTATGTTTGCTTGCCGCCATGGTAGCAACATGTGTTTCCCCTTTTGTCACCGTAATGACTTTATCAAGGCTCTAAAACTATGGAGCTTCAGTGTTTAAAAAAGTATGTAATTCAGCTGCTCTTGTGAGTCTTTTGTACTATCTATATAACAGGTCTAACACACTTCTTCTTCAGAGAAGTGAAAGCATCAGCATCTTTCCAATAATTGCTGAAATTCAGTGAGTTCGCAGAAGAAAGGAGGTGCAGGTATCCCATGTTGCTGGGGAGGCAATCTCTCATGGAGACGGATGGCAGCGAGGCAGGGTGTTAGTGAGAGGTCACTTATTTTCTTAGATGTGTTTGTACAGTTGGAAAGAAACAAAAAATTCCCAGACTAAGTTTTGAAATGTTCAGGACCCAAAAGAAGAAAAAAGCTGTTCTGTCAAGCCTCGTGCCACAGGTGGGTACTGCTTCAGTAAGTATGCGAAATACCTGGTCATTTACAAAGTGACTAAAACACTCAGCATGCCAAAGCCCGTAGAGGTGGTAGAGAAGTTTCTAACTGGAGAGGGACAACTGGAAGAAAAATTCTCAGTCTTTGCTGAAGGAAAGAAAGGGGAGGTTTTCATGTTTTGATTGTGGGTTGTGCACCCCAAAGAGGTATTCCACATTTTGGAAGAAAGTCCACACCATCAGGGTTTAAGATTGGTTATTGGTAATCAACCTGTGAGGTGATTCACGCCAATCTATCACACTATTTTGAACTTCATGAAAGGAGAGTTGCTTTGGCTAACTGAGGGGCTGGACAGTTTGTTTATGCAGTTGCTACAGGGTTAACATCAACAGAGAAAATGTTAGCATTATGGTTAAAGTCCAGATTCTGCAACTGAGCCTAGACCTCTTCCAATAGCCATTTTTGTGATACTGGCTTCCATAAGGAGGTTACTATCAAGAAGAGCTTGCCATAGGCTTTAACTGCAGTCAGATGATCAGTAGTTTTGTCAGTGTGAGCAATCTAGATGATACAGCATGCAATCTGTTGCAGCAGGTACTGGAAAATTCAGATGGAGTAACAGAAATCTTCAATCTTTGTGCCATTGTGCCTCACCAGGCTTCTGCCTTTGGCGCACACTACTCACAAACCTGCTCCAAGGCAATAGTTTGCCTGCGTGGCAGCTTCCCAGCCGCATCCTGGCAGGTTAATCCATCCTCTTGGTACCTCCCTCCATAGGCAGTGCAGATATCACAGAATCACAGAATCATAGGGTTGGAAGGGACCTTAATAGATCATCTAGTCCAACCCCCCTGCCAGAGCAGGGCCACCTTAGAGCAGGTTGCACAGGAAATTTCCCAAAGGTACTGATGTGGATGCAGAAGCAGGCAGCTGAAGCAGAACTATGAAGCCCATTTCATCCACCAGAGGCTTTGCAGGCAGCTCCTGGTGTGTAGCGCTCACCCTGCTATCACTGCGAGCAGGGAGCGATACCCTCTTGCCGTGCTTCATCCTGCTTTTTCAGGCAGAGCTGAACAGAGTCAGCAATGTGACTTGTCCAAGGCCACCCAGAATGAGCACAGGGCTTGGGATAGATCCATGTCTCCTTGCTCCCAAGCTCAAGCAGAGAGGTTTGGCTTCTTTTTTTTTTTTTTTTTTTTAAGAACAAGACCTTCCTTCCTGTAGGTTGCCGGGAGCCCTGGCACCAGTCACAGAAAACAGTCCCAGCTTCGTCTCTATACAAGAATGAACTGGGCACATTTTCCAAGTGATCTGAGGGCTGTCAGCTGGGACATGGGGTGAGAGGCTTCCAATCCAAACAAAGCAGGGAAAGCGTTATGCAAAATCACTTCTCTATCCCTTTCCTTCTCACTCTTTCTCTTTGCATCGTGTTGACAGAGGATGTTTCTCCTGGCCATGGCCAGGCTGCTGGTACACCCTCCTCATGGCCATCTGCAGCCCCCAGGGGTAGAAGTGCTGTTTCAGAGAGAGGTACAGGATCTCATAAACTGGCTTCATTTCACATGGGTATGAAACCCAGCCTTCTCCGAAATCTTCCATAAAGGAAACTCTCTCTACACCATTCAAATAAATAAATAGACAGACAGGCAGAAAGATAGACAAATAGACAAAGAGGTAGGTAGGTAGGAAGGTAGGTAGGTAGATATTTTTCATTGGGCATTTACAAATGGTTTGTTCCAAGGAAATGGATGTTTTTTTCTTTAAATTCCGTGTTTCTATAGGGTCTGGCTGTGGGTGAAGCGGGTGGAGGGCCCTGTGCAATATCCACAAGCCTGTGGCAGAGATGCCACAGACAGTTTGATAACAAAGCACATGGCAGAGGAAAGAGAAAATTTAAGTCCAAAGTTGCATCTGAAAAAAAATCAAAGCAAATTTAATTTCAAAATGTCAAAGTAGCACATTTTGACACTAGCAGAGCTTTTCCTCTCTTTTTTGTACAATTTTGCAAGACTTTTCAGTTGAGATGACGTTGAGATCTCTGAGAGGAAAAACTTTCATCAAAGCTTTTCCAAGTAGCCCCAGAGGAGATGTTTCATTTCCTAATGAAATCCATTTTCTAGTGGATTAAATCTTATTCTCTTGGATTTTAAAATGCAGTTCTGTGGAAGAAAACTAGGGAAAAGGGATGACTCCAGGTCTACACAGCCATGAATCTTGGTCACAGCTTTGCCACTTGTTCTGTTGTATTTAGGGATGTCCCTTAGCACAGCCAGTTTTTCCTGTGAAAAACAAGAGAAACAGCTTTTGCAAGAGCCTGTTTATGGTGCTGACAGAAAGCGCCAAGCTAACCAGAAATCCCTGCGTGCTGCACGGGAGCAGCACAGTTCATCCCTTAGCTGTGTCTGCAGTTGCACTTATCAGATGCATGGCCAGAGGTTCTCCCTTGTTTTTCCAATGCCCTTTTATTTTTTTGGAAATCAGAGATCATGAATGACTAGAAATACTGGGGACTTGATATGCGCAGAAGTTATTTGACTTTTTGTAAGAGTTGTGCACCTGGTCTCAAAAATCGGGCCTTCCTCCAGGGTTTGAAATTTGGCATTGAAAGAGCAGACCACTGTAAATCATTAGCCACTTCTGGAAATCTCAGCCTATTCTGCAGAAAATGAGAAAACCTGCCGCTGGAATTTAAATGAACAATCCGTAAGTGGTTTTAACAGCTACTGTGTGTCCCTGCTGCATTAAGTTATTTAACCTGAGACTAAGTTTCTTCCCAGGCTCCTAGCCCAACATGGCATGTTTGCTCTGCTGGAGATACCGTTCTTGTACATCATGTAGTAAATATAAAAAAGGAGGTTTACAGCCCAGTGAATAGAGAAATCTCTTTCCAGGTCAAAGCAAGAAATTATAGAGCATTGGAAAGCCCTAGTTTTATCTCCTGCCAAAGGAGGGATTAAGCTACAATGATTCCCAGGCCCAGGGTCTTTTTTTTTTCCTTTGCCTCTGCCTTCTTTGAGTGCAAATTGACAGAGACGAGTTTTCACTCCAAACAGCTGTCTGTTATTTGAATGGAGTCAGTTCCTAATCCCGCACATGACTGCCATCAGAGGCTGCTGTAGTGGAAATGTTTCTAGTATCAAAACAAAGCCTTTGGCACAAAGATCTGTTGAAAGGGCTCTGAGCGTAACCTCTGCTTTCAAATACTATCTTTTCTCCGAAGGCACCGCTCTGCTGGCTACCAAACTAGTCATTACCCATTTAATTAAGAAAAGATGCACTCTATTTTGCATAATTATAAAGGAGGAAAATCAATATAAGATGCTCAAATAAAAATCAGTTGGAATCCTTCTATTTACTTTTTCTTTTAATGTGTGTTTTCCCTCCCTCAGTTTTCATTGGGAAATTGGAGCTTCAAGTGAAGTGGGCTGAAATAATGAATGGAATTGTTCTGAGAATCGCCTTTCCCAAAGATCAGTTGCTGGAAATGCTCATACCAACCATTAATACTAAAATGTCTAGAAGTTTAGGTAGAATAAACATTCTAAGTATTTCTCTAGTTACTTGCCAATCTGTATTTGCTTTTCAAAAACTCAAAATGTCATGCACTGCTGATCTACATAACATTTAATTCCAAATATTGGCACCTTTTCTTGCCTCAAACTAGGGAGAAATAAACCAGCAGGTGTAATAATGCCATCCAGTTCAGGATGCCATGGAGGAGCCGAGTTCTCTTACCGCTCCCGTTGACAATTTCCCCTCTGTTTGCCTCATGCCCTATCTGTTAGACCACGACAACAACACTTCTGTTGTTAAAAAAGTCTATCCACTTATTCTGGCAGGAACTGCTTCTCACCGTGTGTTCACACAGTAGTGAGGATGCTGCGTCTCGTCTTGGTCACACTTGTACCTAGTAGACCTGTCATTAAGTTAAACACAGGAAGAGTTTGACCTTTCATTAGTGCTGCAGAAGACCAGCACAGCACATTTCTGAATAGATGCTGAAACCAGAACTGAAGTAGTCAAGTTTAAGTATCCAAATCTGTAAATTTTTGGTTAGGAGAGGAGGTGAAAGTTTTGTTTCCATATCATAGGAGCCACTCTGGTGGGCTGCAGTGCCTTCACCTTCCTTAGAACATCCTTCATACTGAAATACTGCAGTGCAAGTCCTACCTCTCTGCCAGAGTTGCTTGGGTTCAGAGGGGGTCAGGAAGATCCCCTCCATAGCCTCTCGCTGCTATGTTTCAGCTGTGCTCCTTGAAAGATTAAGAAAATGCAGAGCAATTACAAATGGCAAGGAACAGATTCTGTGGAGAGATATCCAGATTATTCTTGGGGGTAAAAAGGAGGTTAGCTAGTTTGGGGGATGTTCTTTCTTTTTATGAACAGCTTTTTATCTGAATGGGGGAATTTTAGAAACGAAAAGGATTGCTTCCTGTGTACCCTGGATCCTTCTGAGCATGGTCAGGCAAGGTGAAGTGAGATGCTATACCACCTCCAGGGAGAGGGACTGCTGACAGCAAGGTGCTGAGCTCTGGGAGTGCCTCAATTCTCAAGGGCAGCCAAAAGTTGGTGGTGGGTTCCCCAGGGCAGCTCACACAGCTGGGTGTTATCTACAAGGCAACGGAGGCTGAGGAGAGGACAAGAAAAAGCAAATTTTATCTACTAGCATAGTGTTGTACTGACATGCTCCGAGAACAGAAGTGTGCAAGGCTGGTATCATCTTCAGGGATGGAAGTGTTTTGGGTAGGAGCAGCATCACTGCAAAGGAGGCAAGCAACCATGCTGAAGACAGGCGCTGCAGGGGAAAAAGGACTGGTGAGGGGAAAGTGGCACATGAATTGGCAAACCTGTCACAGTGGGAAGGGCTGGATCTTGATGGGCATTGGCAGTGCTAGCACAGCCCCTACAAAGGCATATTGAGTGCTTTAGATAATGAAAAGCTCAGTGCCGAAGCACGTCTCTCTAATTAATTACTGTATTTGGCACAGTAGTCCCTCTCAAATTGACTTAATGCTCAGTTCAAGAAGCACTGGAAACTCTGGCAGGGTCACCTTGCTCCACCAGTGGCTGCTATTGGGACCCTCCAGGGTGCCAGGATGGCTCTCCCTGGCTGCTGGGGATAGACAGCAGCCACTGCCAGTTGTACTGCTGCGGTGAAAGGGATGGTCTATCAAAGTGAAGAACATAAAGAGACAGCTCGGAGACATCAGTCAGCAGAAGTGGCCTCCGGCAAAGACACTGTCTCACTGCTGTGGGGCACCCTCACTTTAAAAGTGATGTTCCCTCTCTTCCTTCATCCCCTGCTCACAAACGCATTGACCTCCTATTTGCCATAACATGTCCCTGATGGGAAAAAACCAACAACCAGGTACAGTTTTCAAACTGAAAAGCTGCTATCAGGAGCCCAACAATAGCAACAAGGAGAAATTTGGATCAGCCCCTTGGGAGGCTCCTGCAGGAGGTGGCAGCTGGACCAGAGCCACAGGTATCTCCTATGAGCTGTGGGGAGACAGATCCGGACGATGGGCTCCAGAGTATGTTCTTGGGCCAAGCCAGCAATTGCACCAACCCACCAATCTGCGGTGCAAGTCCAAGGAGAAAGCCCCTCAGGGGTGGCAGGATGTGAAAGGCAGGAGGGTATTGGGAGGGATGTCTTCTTCACAGCCTGTGCTGTGGTTTTCTGCAAAGGAAGAGAGGCAATAAAACCAGAAATGTTTGTTTGCTTGTTTGTTCTTGTAGGTGAACAGAAATTCCCCATTTCATGGCTGAAATAACCGATCATCTTTGAGACAGGATCCATCCTGCTTTCAAAACTCCCTGGGTGACTTCAGTCAACACCACTAAGACCTTTGCCTAGGAGTAGGGGAATTTTACTCAGGTCTCTGCCCTGCGTGACCTGAGAGGGACCTCGAGGGTGGGCAAAGGCAGACTTAGAAGTCCCCATCAACTTCTACACCTTGGACATTCGCTTCTGCTCCTGGCCCAACTCTCACTGCCCCACTGCATGGTAGGACCACTGTTCGGCCATGTATCACAGAACTGGGGGTAAAATATCAACCTGTAGGGTTTTTTCTGAAAGGATGTTTTTAACCCCATTTCAGGGACCTGCAGCATCTGCCCACAACTGTGTGTCCACAACGGCTAATGGTAGCACATGGGCAGGAATGAGTGGGATTGCTGGGAAATAGGGACATCTCAGGCCAACCTCTCCACCAGATCTAGTGTTTTATAAAACTGTCCTTTTTCTTTAGCTTAGGGGAATCTCCTTCCTTCTGTAAAGTGCAAATAAAACCCTTCTGCTCTACAATAGACACTGTTTTGAAGCAGGTATTGATGTCTACCAATGGAAGCTGCTTAATTGCCTCAAGTAGGTGACACTGCCTGAAAAAGGTTATTTAAATCTGCGTTGTCTCACAATTAGTGAAAAAAGTGGTAACAATGGGAGAGAGTCCTCTAATAGCAATGGAAACTTTAGACTTCACTCAATAATATCACAAGTGTAGAAGTGGGTGATTATCACTAACAAATGTTTTTTTAACTGATGGGAAGTTTTTCTTTCCAGGTAAGAAGCAATGCTCACTATGACAGTTTATTTTAGGGGTAAATTTGGGAGGGTTTAGTTTTTAACATTTTTCAGTATTCGGCGAGGGTGGTTCAAAATCAGCAAAAGTTTTGAGGAAGAAGAAAAAGAAGAGAAAATGATCAAAGCCTCTTTACAGAGTGGATAGGCAGAGAAAAACTGATCTATAGTGTTTGAAATCTAAATTTCACCCTCCTAAGACAGTGAAGAAACATGCCCTATTCATCCAAGTGGTAGATTGAAAGATTGGCTTATTTTTTTATTTCCTCACAGTCAGCTTTGCTCATTGGTAAACCTCTAGAGGTCATGTTCAGAATGGCTGTAACTGATATGCAGGTCAGTTTTTGGAGCGTCTCCCAGGCTTGATCTCTGATGTTGATATTTTGGGGGCTTTTGCCTTTCCTGGGCCTCGCCAGTAATGTGTATATGCTGGGGAGGGGGGTTATAACATGAAAAGCTTTAAACAAATGCTTTAGTTAATGCACATCCCACAAGCCACAAATGCTCATGGGGACCTTTGCCAAGGATTGCTGAAACATCTTTTCTGAGAAACATCCCCTCTTCATCATCACTCTGGCCCCTCACAGCCCAGCGAGGGTTAGGGTTGTCTGGGAGACACCTTGCTCCTGAGGGCACCAGTAAGGAGGAAGATGAAGGACTGTAGATTGCTGTCTGGGTCCTTGTGTGGTCGTACATGACCATGGAGGGGTGGGAGGATCCCACTCCTTTCGGGGCATGCAGTATGTGTGCATACGCAGAGGAACACACATGGGGCTGCCAGTAGGGAGGTGCAGGAGAGCAGGTTTCTGCAGCAGGATCCTTCAGATAAGGATGCCCCGACTCCATTTTCCCCAACAACTATCAATCCACTTCTCAGCCACGAGTCTCTCCCTTGCTTTCCCTGCTTCAAAACAAAAGGTCCGTTCAGGGAATGCCAAAGTAGAACTGGATAAAAATGAAAAAAAAAGCCATCATCTATCCCTCTGCTCCTCTTAGGGTGTCTGAAAGGGCATACTCAGCATGCAAAAAAAACCTGCTGACTTCACACTCTGCTGGAGAAGGCGATTTGAAACCAACAAAAATAATTGTCGCTGTGTTTAGCCAGAGTCAATAAAAGCACTCAGGGCCTGGCATTGTCAAACCCAGGAGAAAATAAATTGCTAGTTCATGAGCACTCCCTACAATGTATCCTGAAAAGAAGTTTTCTTTCCTTTCTCCTCAGAAAAAAAAATGACGGGGAGGGAGCGGGAGAGAACTGAGGTGGTGGGAGAGCCTGGCAATGTATATTTCATGTCTAATGACATTGTTTTAGCAGTGAGCAATAAAATGTGGGCTCTTGAATGATGGTGTAGGAAAGAATAAATAAAAGCATTGCTCACATTGATTGCCTGTTGGACCACATAGTAAATCTGAAGCGTCTTATTTGTAGGGACAGGCAAAAAAGTTGCAAAAGCAACGAGTGACATGATCTATCTTTTCCAAAATGCCTATGATTTTTGACACCTAGCCTGAGACACAGTTAAGGGCCCTGATTTCAGAAAGGGAAAGAGCTCAGCACAGTCTCCAAACTGTTACCACGCTTTAGCTCTGAAAAATGAAGGTGCCTAGCGCTACACCTTCAGGGGATCAGACTTGGGGGACTGTGTCTCTGTAATCATGCCTGGTTTTACTCCCTAGCTCTGCCAATCTGCCTAATAACATTCTCTTTCTCCTTACAAATCTTGCCTCACCTAAAGCCACCAGCCACTTTTGAAAACCAAAGCCAAAACCAGAGTTCTAATAGTTTCCAGAGATCATGACAGCACGAGGGAAAGCCACGTCCAAGTGATATTTTATTGAATGTTTTAACAAAATAAACCAGAATATGGTAGAATGTAGAGACAAAAAAGTCAGACAGAAAATAAAGTGCTACTTGTGTTTCCTTTTCTGGGTTGTTTACGCTTTCCCTGGTAACCTCCTTCTATTTTAGCTTTGTTTGTCTTAGCAGTGTTAGGTGCACAACATGAGGGACTTCATTTTCAACCTGAAGCAACATCCTCGGTGCTGTTAAAGACTCATGCAGACCTTAGACATGCATGATATTTATGGGTCCACCTCTGAATTTTCTGCTCAGTGCATGAAAGACATCTTCTCTATGAAGAAAGACACACCTCCCCAGTGATACTGACTTGAGTCCTCTTTTAATTGCCTTAAGCAAATAGGGCAGATGGGTTTACGTGTCACTTTGCCACATCTGCCACAGAGGCCTTGGTACCCCCAAGAAGGGATGAAAGTCCCTATCAAACAAAGAGAGGTAGGAGTAACATCTTCTCTCTCCCAGGGCAAGAAGCCTACATTGCTTGGACAAGGTGACTACTATTTACACCCTTGGGGCTGGATCTGTTCAATATTCTTCCGAAGAAGATTGAACCAAAAAGCAGGTTGCTTTTCTCCTGTTCCATCTGCTATTCCTTGGCTACCAACCCAGGTGGGTTTCACAAAGACAAAATGAGTTTTCATAGACAAAAGCAAAAGGCTGAACACACAGCTGCCCAGCACTAGAAAATACCCGCTGCTGCATGCAAAGCCTCGTACCACGTTTTTAATTAGATGTGACAGCTCAGGGTTCAAGCATGTGAGGAATTCCAGCCTAGATGAAAAGGGACCTAGCAGAGATCAATAGGGATAAAGAGGCAGTGATAAGGAGAAGGACCTGCTTAATCTTGTTTTTATCTCTGTTTATTTATCCTCTGTCAGTGGTACTCTCCTGATCAAACACACAGGCATGTAGAATCCAGTGCACTTACTCCTTACGACATGACAATAACAACAGAGCCGGTATTCACATCCCAGTCCACCCCATCCCTTGGCAAACAGGGTCTTCTGCTGGCTGACATGCAGCCATCGTTGCCCGTGTTTACTCTCCAGAGCTCATCAGATCACTGAGGCACTCACTGCTGGCATGTCTCCTTTCCCTTCCCTTGCAACTGATAGCGAGTGTCACTCCTCTCCCACACCTTCACACTTGACAACTCGCATAGCGGCTGGGCTGGAGATCGGTAAGGCAAGTCCATGAGGTGTCAGAGAATGGAAGTGCTTTGTCCTCGTTTCCTGCCACCTTGAGGACCCCAGCTCTTTTCAAGCTATATTTATTTCGCATCTGATTTTGGTTTTTTAAGGTGTAGAAATCACAGTTTGCATTGCCCTTCAGAAAAGGCACTCTGCAGACGAGAGGGTGAGGGGCTGGGGAGCCTCATGGAGCCCAACAGGAGAGCACTGCATGCAAGTCAAGACAGGGCTGGGTGCTCATTCATTAGACCTCCTTGTCAGGGTTAAGTGGGGATTTCATCTCTGATTTACACCCTTTCTGATGCCTCTGCTGTATGTCAACTCCAAATTTGGGCCCCAAATATATTTCTCTGCTCCTTGGGGTTTCACCAGCCTGTTTATACAAAGCAGGGGTGCTGGGCAGCCTCTTCAGTGGAGAGACTTGCACAAAAACATGGCCGGGATTTTCATGAGACACGGAGCCCAATATTCCCATCTGTACCAGGGCCCTTTCCACTGCCTGAATACACAATCAAACTAAGCCCCAGGGCAGTTGCTTAATTTAGAGCAGCTGAGGATATAGCTAGATTTTTGGAGAGCACACATGCTGTGACTCCAGAGGAGAAACCGGCCTCTAAAGTATAGAATATACGGCAGGCCATACTTAGCCATATTACAACCCCCCAGACTTGTTGAATAAACCTAATTCAAGCAAGGCTATTTTAACATATCATTGCATCTATTTCCAGAATGATTTGTCTGCCAAAAGTGTAACATGCCTTGCCTTCCATACAAGGCTTTTCTACTGAAGATTGCACGAGGTAAAATATTGCCAGTATTGTCCTAATTACCAGCAATCCCTACCTGCAAATTAGCAATTTCTGTAAGGCACTAGAAAATATTAATCATCATAACTGCTGGCACATCATAGGTCTAACTTCCAGTCTAGGACAACGTAGAGGGAAGATGTTGATGGCATATTTAAGCACTTGCATTGGCAGTAACAATACTGAAGAGAGAACACAGCACTTTCATAAACCCAGATTCATTTTTTTCTAAACTTAGATATTTCACTGAAATACCCAAGCTAAACTTAGACAGTTTGGACTGTTGCTGTAGTCTGTGGAGGTCGCCCAGAGAGTGGGCTGGTCTGTCTTGCACCTTCTGATGTTGCCTCATTCTTTCTGCTGTCAAAGGAGGAGACCTTAAGTGATAGCGTCCCTTGCTTAAATAACTACACTTGTACCAGATGAATCATGCCAAGGCACTTTTACAAATGACTTGTTAACCCCCTCAGCATCTTTGGGATAAACAAAGGCTTCACAGGTGTTCCATACCAAGAAAGAAATGATGTTTGCTTTACACATTTCCCAGTGTCCACTGGAGACAGAAGATCTCTTTGAGATGGGACAGCCAGGATGTTGTTGTTTATCTGTCCAAAATGGGTTAGGAAAATCTCCTGTCAGGATCACTAGCCAACAAACAGCAGCATGTTTGAATAACATAGAGCTCCAAAGGTTGCTTTCACAGATGAGGCTTGCAGCTGACCCAGCTATAACTGTTGTGTTACCATCCAGGATTGCCCACTTGTCTGCACTGTTAGCACAACTATTGCACCACCAAAACTCCACCAACAACCCTCATCTTCCTCCTTCAGATGCAGAGGGCCATGGAGCTGCTGAGATCTTTCTGTGTGTCTCCTCTCCTAGGTCCTGCACCATGAATTCCTCCTGCGTCTAGTTGCAGCCCTTCCAGACAAGCCCACCACTGGTTGGTGGGAGAAGCAGTGACAGTGGTTGGCAACAGTTCCTGCATCAGCTGCAGGTAGATTGCAAATCCTCATCCCCTTTGTGGGCACAGAGACAAGCTGCTGCAGCAGTGTCCTGAGGTTAGCTCAGTAAGGACCTTTGTAAGAACAATACATGAAAAAAAAAGATGCTGAGGACTTAAACATCTCTAGAAGGAGATTAAAGCTTCCATTTTTTGGCATACCTTCAAAGGCTGTCCAAGCAATGGGAGGTTAAAATCCCCACATTACCAATTGGTTTTCACCTATGTGTTCAGTTTCTTGTCAACAGGCTTTTACTTTTTTAATGATGTGTTTACACCATGAAGAAACTCCATGCATCCCCTTCTAATTCTTCCCTAAACCTCACCCTTACCATGACCCTTGTCATGACTGAGGCAGCTATCAGAGAGCTGTTGACTACTCCTTATCATATCAGTCAGTTATCTTAATATCTCCTTGCTCCCCTTTGCCTAATTAGCGATCTCCTCCTCCTGCAGGTAGGCATAAGAATCAGATTTCTTAGATGCTACCCTGACACAGACAATAATAACAACTATTTTAAGTGTTTTTGGTGCTTGCAGGGGCTGCAGCAGTGAATGGGATGAAGATCAACCTGATGAGTTACCTGGGATCTGGTTGCACCTGGGAGGTGCTGGAGGATTTAGACTTGGGCTGTTCCTTGCCAAGGTACCTTTCCCATCACTCAAAAAAAATCAGATTCAGTAATCTTTTATCTTTCATTATTTAGTTCAGGACAAAGGAGAAACACAAGAACCAGAGCCGGCATTGAACCCCAGCACACAGGATGAGATCTATTCTGTGTCTCCTTGAAGTCTGGGGATATTTGTATCCAGAGTCACCTGTTAGAAAAACAGAGGCAAGTTGTGAAATATGGATGTGAGTTCAGGTTCAGACCCAGAACTCAGTGTATTCAGATGCAATAGATGCAGATCAGGGAGATATATTGCCTTTGTTCATTTCAAAATCAAGAGAAATCAGGAAAAAAGAAAAAAAAAGAGAGAGAGAGAGAGAAAATGAAGGAAACGAAAGTGAAGAATAAAAAAACGGAGGAATCCTTACTACATCCTGAAGAAGGAAAGGCAAAGAACTTCATTAAATGTTAATGACACATTAATTTTTGGCTGAATGTTTCTTTTTAATTTCTTGTCTGTATTATTTTTCAGTCTAGCTATCTCTCAATCTGCTAAATAAATATAGCTTCTCACTATTCTGTAGGTGTAAGGTGCAGCAAGCAATACTTGCCAACTATTTTTGCTCTAACTGGGGACTGCAGTCTGGGTCCCTGTTAACATTTTCTCCTCTCTGGGTCCTCATCCATGGCTGATACCTATGGATGTGCCAAAGAAGAGAAGCACATTTTTTTTTCTTACCCACATACACTGGCACTTCTTGTCTCAGACGCTCCAGGGCCGTTTCTATTTTCTGACCTGGCATCTTTTCTGATCCCTTGGCCAGTTTCGAGCAAGCAATGGCCTGTCATTGCAAGCTACTGGTGGTACAATATGTTCAGCACAGATCAGAACACAGAACAGGCAAGGGTGTACACGATCATCTCTCCTGTGGAACTGGAGCCAAACTGGGACTAAGGAGGTCTTTTGAGAGGTATGTTTATATTACTGATGACCTTTTAGAAGAAATTACTGTCCTGTCCTATTCCTTCTACCAAATTTGGCCTGCCTTGCATTGCACAGGCTTGATGAGCATGCAGCTGGGGTGATTGCTTTGCATCCAATGGCAGGAGAGCACCCACAGGCAGGAGGATCCTGACAGTCCGCAGTTGCATCTGCAGTTTTTTAGAACTCATTTCCTTGTTTTCCAGAGAGGTCATGCTCTTTCCACTGCTCGCCTGTGTAAATGGACTAAGGGATTTTTTTAATTTTTTTTTTTAAAGACTTCTCTACTCACCCGATGCCCTTAATGATCTCAAAGTTTTATCAGTTGGTTTCTGAAAATAGTCCCCTCTTAAGCCTGAATTCACCTGCAGCAATCAAAATGACTCCCAGCAAAGCCACGATTTTCATACTAGAAAGGAAGTGTCTTAGTGTGGATGGTCCACAGTTGGTCCCATATGGGAAGGGTGAGGAGTTTGTGTATAAACCTGGTGTCTTCACTTTGACACCCACCAGAAGAAGCATCCTAAACAAATGTACTTATATTAATAGGTCGAAGTTTCTCCTAGATAGAGTAGAACTGAAAGCAGGAACTTTCATTCCTAGTCTTATGTGGGTGCTCTGAAGATTGACCCAGTTGCAAAGCACCTCAAATTAAATTGGTTTGGGGTTTAGGAGACCTGGTTCTTCACTTGCCACTGCCTTCCCAACATGTACATCTAAAACTGTTCCTCCAAGACAGGTCACCCCAAGTCCAGCTCCTAGACTTGGCGGTGTACTGTCTGGTGCTTCTTGGATGGGGATAGTGACTCCATGGCAGAAACCTTTCATGAGAAGGAAAACCAATGCAATTTTAAGATGTGGCTTGCCTTACTGAGCATGGTTCACCTGCTGTCATGTGGGCATTTTTTTAAGGTCCTCCAGAGGTGTCCATGACCATAAATCAAGCCAAGGATGAGTGAGTAGGTCATTAGATGTAGGTATTTTTAATGCAGGCATCTAAGGAAAAGTGAAATTTTTCCCACCTCCTGAGCCCATGACTGTTACTTTGATGAGATACCTGATGATACTCAGATTTTAAATTCCCAAGTAGGGACTGCAAATGTATTCTGTATCTATTTAGTATCAGCACCTGTCAGAGATCAGATGTCTATGGGAGGATGCTAGACACAGACTATAAAGTATAAAGAAGAAATAAAAGTATTGTTCAGCCTGGTTCATTTTAACATTTTAAACTTTCATTTTAACTTTAATTGTTTACCTAATTTTGAGGTAGCTCTATGATCATCCTTTGCCTTCTCTTGTTCTATCTCTGAAACTGAAAGCAATATTTCAAAATACTGAAACTGAGGGGCCAGGCTACCTAGATGTGTAAACTGGGCATAGCATTCTGGTAGTAGTGATGCCGCAGTGAGCAGGCTGATCTTGAGAAATGAATTTAAGAGAATGTTCTTGAGTTCTTGAGAATGAGTTTAAGAACTTTGGAGCAGAGATAAGGAAGGATCTGCACATTATTCCATAAATCTCAAAGTCCTGGTGATCCAGATGGTCCCTTTGCTCTTTTACTGATGTGTGATCATTAGCAGAGATGTGTAGCCCATCAGTAAATCAACCTAAATACTTTGTTATAATAGTCCTCATTACAGAACATTGATAGATTAACTGTGCTCCTTTTCAGTTTATGAGCAAAGCTCTTTGCTCTCCCTGGCAGTGTGATTAATGTGAGGTTCGCATACTTGACATTAGAGACCAGTATTTATGGCCTTAAAAACATCAAGAAAAAAGCAAAATGTCTGCTGTGACAGCGTATATGGTACAAGTGTCAAATCTTATCAAGGATCCTCTCATCCATTATAGCTTCAAGAGGTGCTATCATTTACCAAGCTGACCTGGTAGACCTCAGAGCCTCACTGTAACATTCTTTGCATGGTAATCCAGTCAAGAGCAAAATGCAGGTTAAGTGAGACATAGCTTAACACTTTGATATACTCAATAAAACTGTTACTGGGAGAGAAATCATCAGTAAGCCAGCCAAAGTCACTCTCCTCCAAGGGGTAAGGATAGAGTCAAACTTCTCCTTAGCCAAGTGAAGTGGTTTTCTCACTCCTTTGCTGTATAAATTGTGAACAGTGGTGCTGCTACTGACGGGTGGGTGGTACAAATTTGTGGGGGACCGTAGGGTAAGGCTGAGGCATGGTCCAGGTCAAGCCATCACATCAACGTTTGCAATGATTAGAGTTGTTTTTGGTGATGCTGCTTTTTAATCAAGGTGGCTGAAACATAGCAGGGGCTTGCACGAGACTTATAATGTTTTTTTCTGCAATGCAGCTTGAAAGCTTCAAGGAGCTCAGTCCCTGTTTATGTTGAACTAGTTTCTCTTATGGGCCTCAGAATCCAAAATCTTGAGTGAGGAGAACGGATCAAATAATCTCCAGTTTGGACATTCTGTTGCAAATTCAAACTTCTCAAAAAGACGTGGATTGCTCCCCACCTCCAGCACATCAGGGACGTGCCTGTAGCAGGGACGGTCTGCTAAACAAGCTGCACTGCTCAGTGGTTGCCATCACAGCATGTTTCATAGATGAGCTCAGAGACAGCTTGATGGGGTTGATTTATTAATATGCTCCTATAATAGGACAGGTGTTACCAAATGACTAATACTGACCCTATTCAAGATACCAGTTAAGCACTCAAAGGCACTTAAACATGCACACAATCACAGTTACATTTCAGTATCACTGACTTCAAGTCATCACCAACATGCAGTTAGTGTCAAGCACACACTGAAGTACTTTCATGAATCACGGCCATTATTTGGTTAAACTACTTGTGGTATTTGTGAAAATACAGACAGATTGTGAAAGTTTCGTTGACATAAGGGTGAGTGATTATTTGTCCAGAAATGTGAAGGTTCTCTCTTTGTCTGAACTGGTTCAAAAGACACATCTCTTGAATGCTGAAGGTGAGTAACTGCAAAGAGCTCCAGTATACTTTGGTTTCAGTGTACATTTCACTGGGTTTAAGGCAAACAATGACAAGGAGGTTCAGAGATTGTCATTTCTGGACATGTTTTGCCATGTCTAAAACCAAAGAAACTATGTGCAGAATCAGGTCGTGAACCAATAATGTACAAACAACAGATAGGACTATGTTTGGAAGGAAACTGAAATGCATTTAAAGATTCAACTAGCTTTATCCACAGACTTGTGCACCAAACGAAGAGTTTGTTTCTCAAAGCAGAGTTTAACTGACATCATAATATACTGCCCAGCTTCCATCCAAGAGTAGATTCCATGCAAGAGCCTGCAGGCAGTGTTGTTTCACATCACCCCCACAATTTGAGGGTTAAAATGCTATCCACTACTAGCTGGGAAAAGAGCTTGAATTCTTTCTGGTTTGGAAAAGTTTCTTTTTCATGATAAAGAGCTCTCAAATTCAGCTAGTTAAAGGCAGCTAAATCACTGCCTTCTAAATGCCTGGAGTCAGTGACAGCTTTCCTGAGCTGTGCGGAGATGGGAGCTTGCAAAATGTCTCCATTTGATGTAAGGGGGAGGGCTTGCTGAGGAGTTCACATTTACCCAGAGATTTATTGGGGGAGAGGGCAGGCTTGTGCCAGACTTGAAAGAGAACATGCTTCTGCGAGATAAATTCATTTTCATGTTTATTTATCTAGAGTAGAAAAACGGTCCTGCCTAGTAGAGCATATGCTGGGCGTAATGAAAGACAAACGTCAGCTTTTGAAGGAAAACACCCATTCATCAAAGGACACGTAAGAAAAAACAACTTGTTCATTAAAACACAACTGAAAGGTGGCTTCTCCTCTCCACTCCACCTGCTTTCCCAAGTTGGGGGTTGCATGGGAAACTGCTATTCTCCTCCCTTTCTACTTGCTCTAGGCTTTTCCCATCTCAGAGATGGGTAAAAAAAAAACAAACCAAAACAACAAAATGTAAAAACCAGGTCCACCATACTTCACCAGCTTTTTCTTGACTGTTTTGGAGAAGGCCATGTCTGCATTCAGTCCAAGTCTGTTGTGATTGATCCTGGCTGAAGGACTGACTCCTTACCTGGGCCAAACTCTGGAAGACACTCTGTGTTCTCTGTGCGAGACCTTGTGGCAGGCACTGGAAGCTGGTAATATGATACATCCCAAGGATCACTCTGAATAGGAGGAAGCAATCAAAATCTTCTAAATTTTCCCAGGATGGGAAAGCAATTTCCTCCTCCAGCTGTAAGAATGGAGCAGATTGAAAGGTCTCAGGGAAAGTAATTATTACCCTTTGATGAGTCTATCAGGAAGCTGAGACTGGCTCATTGGTATGAATAAATATTTTCATCTTTGACCTAATTGTCTGTGTACATCCAACAAAAAGAAATCATCAACTTTGTGTGTCTCATCTCTGTATCCTCTTATGTAAAGTTGATTTCTTCTATGAATTATCACGCAGCTATATGGAGATAAATAAGTAATAAGGAAAAGAATAAGGACAATAACCAACCCATTTGATAGGTATCCCAGATAAATGCACCAAGGTCTGGGCTTTCGCTGGTTTATGTTGTTTCCCACTGCTCTGTTCATTCTCTGTGATTTTTCTGGCCAGTCCTGTGTGAAGTTTTTATGTCTGTCACAATATTGGTCATCTGCATCTCTGGAAGCCATAATTAATTAATTTCAGTAAAACCATGAGATATGACAGACAAGTGTTGCTATGGCTGTCCCTCAGACTGTCTTTTATTATAGCGTCACACATGAAAGCTCAAGATTAGAAAATAACTGCATCATTGGTTGATTTTTACACACTTTTAATATGAAGTCACAGTTCAGTTCAGTCCTTTAAAAAGGGGTCAGCTGAGCCCAAAAGATCATGTTTACAGTTCCCAGTTGTCAGCAATGACTTGCTGCTTAAAAAAAAGGGAGACTTTGAGACTCCTCTTCAAGTGTAGATTAGATATAAAAAGAAATGAGTGGAAGAGAAAAATTCTGCTTTGCTCTTGAAATCTGCAAACTAGACCTGAGAAGGAACAATACAGCTTCAATCCAGGAACACCTTGTAAAACCAAAGCCTAGAAAAATGTGGGTAGGTAAAATTACTCACCATCCTGATCGCAAAAGATTGATGTTGATGTTTCTTTGGATGTAACTGGAAACTTATTAACGATGATCCACTTTAGCTGGGGATTTTCTTAACCTATAAAGTTCAAGTAGCTTTTTCTTCTCCCCAGACCACTGATCTGGCTTTGCTGACTCTGAGACTAAATAGATGCCTTGTGTGAGTGACCTTATTGACAACGCTTGGCACATAGGATTTTTTTTTCAAAATGTTAGCAAGCAGACACACAGGTTTAACTAGTGACCTATTAATATATCTAGCTGGGACACAGCAAGGCCACAGGCATCTCAAATTGTACGTTCATTTGTTTGAACAGCATACTACTTTGTACCCACGCACAGCCCAAGCCTGACAGTTTTGCAGGCCAGGAGGGAGAGGCAGCATAAGCTGAACCGCCTGGGGAAGAGCTGGGACATGAGGAGGCAGACTCCTCATTTTTAATGGATTATTTATTTTTCTTTTACTTTCTTTTCCTCTTTTTTTCATCCTTATTTCTGTTTCTGAATCCAGGGAAGAATAATCTGGATGAACTCTCAAGCTGCACTGGCTCAGCCATACTGGCCGTTGTGGTGGGGGGGTGGGGGTCACAAGCTCATCCTTTTGCACCCATGTGGGATCAGCCCCTTCCACACCTCTCCTTCCACCTCACTTGAGCTCATCTGCTGATCACCAAGGATGCTGTTAAGAAGAGGGGAGAAATAACAACTATTATATAGTTTATGCAAGAAATATCTACTCCATCCACCTATTCCTTCCATATCTGTAGTAATTATACAGAGGATCCATACTGGGAGGTATACAAGTCTACTTTCATGCTGCTCCCAAGTGCGCTGCCATACATAACTGGGGTCTCATAATGCCAGTTCAGATAGTGACAGAGCGAATGGGAGACATCTCACACAGCTTTAGCCATCAGAATCTTGATATTGTGTCTAACAGTGTTCCTATAATCAATGGAAAGAAAGACATTTTCCAATAAAAAGTAGTTTCCACCTATCTCAGCATGGTGTGATAGTACTCGTCTCCCTATATTGAATAGGAAATACAAGGGATCAATACCCTTTCAAGCACAGGGGTTTTTTTATTTGCTTTTTATTGGCAGGCACACCAGACTATGAGCTATGCTGCTAGAAAATGTCCTCTCTCATAGCAGTTTCTTCCAGTAGGGAGTAACCTCCCAGCCCCATTTGCAGAGCTATTCATACAAAAGCTCTGTTGACCACCTCCAGGAAAATTAACCAAGGTAGCTGATTCAGCCTTTTCAATTACTGGGCTCAGCTAAGACAGCTGATCTTCTTGAAGTGACACAGGCCATATTTGCAAGCTCCAATTTGCTGGAAGAAGCCAGGGCATGGCAAACATGCAGAGATAAAGACATGATGGGGATGGGAACCACTGGGGCACAGCTGGGGCTCGTGTGTATTGAGTAACAAGACAGGCTAAAAGACTTCCACATTTTCCTCAGTTGATCGGAAACTAAAAGCTATTGCAAGATTTGAGGACTAAAGCTTGTCTGCTTTAGTAACACTGTTCTGCTTTTCTTGTGCCAAGGAAAATGAAAATGGCAATCCTAGAGATAACCAAGCAGTCAATTTATCAAGACTTAGAGATTTATGCATATAGACACATATCTAGTTTTTAAAGCAAGCCAGGAAGTTCCACTCCTTGGAAAAAAGATTAGGGGTATGTCAGGCAGAGCAGACACAGTGGTGGAGACAGCCACTTATAGGCAAATAAATGAATGAGGAAGGTCCCAGGTAGCAGATAACACACTAAAAAAAATCATTTAATTGCAAAGGAAGGGATATCAGAGGTCACTGTGTTTCTGCTAGTTGTCAAGAGTCCTGTACGTGGAACAAAGCACACAGTGCTGAGATAGCTGAATGGTCCTTGCACCGCAGTGGAGTTGGATCCAGCTCTGGAGAGAACTCAGGCGCCTGCTAAATTCCTTGGGGGTGAAGCTGCATTTGCTGAATTCTCCAGCAGTGGAATCAGTTAAAGAAATGCCTTTCTGCTCCTATCCACAGCCACTCATCCCCTCTCTTCTTGCTGCAAGTTACCATCCCCTCTGTCATGCCCATTTGGTTGTTATCCCAGATCCAAACTGGGTCAGTAAAAGGCCAACAGAACCAAGAACTGATCCTTTACCCCAGCTTTTCCATCAGAAGTGAGACTCATCTTGAAAATTAAGAAAAAAATTAAGTACCCATATATGGATATGTATATGGAAGCTTTTTCTAATCTCCCGTTGTAATTAATGAAGAGCTACAGGAATTTAGTGACATTTCAGATGCCACAGAGCATCAGACGTCTGCCCAGGGCTGGCAGGTATGACACAGGTCATGGAGACCCGTGCTCCAAAGGCAGTCACATGAGACAGCAAGAGCATCTACAATGGCACCATGCACCTGTGATTTGTGCTTCTGGTCCATGCTTTGACACTTAATTTTAGAGCTCAAAACTGTGCACCAAATCCCACCCAGCAGTCTGATGAATCCAACCCGGCATTTCAGTAATCCAGTGCTTGGCATGTGTGATGTCCGGATGATCATATTTGTCCTCAGAGCAACAGTACAAATGTGCAGGAGTGGTCCTCAGGGAAAGGAGCTCACCTGGAACCACTGGCATGGCTGCTGCTGGGAATGGGCTGTGGACTAGACTGACCCAGACAGTTACACATGAACCTCCAAAATGAGCTTAATTCATTTCCACAGTCTACAGTAACTGGTACCATGCTCAAGAGAAAGGCTGGAATTGTTAGCCTGTAAAAGTTGAGATAAGAAATGAACGAATACTTTTCTAAAGGGCATAAAAAATTTAGGAAAGTAAATCCCATGGATGTAAAATACATAATTCTTGCAAGAATATAAATGCTCACAAATCCCCATTTTTACATGCTCCTCTTCAGTTTCTTTGACTTTAGAGCAGAGGAAATGTTATGTATTTTTTAAAAATCCATATACCTCCTGCAATATCTTTCCATGCTCTGTTCTCAGCAGCTAACCTTTTTTTTTTTGGTTTGTTATGGAGATGTCCTATAACTTGTGCGACACTGCTAAAGCACTTCAGAGGAACTTATTACACATACACACCCTGAGCATGAATGCAAATTCTAGGAACAACAAAAAAAAGAAAAAAATATTGTGAAAAATGGCTGCCCTTGAAGAGTGATAAATTCCAAGCACAGTGGGTGTGTGGGGAGGGTAAGGGATGTCCAAGAATCACATGCGATCAGTGGGTAGTTTGAAACAATTTTCTACCATTTTTACACAGCTTTCTTCCTCTTTCTAAGTCTGAAGCCCCAAATATATCAATAATTCAGTATTTTCTCTGTTGTTCAAAATAAGTAATTTAAAGGAAACAAACAATGAAAAAAAACCTGATAGTGGTGAGGAACCTTGGAAAGGGCTTTAATAGATGTAACCACACAGTTATACTGCCTGTACATGTCTGTTTCTGTTTTTTTCTGAGGTTTTAGTTCCTGCTCTTGCAAGAGGGAATTGTGTGGTAAAGGGCTGTCAAATTGTATGTTTGCACATGGGATGGAAGAATGGTATCTACAACAGCTAATGGGAACTGACATCTTTTTGTATTATGGTTATTTGTATTATCAGTATTATTGTACCAGAACACATTTATGTATAAACCAGATCAGGATTTGGGCCATAGGAACTCTTTCAATAGAGCCTCTAATTTTGACACAGTCTGTTTCTTCCACATTCCTCAGACTGCTTTTATAAAATAAAACAAAAAATCTTTTCTTCATTGCTTTTGAAAATAATTGACTTTGGCAAACTGCCACACACTTCTCCCTTATCATCTGTGTAGTACTTTGCGTTTTCACAGACCGAAAGATCAATTATTATTTTGATGTAAAACTGTGTAATCTCATTTGGGTTTCTTCTTCCAGTTGGGAAAAAACAGTGCCACAACCAGCATGAAAATATGAAATGAGAGCAAGAAGGTGGCGTTTTTCAACTATTTCCCCTGTGGGTACCTCAAGCCACTTCACAGGTCTCCAGAATAGCTGTCCTTGCTTATCACTAAGAGTACTGCAGGTATAAGAGGTTGAGGATTTGTCCTATGGGAAATGGAGGATGAAGCAAGGATAGAGGCTAGGCTTTTTCAAGGACATCCTGCTCCTTAGCTTTTGGTTTTCCTCCCTTTTTGTATGACCATATCCACAAATAGAGAGTGAAAGACACCCTCTTTGCAATAGCCTTTTGGCCACTAATAAGCAAGAAAAAAACCCCATTTCCTCCCACTCACAATGCTGGGGTTTGCTTTGTGAAGAAAAGTTCAGCTCAGTATTTTCAGTATAAAGTTTAATATACACAACTGGCCGGAGTTCATAAGTAAAAAACGTATTGAACTAAACTACAACCATTTCAAAAATGTGAAAAATATACATTAAATTAGAAGTGGATCAAGATGATTTATTTTTGCAGTAGTGTTGAGAATATATGTTGGGGAATATTGCAGTACAGTTCATCTTACTGCTAGAGGTGAATCTGAGTCACTATGCTTGGATCTCAATGAACTTTCCCAGAATTTAGGAGGAAGCATTTAGATCTCACCAGGGAACATTAACTTCAGTCTGTGAAGTTGTTTTGTTTTTTTTGTTTTTTGTTTTTTTTTTTTTAATAAGCCTACTACCTGGAAATGCCATAGACTTAGGCCTGTGCACTCTCCTACATAGAAGTTTCTGGCTGCTCTCAGTGCAGTAACGCTTCTCCTCCATTTTTGTCCTGTTGCCCCAGAGAAGGATGGAAGAAGATGGAAGAAGTGGCTGCTTGTTGCACAGAGAGAGAGCTTGACTGTCCATCTCCCCTCTCCCTGAACAGCCACTTACCATTAGCAAAGAGGACCTGGAAGGTCTTGCCACCATCCTGTTCTTTACTGGTGTCAGTGACCCTCCAAACTGGGAAGCAAGAGGGAATTTATCTCTTCTGCAACAAACAGTCTAGGTATTCACAACCTCTCACCAGACTCCTCCAGCTCAGCCAAACACATCCCTGCCCGCAGACACAGACTTGGCCGTTGGGTACATTCTTCAACCAACCCTGTCATCTTTGACTGAAACCATTTTCCTATCAGCTCCCATTTTTCCAGGTTGGACTGTGCAATCTACTAATTCCAAAGAGACCTTCAAATGGTGCAAAGCAAGCTGCTCTTCTCATTTCCAGTTTCCATCAGTCACAGCTGTAAAGCACCAGATAGATACCAGGAGAAATTAGACATAAGGTAACATTTGTTTTGGCTTAGCATGTGTATTTTAAATGATAAAATCTCAGCCTGTACTTTATTTTAACCTGTTTTGTCATTTGCCTATAACTACTTCTACCATGCTTTATAGCTGACTTTTTAGGACTCTAGGAAAAAAAGCAAATTGACACTGTTCATCGTGCGCTCTGGGCTTTTGCATGGCATGTGAGCACGAGGGCAAGGGCCTAGTTTCTGAAGGAAGGTTTGTGCTATGTGGGTTCTGCTGGGCTGATTCAATGGAGAATACCCTAAATCACATGTGAACACACCATTCACAGGTAATAGTTTCTTCTGAGCCTATAACAATGTGGTACTAAGAGCAACCTGGTATTTGAAGTCAAACTTGTGTGTAAGTTGAGTCAGGGAGCTGGACTCGATGAACCTTATGAGGCCTTTCCAACTCAAGGTATTCTATGATTCTATGACTTACAGTGAGTTGTTGACCAAGAGAGAATTTTATATCCTTATATCCTAGCAAGATTTTGCCATTTAATAGAAAATGCTCCACATCAGGATGGACAAGAGATCTTTCAGAGCAGCAACAAGCAGTACCTCATCTGGGAATAAGCCTTATCTTAGCAAGAGTACTGTGATGGGATATGGGATCCCAGCACCCAAACTCTGCCTGATTTACCAAAGGTGTGTAAACTAATCCCACGTTTCCTGTCATCTCCCTAACTACCTTGTCACTAGGAGTCTGCAATGGATGAGCTATTCTGCTTGTCATATAAGTAACCAAATGTTCACTGGGCAAAAGTAAAAATGCTTCCAAAGGCCAGGAACAGAGCTTTCAACATACAATTGGAGGGTGTGATCAAGAGCCTGGTCTAAATTAGGCAAAGCAGACTTGAATACAGGTTGCTACATCTTACATAGACGCTTAGTCGCTAGGCTACTGTGTGAGGGGTATGTATCTCATACTGTTCTAGGACAGGTGAAAGTCTCACCCTTTTCCCTCTGACCAAAAAAATCCATCATTGTAGGAACATGTACTTTCCCATGAAAAGATTCAACAATCTGATATTTTCATATAGAAAGAAGTCTGAAATTGTCCAGTAAGCCTTATTTAAAAACTTTAAAAATAAGTAAATTGTTACTGTCAGTGCTCGGGATTTGAATATTGCACTTTCTGGCTGCAAATATTTTTGTTTAAACTGTACTTTTGCAGGATGTGGAATATGGTTGCTGGGTTCTTATCTGTTATGTTTTCTTCCTCTTAAGTGTAGATTGGTGTTTCAAAGCAGCTTTTTGGCTTTTCTACCTACTATAGCCAGAGGGTAGGGAAAAGGAGGAGAAGAAGGAAAAGGAANTAATATCTAAACCAAATCTCCCCTCTTTCAGTTTAAAACCATTATCTCTCATCCTATCGCTATGGTCCCTGATAGACAGTCCCTCGCCACCTTTCCCATAGGTCCCCTTTAGGAACTAGAAGGCTGCTAGAAGGTCTGTAAGGTCTAATTCAGTGACCCAAGCAAAAGAAATAACCATTAACACTAAATTTTCAGGTCCTTGAACAAAGCTTCCACTAATTTTCCCTTGCAATTTAGAATCATAGAATCATAGAATCATAGAATCATTAGATATGGTTGCTGGGTTCTTATCTGTTATGTTTTCTTCCTCTTAAGTGTAGATTGGTGTTTCAAAGCAGCTTTTTGGCTTTTCTACCTACTATAGCCAGAGGGTAGGGAAAAGGAGGAGAAGAAGGAAAAGGAAAAAAGAAAAGGAAAAAAGGAGAGGAGAATAGAAAAAATCTTTTCAATCTCCTGACCATGTAGGCATGGTGACCATTATATGATGATTAAAACGATGACAATCATTGTCATAATTGTTACTATTATCTGAAAATCACAAGCTACTTTAAAGAAGACTGTTAGTCCCATTACCTATGCTTATAAGACAGTGAAGCTGTGGCAAAGGAGGAAGATGTGACTTCTCCCAGGCTGCCCAACAGCAAAAGCTGATAGTAGTGTCCATGTCTTTTAAGGTTTGCACTAACAATTGCTTTTCCCCAACAAGGAGTAGACTTCACCATTTGATGCCAAGGACTCGACACCTACACTTCTCTGTGTTTGAGGAGGTTTCACTCTGGAGTAGCTCCAGTCCGTGCCTGAGGACTGAACTCTCCTTGGCTGCTGGAGTGCACCAAGTGCATTCCTGACCCACAATTTGCCAAGCCATGCCCAGCATTTACGCGGAGAACGGCTCATTGCCAGGACTATATTAGGGTTGCTATGATACATGAAGGCTGAGGCAGCATTTTGTGCTGTCTCCAGTGTGGGATTTGCCTTTTTTTTTGCTTTTGTTGCGTTTCTGTTACTTTTTTGCTTCTCGTGTTTCTTGAAAGCCCTGCCGAAGGGCTGCGTCAACTACCACAAGAATTTGTAATTTGGAGGCAGAGGGAGCTCCTGGGAAACCATGACCAGTGTCATAGGTGCTGAGAAGCGTCCTCCAGGTCACCAGGCTCAGCAATACTCCTGTGCTGTGGCAAGGGGAGGACAGGAGTTTCCTCACAAAACCCAAAGGACACTGATCCAGCTGTGAGAAACAGCTATTTCTATTAGATGCTGGTGAATATTGTATAGAAAAGAATTGTTGAGTCTGGGCTGTGCATTTTTCACTGTTTTTTCTATAGCTATACTATCTGAATTTGCAACCTCAGCTACCTAAGCACAAACGAAAAATGCTCAAGTCTGCCTACCCCATAAATAAATAATCAATTAAACTAAAACCAACCTTGATGTACACAGCAAAGACCAATCTTCAGAGGTTTCTCTGTAGAAGTTACATGCTGCCGTAACTTCAGGCTAAACAAGTCTGAACCAAGAAGTGTTTTGTCCCAAGTCTGTATATTTTAAGGGAAGCTGATGCTTATTTTCCATGGGAAACTAATTTTTCCAAAGGACAGTTTCAGCTTGGCAGCTCAGCACAGTGCTGCTGTGACAAGCTGCTCTTTTAGCAGCGCTGACAGATTTTTTTGAGAAATATTTATTTTTTCAGCTAAGTCATGAAGCCAGTGATAGGTACATGGTGGAATGCAACATAATGCGGGGAAGCACAGAAGAAAACATGGAAGTTGGAACAGTCTTTTTCACTGACATAGCCAGATAGGACATAGTTTGAAGCCACATTTGTGTCTCTCTGAGTAAAAAGGCATTAATTATGGAGTAGTCCAAGTTTGCTGACAAAATGAAAGGACCTGAATGAAAAATTTCATGTCAGGTAGAGTCAAAAGATATTTTGAGGTTTTTCTGCCAATATGTAAGATGTAAATCATTTTGCTTTATCCAGATACACATTTGTTAGGTTAAAAAACATGAATCAAAAGAAAAATACCCTCCAGCTCCAATCCTGACCTTGGTGAAGAAGAAAAGTTTATGACAATGGAAAAAAAAAGTTTTTGTTTAGCTCTTGACACTTCTGAAGTCTTAGTGCATCTTAAAAGAAAACATTAAGTAGAAAACAATCCAAAAGGCACAAAGGCACAGTTGGCGCAGATTAAATGTCTTCTGGAACCAGTGTCTTTCAAAGTCTTTTTCTTTCAAATAAGAAATTAAATACCTGAAGTTGGACAGTTACTCAAGGCATTGCCTAATAAAATGGATTTCTCAGATGAATCAGGTCATGAATATCTCATAATGCATAGACTGGAGTTTTGATTCCTGCTCTTTCAGTGTCCCCATGTATTATGAGACCTCAGACAGTGTCAGCTGCAGTGATGCTCTCTGGGAAATGATATCTAGAAATAATCTTGAGACTGCACATCCCAGAAGACTTTTTGCAGATACCTTCCAAACAAATGGCTATCAGTCACTGAAAGCCTCCCAGAACAAACAGAAAAGCAGCACAAAGTGTGCCCAGTCACAAAGATCAGCTTCAAAGTATCTGGTCATCCCAAATCCCTTCCCATAAGATGTCAGTGACCTGAATCATTATTCTCCAAAATTCTTACTCGTGGCTGGAAACTGGCATATACTTTCTCAGTCTTGCTTTTGTTACTGAATATAGCCAATTCACCCACAAAACTCTCCATGGGCATAATAAACTAATTGCATCCAATGTTATACTTTCCTCATGCACTGAGGATTATTTCAGCACTGAAAAGAGTTTAGCCATAACCATAAATCCTCAAAGAACAGAACTCAAGAGATACTCAATGATCATGAATCTCTAGAAACAGAGCTAAATTTTTAATCACTGGCCTGTAAGCAGACTCTTTTTTTAATTAAAAAAAATTAAACTTTAAAAAACTTTTCATGTGAATAAATATTATAAAAATGGCACTGTAGTCTTTTCTAATCAGAAATTTCCTTAAATTTCCAGAAGTTACGAAAAAGCAGTTACTTGCCTAAAGAGGCAAACACGTGAATTAAGGCCTGTCTATGAAAGCTGACATTTTAAACAGATAAAGTGGTGATCACATCAAGTGATACCTGGTAAAGTGGTTAATACCACACAGTATTGACTTCATAACACTGTTATTGGGAAGGTCAGTCACGCATATTGGAAAAGCAGTGAAGTCAATGGTTGGACACGATGCAAGATTTACACGACACATTAATTATAAGCAGGTGATTCTCCTGGTTGTTCTGTCAATGAGGTACCTGAAAGCAATTGAGTTCACTGGCAGATAAATAGAGTCCTCACCACTCAAGAAGCCTAATGTGCCTAGCATGATAAAACTCTCTGTAGGTACAACTGCAGAAGTGGTGGCAAAAAGGCTCCCATGCCTTTCTATTCAAACCATCTTGCAGACAGGACCCTTCGCTCTGCCCCATGATTGTGCCTATACTAGTAGTTTAAATGAAATACAATCACTCACCCCATAAAGTCAATGAAATAGTCCTTTACAGACTTTCATCTTGTGCCAACTGAAACTCTTCCAGGCAATGCCCCAGGGAAATAGAGCACTCTAGGACCTGCTCCTGGCAGGCAGCTGGTCCCATGGCCAGGGACATTCCCAGGGTCATTTCCTTTACCGGTATAGGCAGAGCTTCATCATACAATTTTCCAAAGGGTGTAGAAATGTCATGCTGGGGCTTGCAGAATCCTGGAACTGTAAAATGATACATTTTCTGCAGAATGACTTCCACTTATTCTCCAAGCTCATCAGATTGTACCAGGGAACATGGCAGGTTGTCCTAAGTTAATAAAACGTAATATTACAGTTGCAGTGAACCTTTGAGAGCCCTGAAGTGCACAGCACTCTGCAAACATATAACCAAAAGAATGTCCCCACCGCCAAAAAATGTATAAAATAAGCAGGACAAGAAGCAAAAGGGGTATAGACGGACAGGAAACAAAGAGATGATTTTGGGAGGCACCACAGGAAACTGCTCAGCTGTAAGCACTGCCACATTTTTTGTAGGCATGACTGGATGTTTTTGAAAGCATAGAGAGACATTTTCACATCTGGACAAGAGTATCAGGATGCTGCAGATCAGTCTTCACACATTCTTCTGCGTAAAGCAAAGTCCACTGAGATGCACGCAGGGAAGATCTGCCAATGCAAAACCCAGCTCTCCTCCAAACGGCAGCTATCAGGACACACTCCTGGGACTCCACGTTCATAGTCTTTCCCTACGTTTTGTAGCGAACGCTTTGCATCTACACACTTTTTTCCTCTCCTGGCAGCCCTGCCAACTCCATGCTGGATTCTTTCCCTCTTTTGCCTCATCACCACCAGTGAAGGAGGCCAAACACTCCATTATGTGCAACCTCATGATGTCCAGATTCAGTCCTTGCTGACATTTTTGCAGCTCCATTACTTCAGATGGGCTTAGACAAGTCCAGCAAAACATAACTGCCTCTGAGGATGTAATCATGGCTCACGGTACTTGAGAGGACAGGAGGACTCAGACTCACAGCTCTTGGAAATGTGTAATGAGATCAGGTTTTTCAGTATGACCCTAACTCTCACATTTTCAGAGTAAGGCAAACCCTTTAGTTTCAAGAAGTTATTTCTTCTAAGCCAACTTTATAATCTTTGGTGCCCAACTCTAAGCTTTTCATAATTTAATAGAAACTTATGAACCTTTAAAGTTGTAAATTTTGCTGGTATGTCTGTCCCAGGAACCATCTCAGACATCCTGATTCAGACAAATCCCTCTGACTTAACTCTTCTGTAGTTAGTCTCCCTCATCTTATTTTATGGTTCATGAAGAAAAATAGGACTTTATACAGCTCCGGACATTTAACTTTATCTGGTACTTTCTAGCAAAATGAATCATGTCCTAGAACAGCCTTTTTCATTCCATAAGAGGAGCCAAGGCAAATTCGCCACGTAGTCTACACTTAAAGTTAGGTGAAATTAATCTTATTCAAGAAGTAGCATGACTTGTTTCTGTGATTAAATTTCATATTTACTCCTTTAAATTGCATCTCATTTTTGCTGACTAGAGATGTGACTATACTGGTAGACACACTTGTGAGCACAGAGGAAAATCTTGCCATCTGACAATGTCAGCTGGGCTCCTGCACTGTACTATCACACATTTTGCCATCGTTTTCAAGACTTGCAATTCCATTTACCTCAGTTTGAGAAAAGGCCCGGGATCAGACCTCCTCCATATGAAGAAGTCTTCTTTACTTGGGAACTTACCAGAGTGCAACAGCATTTAGATTAGCTGCCTGGTCAGTCCTCCAGAAAAGTAATCTGCATCTAAACTGTTTCTGCAGGATTTTGGTTGCTGTTTAGGTGCAAAGATCACCTAAAGTTTCAGTCTTCCCATTTTATGGGCAGTAGTTACAACTGTGAGGCACTGCTGAAATTATCATCAACCTTGCTCATATATGGACTCACTTCTGCCTTCCATGGGGCCCTGGTTCTTGTATGAAAAAGCCAATAAACATTGCAGACAGAGAACATCCCAGAACCTCGAGTCAACTGGGACCACCTCCTCAACAGCAAGAACAGGTCACCCTGATAATTGCAAGTTTTGAATGAGGTACTTTATAGCAGGTATTTCTTCCATCATCAGAGTAATTACACCTTCACTCCTTCACTGTGTAGCTTTTCCTGTCAGGGTTTATGGCATGGCTGGTGTCTATCACTGAGAGGAAAAGAGTGGTTTGATATCTTGTGTTCCTTCTCCCTTTCTGCAGTTGTGCTCTTCACCCCAAAATATTCCCTTCTTTGTCCTATTCCCTTCTCCTTTTCTGATCAGAATCAAGAGTTTGTGATGTTGCTTATCCTGATTAAACCAGGAATAACCTCATACACATCTTTCCAAAAGATTTGGACTGGTTTTCTGCACTTCTCATTTGAATTCCTGATTAATTCTGTCAACTACCTCTCAGGAGCTAAGAGAGAGCTCCGGACAAGCAGGAACTGTGAAGGCAGGTGAAACATGCCAAAGAAACATGGTTAGTGCTCCTCGTAGAAGGGGTTAGCTCCTCCTACGTGCACTTAGTTTGCCTCTCCTGCAGAGGACAACATGAATCGAACACTATAGCTCAATTTACCATTGAACCATGAGGGAAAAGTGAAGCTACAAAGGTCATCACAGTGAGCAATGACACAAAGGAAGGTCTGAAGACCTTTCTTTGAGATATCTCTTGAAACTTCTTACACTTTTCCTAAACAGCCATCGACAAGTTTGGTCAGGGCTCCTGGGGAAAATGAGTAAAAACCTGATGAACCACAACAAACAGGGGCCATCAATGCGTAAACCAGATGAGATGGAATTACTCCCCCCCGCAAACATGTTGGATTGCTGGCTTCTGCAGTGGCTGACCTCATGCTAGACACTTGCACAGCATGGAAGCGGTGCACCATCGTGGCAGCTATGGCATCTTACTTTGGCCGTGGTGATAAATAGCGCTGTGCTCGCCCCAAATTGCGGGGCAAGTAATTTTTTTTTTCACTGAAATATAATATAGGAATACAACCACCTCCTGCTGAAATACTCTTTGATTTAAAGATCATCTCTTCTTTATTTGAGGTTAGAAATAATGTTGGGCTGAACAATTTGATAAATGGACACTTAAATGGAGATCGTAGTTTCATAATAAAAGTGCATGTGATCAGAAGACACTGAAATCTTTCTACCCTTAGATATGTTGTATACTGAATTTTACACGAGTGCATTTTCTTATTAATTTTTTTCCAAGTCTCCATCCTTCTTTTATTCCAAAATAGCTTTTCTAAGTGACATCTTTAATGTGTAATAACACATATTGACTTTCTTCTGAATCTAAGCCAGGATGCAGCATGCCTTCATCTGGTTTCCCCCCAAAACTCCCTTAAAGCCCAATAAATCTGTGACTGTTTCCTCTCTGAAGCCTCGGAGGATATAATATTACTTCACAACTTCTCGAGCCCGGAGCCCTCAGCATGGCTGATGGAGAGCCAAGATCGGAATGGAGTTGCTGAAATTGGGAAATGAAACAAAAATAGTCCCCTGGAAAGGGGCAAAGTGCAATCAGAAAAGCAAGTCCCATTTGGAATTAGAGCATGATGGTTATCAGATACCACGGTGAAGTGTGCATTTGCCTCTACAAACTGTTAAAACAGTAGCAACTGTCATGTGGTTCCAGTCATAGCCCATCATTAACAAAAACTGTGTAACAGCACTTGATGCAGTCATGGGCCAATGCAATTTAGTTTTGTCATTGTACAGTCAGCAGTTCCTTACTTTTCCTGTAAAGGGATAAATTATGTTTCAGCTTTAATTTTATATAGTGTCATTTAAAAAAAAAAAAAGCCACTTAATCTCCCCACATTGCTATTTTACTGTATGATCCATGTCATATTAAGCTCCATCTTTGGCATAAGTTGTATCGAGCATTACATTACTGCTGGCTGCAAAGTACAATTTCATATACACTTACAGGCTCAGGCTAAGGAAATCGACAAACTACCCACATTCGTGCAGCTCTGTGACTCCAATATGTAGTGCAGTGTGAAGAGTTTCTGTTTCCAGCACTGTAAGAACAGGTTTTTTCTGCTTTCCTGCACACTTTTCTAACAAGGCAGAAATAAAAACAGTGCATTTGGCCACTCTTTCGTTTGTATTCACATGAGGATCAAAGTGACTTTGCGTAGATCCAACGTCTGTGCAAAACCACCTGCTCCAGCCCTCCCATGCAGGGAATTTCCAAGGGCAGCGGCTGTTACTTTCAGGTATTTCTGTACATAGTACAAGAGCTGGAGTGCAGGCTACGAGTGAGGCAAAAATACCCTTATATGTGCCCTAATGGCCCAGATTTTTTACAGCTTATTGCCCTGTGTCTATTTGCCAACAGACTTCTAACAGGACAGAAAGTTTTTGTGGCATGCTGAACAAGTTGATACTTCTGACTCATGTCAGAAAGAAATGAAGGTGGTCTTTCTTCATCAAGATTGTAAAATGCGATATAGGTGGGCAGGGAGATCTTTGGTGTTGAAGGAATGCAGGTAATGGCTCCACCAATATCAGAATCTACCCCAAAACCCCATCATCCCTGAACATCCTTATCTGCTTTCCAGATGTATGGTTAGATCTGAAGGTAGGTCACATTAGGGTCTTTCCAGACATTCCAAGGCCTCACTGCATACCCAGACGATGCTGCACAGATACCCTGCATCCTATAGTCCTGCTCACCGAGTTGGGTTCTGCAACTCTTCCTCTAAACAGAATGAAGAAAAATTTCTCAGTTTGGAAGTGTTCTTATCAAAATTACTTTCTTTAGTGTCCTTGTAGATTCAAAGCCGGATATGTAGGCACACCACTGTAGTTTAATGATCCCTCTCCTTTCTGCTGTGTGCTCCTAGCTTTACAGAAGACAAACCATTAAAATATGTGTTTCTCTCATGGCATGGACACTTGGCTCTAAGTATTATTTAAAGGACATGGGTAAACACAGGAAAAGATGTCCCAGCAGGAGGGAAGTGATTGTGAGGACGGTATGTTCTAACAGCAATTCAAAATTACAAGTCGGTTACAGAGTAGGAAGTCGCAGATAACAAGTTGTTCTATTTAAATAGCCAGCATGTCTCAGCCCAGAGAACAATAGAGGCTGCTGCTACAGCCAGTGCTGCACACATGCAGGGGACTTCATTTGGCCAAATCAATAGAGGCAAGAAAAAGGCAGTTAACATCTCTAAGGGATGCACCAGGCTGAGAGATTGGCCTTGACTCTCCTTTTCCTCAAAGCAGAGAAAGTCACTTAAGGTGAGCGGTAGTACTCAGCAGCAAAGCTGAAAAGCAGCAAGGCATGTCTGGGCTTTTCCAGCCTCGGGGTGGTTTTTATTTTTAATTTAAACACCTGTGAAGTTCTCAGGCCAAGATCCATAGCCATGCTGGGTTGGGAGTGGGACTTGGCACAGTAATTGTAAAGGGCAGTGAAGCACCCAAACCCTAATGGGGAGCCAGCCCTTGGCTGTGCCAGGGTATAAGAGAGGGCACAGCAGTGGACGGACAAGAAGAAGCATTCCTAGGGAAGTGGGGGACTATTTCGCTTTAAAAAGATATTTTTCTTGCTGACTTCTCACTTCTCTGTCGATCCCACCTTTCCTCGGTCTCCATTTCCAACCTCCAGACTCACAGCTCTCTGCTCACAACCTCTGCCCACACTCTTCTCTGCCTTCTTGAAACAACCCCCAGCATCAATGGCTTGCCCAAACCATAGGCGAGTGTGCTGTGCAATGCACCTTAGCTTAGGCTTTGATTCCTGGCATCCCTTTGGCATCAGCACATCCCACCGCAGAGGTACTTCATGGACTCTAGGTATCTTCTATAAGGAATGAGGATTAGGAAGAAGATCAATTTATCCAGTAACTACTTTTTAAAGATAGGTTAGGTTATTGTGGGACTTTGCAACCTCCCTCTATGAGAACTCGGAAAAAGCAGATACACTGGTGGACATACAAGTATTTCATCAGGTCTTTGGGAGACTGAGTAGCACGCTCCAAACTAAGCAGGGGCTGGGAGCAGTTCTTTCTTTTCCCATCCAGTTTAGATTAATTATACTCAACAGGAAAACAATTTTAGAGAAAATGGTGGTTAGTAGCTGTGACCATTAGCCAATAAGGCAACAATTTCAGAAGTCCTTGTGGGAACAGACAAAAATCACCTGTGAAATGAAGAGGATAAATGGGAGAAGGATCATAGGGAAAAGTGAAATATGTCAAAGAGTCTCCACCTCTGTGATTTTCAGTATCGAGTGGAGTAGTTAACGTAGTTTACATAAATGAGCTCCTGTATTGATTACATTTGCTCATAGCAGTAGCATAACCATGCTTGTTATCTAGGAACACCTTATACAGACAGGAAGAGTGTGGCAAATCATTTCCCATTATTGAGTTGACCTCACACTGAAAAAGCACTACTTGAGGAAAATAATAAACCATTCTCTATGTCTCCCTGGGGACAAGAAGAGGAGGGCTTACCCTGCAAGAAGAAAGACTTCAGTTAGGCATGGAAAAAGACCAGTGGCTGAGTTGGGGCAAATCATGCAATGCCCATCACAGGAGATTTTTAAAAAGAGACTAGACAATGTCTGTAACAAGTTGACCACGTTGAACTGATCTTGCCTTGGGGCAGCGAAAGGATGAAATGCCTTCTAAAGCTCTCTTCCAGCCTTATTTTCCATTTTTCCACCTATGAAATATTTCCAGACAACTGTGATGTCTTTGTTTCCTATTTTTCCTTGAGAAGAAGTTAGGAAGCTGTGGGTCCGCTCAGCAGAAAGTCTGCCATTCAAACCCCTTGAATGCATGAGCTGGACAGCATCCATTCTGACTAAAACTCTCAAAGAGCAAGCGGGTTAAGTTGAAGTCTGATGAGATTACCAGTCAGTAATGGTGTTCTTGGATGTGGGGAGTATGCTCCTCCACTTGGGAAATGAGAAACCTTCACGTATTTCACATATACCACCAAAAAAGCCAACCGAGGGGAACAACTATGATGTTTATGATTGGGTGATGTTTATGATCAACAATGATTGGTGTGGTTCTCAGAGCAGCAAAGCCAAGATGAAAGATTTCATATCATATTACCAACCATCCAACCCAAGTGCACCAAAAAAATTAACAGAAACCCTTTGGAAACACGTAGAATTCAATTATTTTGGCTAAATTACCACATCCATGGCAAATTACAGGCTGTCTATTGGAAAATATCTCCTCTCAGTCCTGCCATTTTTTGTTCTTCAGTTCTGTTTGTGTTCCCAGTATTTTCCCCTACTGGCAAAGGCCCAGTGTTTTTTGGGAAGAACTAAAGATAGGTTTTTGCTCCACAGAACACTATTTAGTGGTTGGACGAGGTTGCAATTAAACAGTGTGGTCTTCGATTCCTCTGCAGACTCATGATATCAAGCTTGTGGTGTGACTAAAATACTATATCCAGATCTGAGCATTGCCAGAACAAAGCGGTGCAGAAAATCTGACTGATGTATAGAGGGGAGTGATAAGGGCTATGTAGTTGCAGGCTATCAAAAGCTGCTTCTTATCTAGAGTGTCTCCAAGGGGTTTGGCAAGAGATGGAAGAATTCACTGACTTTAAAGTCCTAATGGTTGAGAGAGTCCATTTCTGTCTATTGATGGCACAAGAAGCCCCAGGGAGAGAAGACTGCAAGTGCCCAAACCTAAGCAAGGACCGTACTTTGCTGAAGGCAGGGAGGCACTGCCCAGAGACACCAACTTGGCCTCAAAAGCTGTACACTTGTGTCAGCCCAGCAGCCATCAACCCTCCTCATGCATAAATCAGGGTGGTTCAAAACACTCCAAGCTTTCTAGTGTAGAGAGGCTAGAGATGACTGCAGGACTTCTCCCAAAAAATTTAAGCACAGATTTAACTATCTGCTCCTTTTCTTAATTCTCTTGCACATTTGAGATTTGATTTTCATGCAACCACTTGCTGGAGGTTTCAATGGTCAGAGGGGACCTCACTTAAAACCCGTGTTCGGCATGATACACATCCCACAGCAAATACTTTACAGCCTGGAGAAGCGAGCTAGGAGCTCACCTTCACAGTTAGAAATCATCAGCCTTCCTGGGAAAAATAAGGACATCTCAGAGTAAATGCTGTACCTCTAACTGCAAGTCTCAGGTGTCTGTGCTGTGAGTTATCTCATGACTTGTGGGGAGGGGGCAAACACATCTCTCCCAGTACTGTACTGTCTGATAATTTCCCAGCTTTTAATGTGTTTATCATCACATCAGTCCTCTGAGATATGGGATTAGAGGTGAGAAATTGAAGCCCAAAGTCTTGGATCAAGTTTTGTAAAGATTATGATAAGCATCTTATTGGCATCTTAAAAATCTAGTCCCACAAAAATTATCTGACGACTGTGGCAGAGCAGTGATTTTCTCACCCTTTCTAAAAGCACAGCGCTACTCCTGCCTTTAAAAGGTTTTTTCGTAATTTTAATTTAGCCCTTTTGGGGCTCTAAAGCGAAATTAGAGTCCCAGACTTACAAAAAAGTTTCTTTGTAACAGCTACGAAATAATATAAATATTTTTTAACCCAGTGACACCTATAATCAAATTAAATGGAGATTTCTAATATTGTAGCTAAAGTTTCCTTAGCACACATATCACTACAGTCTCTGTCTCTCATGCATATGGAAAGGTCTGGAGAGGGAAAAAGAGAAGACGGTGAAAATCAGGTAAATGAATCAAGAGCCACAGAATTGTTTTGGTAGTATTTAAACTCAATTACATTATGTAATGAGACACCGCTCCTTTTATTTCTTTTTTGCACACAAGTAACTGGGTTTTCTGACATCCTAACATGGGTTCCTATAAAGCATCATAGCTGTCTTTTACAATACTGTCCAGTGTAAAACAAGCAAAGCAAAGAATTGAACAAAGTTATTAAGAAAGATAAACTTTTGAATCCATAATCTATGCAGGCTATATTATTTCTTGATGGCCACGGGTTTATCTGGAAGCATACAGAAGGGATGAATGCACCCCATAGAAAAGTTTCAGTTCAATCAGTTCAGCTTTCAAAGCCAGACGAAATCTGAAAAAGTTTCATTTACCCCAGGGAATTTGTGAAGAGAGAGATTCTCACCAAAGACAGCAATTTTACATTAACCTTAGGTCAGACCAATGCTGCATTATTAGCATTATTTAATTAACAAAATTCATGCTTTGAAACTTTAAATATTTGCAAATTCATCCCCTATAATGACTTTCATTCATTATTATTTATCTAGGGCTGGAGTCAACCTGTAGCGGCTCTCATTTCCCACAGCGGGAACAGCTGGGGGAGACAATCCCGTCACTCTCCTTAGGTGTTTAAATGGGAGCAGAGCTCCTCCAGAAATCTGGCTCCAATTATGAGCGCTACGTGCTTTGAAAACCTGACCCTCGCCTTCAGTGTCGGCTAGACATTTTACAAACAAGTCTGATGATAATAGCATAGTCATACAGGCAAAGTGCTCACGGCATAGACACAGCACAGGCTTGGGGCTTTGCCAAGGCAGCTATTCTGGTGCAGGATCACACCTTGCCCTATCACCAGCCAGCGCGTGTTAGTGGGGCTCTGCAGCTTGGGCACAGCCCGAAGGAGCAGCCAGCCAAGGATCCCCAGCTGACCATCACATCTACGTAAATTTGCCACCAAAAATACTTTGCTTTGAAAAGCTGAGGATTGTGTTGGGAGAAAACTCAGCATTCACTTTCGTTGTTAATTAAAAAAAAAAAATTTACTTAACTTTTCAAAGAAATGTTGATTATTTTTTTTTTTCAGAATTCTTTTCCCATCTAAATTTTTTAAGAACTTCATATTTAAAAAACCCAACGACCCAACAATGTCTTTTAAATGAAACGATTTTTGTTTCACAGTTGCCAAGGACTGCTCCACCTTTGTCACCAGCCCTCTGGATGGCCTGAAGGAAAACATTTTGCCTCTTTCCAGCTCTGCTCTGTTGCTGTTTAAAGGGCAAAGTGATGCTGACATGCTTTGTAAGTGCTTGGAGATTAAAATGCTCACACTCCTGACAGATGGAGAGAGTCTATGGGTATGTACACAGGAGCTAATAAAGCTTTCAGTACCGAACCCTGACACCCTGTACCTTCAACATTTGTGAAAATGTCCACTGATGTTTTTTAAAACACTGTCCCTCATATCTATCCATCTACCTGCCAAGTCTTCATGACCGTGAGAAAGTAATTGAAATGTGCATGACTGGCACCTGTAGGTACAGCAGGATCAGGGAATTAATCTGAATAACATCTCCTAAATACTGTTCTAGGCATCAGGCTCAAAACCCCATCGTTTTCCTGTCCCTTCTCTCTGGCTTTTCCTCATGTACTGGGAAGCCATGGGAAATCTGCAGATGAGTCTCATCCTCCATCATGGTAGTGAGCATGGCCAGGTTTGAGGGAGAACCAGAGAAGGAGAGCAGAAGGCTTAGCTCATCACTGTGCCCAAGACAGGGGCAAAAGCAATGCCCGGAAGGCAGTCGTGAGTTTTGCATGGACTCTATGTGAGAAATTCCCATTAACGTGGTGGCAAATACAGCTGATATCTGGGTACATGTCACTTTCTCTGGGAAAACCTGTGGGTTTTAATAAAGAACTTCTAGACTTGGCACCCCTGACATGGGACTGCACTTGCTCATGCCAATGCCAGAGCTCATAGGAAAGCCTGCATGGATATACACCTACATGCACCAGTCCCACCTCAGGATGCCAGTGTGGCACAGGCTCTGGTGGTCCTTGGTGTGGGGGCTGTCCCTGCATCCCTCCTTGCCAGCCTGCCTCTGGGTCCCTGAACCCTGTCTCTAAGAGCTGGCGGTGCCAGGCATTTCGGTGGAAAGTACAAGAAACCCTCTAGTGGACAATTAGAGGGAGTGGGCTTAGGCTCCAAGCATCAATATTTTTATTGCTTATTGGGTTTAATGCTAATGTGATCTTGCAAAGACTGTTCTTCTCTAGGGGGACACCTAGCTCCTTTTTTGTGTGTGTTTTTGTCCTGGTTTCGGACATACCTCAAGCCAATGTCCTGAGTTGGGCAGAGATGCTTGTCTCGCCAGGGTTGGACACTGTGCCATGGGCAGCAAGGGCCAAGAGGGTGCCCGTGGCCAATGCCCAAGTGGCAGTGCTGTGCATGGGGAGGTCTGGACTGTTCTATTCTACAGACTAAGTGGTGGATTTTAGAGGTAGTCAGGCATGTAAGTATGTAAGTACCTACGATTTCCCCTCTGCATCTCTGCAAATCCAAATACCTTGGAGGCTTTCCTGAAAGTCTTTTGGTAGTTTAAGCCCCTTTATATCTTGTTAGGTATTAGGTAAGAGTCCCAGGGTGAAGCACTATCTCTCTGAGCACTATACAGTAAGAGCTGAATAGGACAGGGATTTCCTCACATGAAGTTTCTAGAGCTGCAAAGTCTGGCTTTTTCTGGTCCTTGGTATTCCTGAATATTTTATTTTTGACTGAGCAGGATATCCTTTACTGTGAGATATATTTATCTTAGCTACTCCTTCCTCAGCCTAAAATCCTCCTAGAAAACATGTGGCTATCAAGACGCCTTCACACTGAGAGCAAATGTAAAGCCTGCTTGGCTCTGTGACTCTGCCCTTCTCAAGTATGTCCCCAGAGAGCTGGCAATTAATGTCACTGCAGCTTGCCCCTCTTACCCTGCAGCAGGGATGCTGCAAAGAGCCACTGATTTGGATACTGCAGGGGCTGAGGCATGCAGAAAGATATCCAGGTCAGTATTAACTTGGGCTACTTTGGCTTCTTAAATAGTTTCACACCCTCCTTATGTTGGGTATCCTACTGCAGCACCAAACGAATGAGCTGAAAGTTTCTTTGGCTCTTCTTGTGCATGATATCTATGAATGTGCATGAATTCTAAGATTCTGTGATAGACAATACATAGTTCTTGATGCATAGGCACAATCAGAGGCATCCAGATAAGTGGTGTGCTGCTAGAACCTTCTCAGGGCCCAGGCATGTTTGTAACAGTGTGCTAGGGATGCTGCTGGAGCCAAGAGATATGGAAGCAGAAGATGCTGTACGTAAATTGGAGAGATATGGATTTGATGGGTGGACTGTTCAGTGGGTGAGGAATTGGTTGAATGGTCACATCCAGAGGGTAGTTGTCAATGTCACATCCAGAGGGTAGTTGTCAATGGCTCAATGTGCAGATGGATATCAGTGCCAAGTGTCCCCACTCCAGAGCTGGTCACAGGTGCCAGACTAGCTCAGTGAAGGGTCCTTGGATTGATGCAAAAGTGTGAGTGCTCCCCAGGGAGAGGGAACAGTGCTTCCTGAGGTGCAGAAACTCACCCTTCTCTTGACCATTAAAACCAGATCCCCAAAACACAGCCAGGGACACTTCCTTTGGATGGACAGCCTTTGTCCTCTGCCCTTGCTGCCGATTCTTTGTACATCAACTGAATTCTTTCTCAAGAGTCAGGACACCCATGGTTCTTTGGCCTAGAGAGAGCCCCTTTTCCATCTCAGGGGGCAGTGCCTGCCTCTCCCAAGCCATGTACAAGGGCCTGTTTCTCCTCTTCTGAATACAACTGCTCCAGTGTGCGCGAAGTATTTAATCTGCATTACACTAGTGAGTCAGACGCAGTGCGGGAACACACCTCTGTGCTCTGATGGCTGGCGCTCCTCTAGAGGAAGTAAAGCGTGTTTTTTCCTCTTTGAGTTTGTTCCTGAATTTCATCCTATTCCTATTTTAGGCAAATACATACAGTAGTTCAAGTAGGTGCAGCAGTCTGTGCACCAGAGCAGACTTCAACAGGGGTCTCTTAGTTTCTCAACAGTATTAAGGTGGCGAGTGAACTGCCATGGCTCAGTGAGCACCTTAGAAAGGATGCTTGTCAAGTATAAAATAATGTTAACAAATTAAAGCAATTAAATTTAGGATGTGGCATGTCAGAAGTCAAAGAAAAATGCAGCTGTTGGCATCACATTGGGGTGCTTTTGTCACATAATGTCAAGGGGAATCCCAATAAACAGAGGGACCTTTCAGTGTGCACAGAAAACGAAATTCTCATGGTCATCATAGCTTATAAATGGGAATGTTGTTGACTTTCTTCATGCGAAGGTTGCCTGCTCCCCAGAAAAACATCAGTGGTCCCAGAAAAAAAAATCACCCAAGCAGATTTTCTCCCCATTGAGAACCCCCTTTCAGGCACAGCCATGTTTGCTCCCAGCCCGGACCTCAGTTCAGCCATCAAAGTGCCTTTTGTACATCCCTCCAAAATAGTTTATTCTTCTCCAGCAAACAACATCATTTAGCACTAGCTGGAGGAGCTGAACAGGCTCAAGTTAGGAAAACCAGATGTATTTGAATCATCTGTCAAAATCAGAGGCCAGCACTTGATCCATGGCAAGGTAATGAAAAGAGTCACTCATACATTAACAGTGCTGAGCTGTAGGAGCGCCGCAAATCACGGAGTGCGATATTGTATGAATGTGTCAATGTTACTGATATCCAGGGGCCCATTACTGAAACACACACTGATGAAAGGCTTCATGTGTGCACTCAGAAACAAGCCAATAAAGTTCTGCTCCTTGCAGGAAAACAAAAACAAGATCTGAAAAGGCAGCACAGCGTTAAAACAACAGTCTCCTGTTACCCTTTCTGCTATCACTGGAGCAAGACACTGGACTTGAGAGACCTTTTTTATTATTTTTCTAAACGTTTTTTACAGACTTAACAGCCTACCTCCAAGGTCATGACATCAAGAAGCAGAAGTGATGACTCAGATGCCATCAGTGAGTTTAACACCCTGTCTTGTGCTGCTGTTATTTATAGCTGGTTTTATAGCCATGTTTTTGAGGCCCCAGCTGAGGCAGAGCCTTGTTGCACGAAGTCTTGTTCACATACACAGTGAGGACAGCCCTGGTCAAGGGCTCACAGTCTGTAAAAACGGGTAGTAAAGTGCATCTCATGTGTGGTTAGTGGCATGCAGACCATCTCCAGGAGGTCCACAGGAGCATCTCCCTCCAGTGTGGAGGAGATATTTCCTTGTGCACCCAAGAAATCCCCACCACAATGATAAATGAGGGTGCCAGTGAGATGGAAGGTAATGGGGGAAGCACTTGGAGGCATTGGTCAGGAGTCTGCATTTGGCGGCTGTCATCTATGTGGCAGGGAAAGAAAAGACTGGGTACAGTCTTGTATTTGTGCGATGGATAGTCTTGATCTAGGGCATTTTCTGTTCCATTTAGTGGTCTGAAGTTTGATGTCTCTCGTCTGAGTGTTATGACCAGTGGTGACAAAGGTTACGAAGGACAGTCTTAGGGTCACACTGAACATTAGAGGCTCATCCAGGAATAAATCTCAGACCTCCTCAGCCCCATGTAGATGCCAAGGCAAATGGATGCTGGGGGATGCAGGTGGCCCCTAATAAACATGACTCTCATGATATTCACTTGGGATTTGAATAGATTAGAAAATGTGTAGAATCAGATCTGCAACTAGCACCCATCAAGAGAACTAGCTTCTCTTGATTTAGCTGTCAAAATTTGACACCAGCCTACACCAACTGAGGATTTGTCCCTCTATTCTTGGCAAGTGATTTACAATGAAAGAATGTGCATACACTTAGGCAGCTTGCTCTTTCTTTTATTTTAAGATCGTGATTCGTTCCAGATTGGTAATTAAGTTTAGTTCTTTCGGAGATAGGAACTGCTCTGACTGCTGCAAACCATAATAATATGCGTTTGTGTACATTTGTGCCTACATGCTTGTGCATTTTTGCTGTTGTAGCTAAGAGTACAGTCAATGACTTATGTACATCACACCGTATCTTGAAATTGTTCTTGTAAAGAGCATGGTCAGGATAGCTGTGCTCTGCTAAAGACACCTTCACCTCCCACATAGAAAGACCTGTCTCCACATAAGAACATCCCTACCTAGGATGTTGGTCAGATCAGAGCCTGGGTTAGCCCAGGGGCTACAAACCCAGAATTCAGTGGTTGTTTCTTCTGACACATTGTCTTTATGCTACAATGCAAGTTCCACATTGCTCTGTGGGGACTAATCCCAGCGAACTGGGACTATTCTCCTGGGTGCAGGATGGAACCTGGGGAAGGGATGAGAGAGTTATTAGCGGCTGAGTAATGTAACCCAAATCTTCCCAGGAGTGGTGGCAGATTGCTAAGTGAAAGCAAAAGAAATGCTCTAGGCAACGCATCCTGCTGAGGCAGTTTGTCCCAGCTGGGAGCACTAGCTAACTGGAATAGTGTTCCTAGCAGGGGCAAGGAAAAGGTTTGGAGCAGCTCCTGTGCTAGGGTTTGTGCTAATCCTGATGTGAAGACATGCCTGAAAGAGCCCACCCCCCTTCTCAAACATGTGCTGCAAGGCTTACATTTGTGTTTGGATGGTAATCACAAGTAGAAATGCCATCAAAATGTTGCTTTAGTTCTGGAAATTCAGCATAATTCAAAGCCGGTTTTATGATGCTGCCAGACCCATTTCCATTGATGGAAATTAAGGTTTCCCGAAAACGGAATGAAGGAGTGACAGCGTGCCAGTTTTAGCTCTCCTAGGTAGTGACACTGGTTGCTGAGTCTAGAATCTGGACACGTAGCAGAGATTCTCCATAGCTTCACATGTGGGTCTGGTGACTGATGGCCACGTCCTTGAACCCCACATAACCCAGCCTGCTAGTCTCTGATAGATCCGCATGATAAAATCCAGCTTCAGTGGGATTTATTTTCATCCCTCTAATGAAAGCATTTTGATTCAGTTTGCAGCATGGTTTGGAAAGCAGGAAATTTAAAACCAGCTCAATATGTCGTAGGCTTGAAAGCAGTGATTTGCTGTCAGCCCACCCAACTGGGGTGCAGGCTGGTGAGGGATGGAAAAGGCAGTTTGGGGGCTTCAGAAATGCTTTCCTCACTATAGCAGTGATTCACTCCTCAAAGAGCAGAGAGTGATCTACAGTGCCTCTTCCTAACTGTGGGTGAAAGCCTGTCCAGTAATCCCCCAGACTTGACTGAGACGCTAGTAAAGGCTCAGGAAATACAATTAAAATGCAACATTATGGTGAGAGAGAAATTGCCATCTATGATTGCTTGAATAGGAAAACTGCAGCACTTACAATATGTATCAAATAAACTGGTACTTTTTTAAAACTTGTGTTATCTTCCCAGGCCTCCCTAGTCATGCCCTACGTGTTACTTTTAAAGGATTAGCCTCATCAAATCAGAGAGCTGGGGGCATGGAGTCAAGTCACAACTGAGCGGTGGTAGATGAAGGAGGACATATAGGAGCTGAGTCTTCAAAGGGACATCGATCCATGTATTAGATGTGGACATGGGTGCTGGTGCTGGGCTGCTGGAGAGCTAAGCCCAGCCTGCTTCAGAAACAAGAGACTTCTCCTAACCTCGGGATTATTTTCTGAACATGTCCTGCTAGACTTGATGGTGCACGGTGAGCAGCTAGTGAAGACAGGCAGTATGCCCCCAGATTGCTTGGTCACAGGCAGAAAAGTCAGGAGAGCACAGCACAAATCCTGCCCTGCATCTGTCAGAAGATGCATTTGGATCTGAATCAAAAACTGTGGGAACCACCAAGCTGTCAAGTGTAAAGCAAGGGGCGAGATCACCTGGTGGGGAGCACGTTTTCCTGCTCCTGCTGGCATGAGAAAGGTTATACTCAGGCCCTCCACAGAAGGATGTGTTGCTGAGGATTTCAGCTGCTGTCAGATATCTCCCTCCAGCCCAGAATTGAGCACTTTGGCCCTCTGAGGAGGACAGTGGTGGCACCACACCATGGCCACTAGTTCATCCTATAGCTGGCCCAGGCAGCTCCCTCTCCAGCTAAACTGTACCATGGCCCTTATTTTAAGGTGCCCAGGGCTCTTAGGGCTCTCAGTGCCTTATGCCTGTTCCTGCAGCACCCGCCCCCCCACCATAGTTCATTATGTGCAGGGGGGAAAGGTGGTCTGAGCATATCTTACTCTCCCATGCCTTCACCCTCAGCTCCCAGCCAGTTGTCACCACTGATAAATGTGAAATAGCTTTTCAAATCCTCTTTTTCCTTGTCAGAGCATCAGATGAATTTGGATGGAGTTTAGAAAGCTAACAGGAGCACTGGTTTTAATTTTAGGGGAGAAAAAACAACCCTTCTAAGCTTGAATTTGTTTTCCAACTTCCAGGACAGCAACCACATCCTCCCCGTTTTACTGCTTCTCCTTATCTGACAGACGGGGTCATGCTGCAGGGATAAAACAATATACTTTCAATGCAGAGGTCTCACATGTTTATTGGGAACAGCTACATCCCTAGCCTACTCAATGTGTTTTTGAAAACATCTCTTTTTTTAGAGTTTCTTTGATGGCTGGTATTGGGGTTGGGTCTCTTACTTCTTCAGAGAAAAGTGACCTTTAAGTCTCCAATTTTGAAAGCCGTTCCAAACCATGGAGCCCCGAGTGCCAAAACCTTTTCACATTCAAATCTCTTTCAAGCAGAACAGGGAGAGGAAGACCAAAGTTAGTGCACTCATATGACCTCATTTGCCACATCAGAGCACAGAGCATTTATTCTATAAAGAGCATCAGTATGTGTGCAGTATCCAGGATGTCTTGTTAGCCAGTTTTTTTCAATATTACTACTAATAAGCCAGCTTTTATATGGTATGGTTTGGCTGGGAACAAATGCATGAATTCTACAACATGCAAAATTTTGAGGTCCCAAGCAGCAAAGCCATTTTAGCACATATGTAGATTTAAATACACAACTATAGAGATCATCAAAACTTTCCACAAAAGAGGTTTTCCAGTGGAAAATTAGCTGTTAGGTATTTGAGGGGTGAGGGGTCACTTTTTATTTTCAGAATTAATTTATTTGTGAAAGTTCTGCTTTTTGAGGAAAACGCCAAGTATTCCTTCATAATTTGAATACTTTGGAAAATAAAATTTTTAGATTCAGCTAGCTTTCCACAACAAATGGGGTTTCAGATCCCTTTATATCCCCATTTTCTTTTATGGGCTTGGCCAAGTTTTATCTTCTAGAACACAACCAGGTTTTCACATCATGAAAAAAGGGAAGCTGAGCGAGTCTGGTCAATTCAGGCAAATGTGAGTATAAGGCACTTAAATGACAGTTTCTGAAGGGTAGCACATTAGCATTTATAGCTTTATAAAGAAAAATAAAAGAAAAAACACTTTCAGCTGCAGGAAAATTTGCCTTTTATTGAGAAAAGCTTAGGCTTTTCTGTGGAAAATACTAATGAAAACAGTGCTGCTTTCATTTTTGCTAGAACTCCCAAGAGAAAAAAGAAAATATTTCTGAAAAATTTCTGAAGAAGTAACTTCTGAATGAGTAACTTCTGAAGAAAGTCAAATTGGGTGAAAGAAAAGAGGTTATTTCTGGGTAAGTCAAAATAAACAATTTTCAAAATACGTGTCAAGCAGTGGCTTTGCCTCGCAAAGTCACCCTCTCAGAAGTGCCTCACGAGAAACAGACACTTTTTGAAACCTTGAACTGTGCAAGTTCTTTGACAAGAGCATCAATATAATGGAGGAAGGCTTAACTGTGTGTGAAAGTAGCAATTCCTCATAAAATAATGCATCATGTGCTTTGGGACCATCAATGCTCACATCTCTGAGACTGCGAGACTATTAAATATGGCCACGCGTTAGCTGGCCGGTTGCAAAGTATAGGGCATACTATGAATAAATCGAGCCCTGCATGGGACGGGGCTGTACTATGGGAGCTGTTACAGCAATATATGTCTCACATCTGGTTAAGTGCTGGCAGGCTGCTCAGTCCTGCCCAAGATGCTGTAACAGAGACAGTGGTATCTCCCAGGACTTGCACTCTACATGTCAGGCCTCAGAAAGGCAGGATGTGGCTGAGAAACCTGGAGGAGGGATTTGTTTGGAATTTTTCTAATTATTTAAGGCTTAACTCAGCCCTTACTCACATCCATTACTCTGAAGCATTTCACTCACCAGCAGGACTTATTTTGGTGCAAAGCTCTGAAGTTTTCAGTCAACTCACACTGCCCTGAAACATACAAGTAAGGGTAGATGATACCATCACCTTCTACCTGTAGCTGTCCAGATGTTTCTGTGGGATCCTTAACCCTGTAATTGGTGACTGGTGCACAGCAGTGACCCTGGTTCGTAAGAGACCTCACAGTCCACCTGGGAACAAAAGCCCGAAAGCAGAATGAGCAGCAGCGCTTTATATGGGTGCTTAAAATCTAAAGGCTGTATCTGACCATAAGTCACTGCTTTGCTTGGTCAAAAGAAACACTACCACAAGGCACTAAGAAAAGGAAGCAAAAGTATCAGCATCTGCTTGTATTTCAGGAGAGGGAGGGGAGATAGATATGCATGGAGATGCTTTTCCTGGAGACTTGCATTAGTGGGTCTGCACAGGACCAAGCACAGGCAGGATGAGTCCTATTTCAGCAGCCCACATCCCCCGGCTCTCTCTGAGGAAGTGCAGATGGCAAATGCTCCCCTCTAGAGACAAACAAAAACCTGGCCGCCCCTCACTCTTAATGCAGGATTTCCACTGCGTTTGATACTTTGTGATGATTTGTCCCTGTTTCTACCAACCCCATGACTCTGTACTTAGCAAATAGGGACAACAGAAAATTATGGCACTGATGTCTAGGCTTGTACAGCCAGCAAGTTGGGTGTAGGTTGTTTTAGGAGAGGAAAGCACTGCTGGAAAAAAAGTTTTCCTTTAATGTAGGAACATCTCACTCCCAGGTCACGCTTGCAACATGCTCAGCAATGACGGGTGGCAAACTGAGTTTCCTGGGCTGGTGGGTGGCCAGTGTGTCTGATAGGAGGTCAAAAGGACGGGGTTCAGCTCTGTTTAAGTGGATAATGCAGCATTTTCCTCTTTCTTTTTTCATGTTTAAGGCTGGGGGGGGGTGTGGAGGTTTTCCAGTAACCATCACTATTTGGAGTCTGCTGCCCTGTAAGCAGATGCACTGTAGACCTTTCCAGCTCTTTTGCCAGGGAGTAGGTTTACAGCAAAAGAATGAATTTTCTAGAATAGCTGATATTTATCCCAAGCAATGCTATTCTGTCCTCTTCTATAAAAGTTCAGGACATCTTTCCTAAACCCAAATTCCTACTCCATGGGGACACAGGTTCCTTACTGGTTGCATCTTACTTTGCTGTAATCTCCCTCCCATTATGTGGTGTGTTAAACTCTGCACCTCTTTCTACTGCAACTATTGTGCTGACACAAAGCACTTGATTTAATCACACCGTGAAACACAGATGTGCAGAAGAAAAGCTCGTCATCCCTTCAGCAACACAGGTGTGATGGGCACAGCAGACAGAGCCGCTCACACCAACCTAGAGCACTTGCTGCCTCATCCTCCCTTGGAGACTGCTGGGATATGTGAAAAAAAAATACAGAATGCCAGGACCAAAAATACTCCACACCTTATTCCCATGGTGTACAATGTACCTAACAACTAGCTCTTTCAGGGTACAGACATTAAAATAAAAAACCCTCATCAGCTTTTCTGGCACCGAACACCGTGTTTTCCAGGTATCGCTGATAGCTGGCTGACATTTTAGCTCTCTGTGCTTCTGAGAAAGGAAACACTGGAGTCTTTTTTTCTTTTAATTGGAACTGCTGAAAGTTTATTTTGTTGTTGTTATCACTTTCTGTTAAGTGTCGAGCGAAATGGCACGGAGCCAAATGGAGGGGCTCCTGGAGAGAAGTGAGGACCCCAAATACCTTCCTCCTCGTCTGCTTTGAGCCGAACTGAGCAGGGGGCAAGGGGAGTTGGGAGTGCTAGAGGCTGAGCAGATCACTCCCGCTGGGAGCAGGCAGTCATCTCCCAGGTCACAGTGGCTCCACGCCCCCTTCTGCATCCATCTCACAGGGCCCATGGACCCCTCTCCTCTCCCTCCCCTTCCAAATAAAGGGTGGGAGAGACAGCAACCGTAAGGATGGAGTTGGTGACCTCTCCTCCTCTCTGTTGCCCCTTCCCTGTCCGTAGATGCCTTGCTGCAGGAATGATGCATTCCCAGGGGAGACATGCTGGAAGCATAGGGTGAGAGGGGATGCTGGGGCAGGAATGGGTATGGTGGTTGGAAGGTGACCATCCCCTTGCAGGTTGCCACCATCCCGCCTTCAGTAGCAGGACAGTTCTACCCCATACACCCTTGCTGCAGGCTAACATACTTCTGGGTGAGTATTTTTAGGTATTTATTCTCAGCACCATTTGACTAGCCAACAAGCTACAAAACAGGAGCAACTGTAAAAAATCAGGCTCCTCTGCAATACATCTCATTCAGGTGACAGGCTGGATTATCCCCTGAACGTTTTGGAGAAGCACTCTCTTCCCTCCTTTGACTATATAGGGAGACTTATTTTCAGTTCCCAAGTGCGTCAGGTTGGATCCGGGCCTTGGATTCCAGTTCAGCTGAGCACTTTGGCATGTGCCGTGTTTTAAGTAGGTGCTTGAGACCCTGCAAAGTTCACAGCACTTAATTGTGTATCCAGAGGTAAGTGGATACTTAAAGGTTTTGCGAGATCAAAGCCCCAGCCGTTGGGAGAAGACAGCTACAAATCTGAGATGCTCTCAGAAGCATGGGAAGAAGCTTCCTCTCTTGCTCTCTCACAGGGAAGGCACTCTCAGGAGAAAAAGTAACGTTTTACTCAATTCCTCTATCAGTCTTCTGTTTCAGCCTCATCTGGGACCATCCTCAGGGTTGTGGGACTGTCTCGGAGGGACACACGGATGCCACGACCACTAAGGAAGCAAGACTGATTAGCAGGGGGACGGGGAATAAAAGCAGAGAATAAATTATTAGCAGTTGGGCACATGAATATAATATCTAAGAAAAATAGTTTGTTTCAGCAGAGAGAAGATTCACTTCTCCTTCTGGAATTCATTTTAATGTAATCTATGTTCACTTATTTATTTAGCACTACAACAGTTAGCAGCCTGGTGATAAAGATCTGTAGTGTTATCCAGGGTTTTGATTTGCACAAGTTTTTTTATTGATATTTTTCTCAGAATCGGCATGATATAGTAAACAGTACTAAATGTTATCTTTTTAATTTAAAAAAGAGCCAAAATTATTTACAGAGGAAACAGATAAAAGGGAGCTTTAGGGATTTCTAAATTCTATCAAGGACAAAACAAGGTGAGAGTTAGAATAGGATAGAGGCAAACAATTAACACTGCAAAGAAATGCGCCATCTGTGTACTTGGGAAGGTCCCAGTTCAGCAAGGTATTGCAGTATGTGCTGGATTCTGAGGAATAATTTCAGGGTTTCAAGTCTGGCATAAACCTCCATGCCCTACCAAAGGGGTCATCCATGGAGATCAGATGGTCTTTGCAAAGATCCTTTCGTTCAGATTTTCATAGTGTTCACTTCTGTGGTCCAAAAGAACAGCACACAAACATGCACACACAAAGGCACAAGGAGTCATTGGGTTAAATTCTCAGAACTGGAGATCAATTCACCACCTTCTGGAGGTGCCTCTCTACATCCACTCTAAGGGGAGCTCAGGTTAGGCTTCTATTTATTTATATATTTTTTTAAGTAGCAAACAATGAAAACAAAACAGACCACCATGACCTATTGGAAGAAATATCTCCTGTTCCCTTAGTTCCTAGGTGGCAACTCCCATTAGGATTAGGCTAAATCAGATTATGCACCACAGACAATGGTGTCTGCAAACTGAGGACAAAAGGTGTCAGGGCAAATCTCTCCTCAGACCCACTAATAGTGTGCTGCAGCAGGACTGTGAAACAAGTCAAACGAGTCCCCTAAACCAATGCTCTTCTTGTGGACAGGCATTAGTGTAACAGACCAGCAGCAGGCTGTGCATGTTCAGCATTATTTGAAATAAACCTTTGCCAGCAAACCTATACCTGTCTCAGGTGAAAACGAAGGGCAAGTGCTGGTTATATCAGTCAGCATCTTTCCCTGATTATTTTCCCTTATTCCTTTATTTCATTTATTCTACCTTCTGTTGGCAGCCATGGAGCAAAGCTGCAGGGTAAATGCACATTTTGGGCAAAGTACTAAATTTGGCCAAGCCTTGCTAAGACTGTCCCCAGCCTTTCAAGTCTCTTTAGACTGGCGTTGGCATTATAATGCCCAGATGTGCAGTCACAAACCAGCAGGAGCAACGCAGGAGGGGCGTTTGAAGCCCCCCTTGTGAAGGGCTCGGTGGGGTTTGGTGATGTCGCAGCAGTTTCAAACACCCATTACTGGAGAGTTTCCACGCGCAGGTGTGTACGAGTGAGTGCGTGCGGGTGTGTGCTTTGTGCACAAAGTCTTCTTTCTGAAGCTCCTCAGATAATTGCAGAAAGTATGAAGCTTTGCAGGCCTAGCTCAATTAAAGCTTCTAATTTCCACCACACACAACCCCCCCCCCTGCTTAAAGCATAGCTGTGGGTTTAGTTATTTATAGTTTCACATTAAGATACTCAGGAACTATCTGGGCTGGTTTTTATGACTAAAGCCATTTATATACATTTCTCCACTTTAAATCTTCCTCTCCCTAACAAATGACACTCCTGAGCAGACATGGGCTACTAGATTAAGCGTCTGAAAACTGTGGTCCTTAGCAGTGCCTTGGATAGAAAATCCCACTTGATTTAAACGCTTACAGTTGCCTAGTCATAACTGTTAGCATAAGAGTAGTTACTTTAGACTAACCCTCTCTTTAAAAGAAGATGCCCTTATTAAGGCATTTGGAAGCCAGTTCAGTCTTTTCTGTCCTCTCTCAGGTTTTGCACGGCTGAATCCTGACCTGCATTACGTCACCTAACCTTGAATTTGATGTAGACCAGGGTGAAATCTGGCTTATCGCCTGCCTTATAAACAGAGAAGAGCTGAGAGCATTTTTCCTCCTCAAACCTGGGCTGATGTCACTGTATTGTGTGTGTATTACTCCTGTCAGAGACTTTTGCAATGAAACTTAATGGCACTTGAAACCACGGGGCAAAATCTATCAGCCACTGAATCTGTCCTTTGCTGGGTAGTGCTAACAAAGTTCATGCGTAAGGTGGAGAGATCACTGTCACTGCCACTGTCACTACCACAATGAAATCAATACTCAGTGGAAAGTTTGTCCTCCCTGTTGGATTCTTGTATTATTTAAAAAATAAAATCAACACAACCTTTTGCAGTAGAGTAGTTTTATATACTCCAGACTAAATGGCATTCACATGCAATATAATTTTTTTGAAAGATGACAGATTTTAGTTTCTTCTGGAATAATGATGAGGTATATCTAACCCTTCAGTGGCAAAGCATCGGTGAACAAAAATGGCTGAAGTAACTTGGCAAAGTTTTATTCTCTTTCTGAGATGGGAGGAGGTAAATACACACCATAGAGGAGACAAGAACATGGCCCTGAAAACCCAGATCATATATTCCTGGAGTTCCCACATTCAAAAACCCAAAGGATGACCTCCAGATGTGGCTGAGAAAACAACTTTTGGTTACTGATCACAAGTTAGGCTCAAGCTGATATAGCCAGAGCCACAGGTGCTTAGCAGGGTAAGCAGCACAGGCTGGCTAAGCCTCTTCTGCTGCCAGACGGTTCTATCAACTGATGGTGAAGTCTTTGGGCATCACTGAGAGGTCACCACGGCAATGTCCATGCAGAGGAATTATCTCATCTGTAGGCTTCTCCCTCTGGAAGTAGATGGAGGCCCGCAGGAGCAGCGTGGAAAACTCAGTGTGGAGAATATTCTGATCTCCCTCAGGTAGTTAGAACAGCACTATTGAAGAAGGAAGGACCAAAACCAAAATACAACAAAACATGAACTTTTATGTCCCAATCTGAAAAAGTTACATTTCTAGTTACTTTTCTGAGGAAGGTTGTCCCAGTAATCTCAGCTATATCTTGGTGCTTGCAGGCTGTGCCCTACCACCAGTGTAGCATGGGACAGAGGCAACGGGACCCCATCTGAGGAGCAAAATGAGGGCTACTACCAGCCCAGTGCCTCCTCTACAGGTTGATGTTGGACCCTTTGATCTCCTCTGAACAGCCCCACCACCACTGTCTCTGACCCAGGAGGTCCTCACAATTTGGTAATTCCCACCATGGGAGTCCTCTGCACATTAATGCAAAATACTGCATTTTGGCAAACAAAACACCACATTTTTTTCATCATTATTTTCTCCAAAACATGTGCTTTGGCAAGGACATCCTCTTTATTTCTCTGAAATCCAACTGAAGAAACAGAAGATAAATGAGTATGTCCAATACTGCAGCACAGTTTAGAAATATGGTCCAGTCTACCCTCTGATGCAAGACTGCACCATTTTTAAACCTTGGCTAGAGAAGTTATATTGTCAAATACACATACACAAAGGTCATTAGAGTTCAGTCTGACTTTTTTTCTCTTTTCTAACAGCTATTTAAATTGGTGCTTGTAAAAATTTACTGCTTTATGCTCAAATTATATTTACATTTGAGCATAGAATTTCAGCATGGGTAGGGGAGAAGAACGTATTTTCTTCATTGCCAGCCCTCGATGGTTTTTCAAAATGCTTATTTCTCAGAAAATTTCCACAAACTTTCCATTGTGATCAAGGGACACTTATCTTAAACCACTTAGGAGTTGACGTGACTGCACAGTAGGTCACTCTGACCACATAAGGATACTTAGCCAGGAAGAATAAGGGGGAGGATTATAACTCCATCTTCAGTACTCCTGACATGCCGGCCCCAAGAGTTGTGGCTGTATAATCTGTCCTTCAGTGTATTTACATTCCTGAAAATGCAGGCAGTTTAAGATGTGTTCTAAGCAATTTGTTGGAATCTAGTAAAAGGAAAATCTTTTAATGGATCTACTGCTGCAATTCCTATTTATTTTATCTTCCATTTTCTTTTTTTTTGCAGAATTGTGAATGTTGATGCTGAGACAGAAACAGGATTTTATTGGGACTGCCAGTGGTTCAAAGATGAAAAGGCCTCGAGAGGCTTTTTGTTATCAAATTCCACTTACCCTCCCTGTTGTAACTTTCATCACAGCTGAAGGGATGGTGCCAAAATCTGACTTCACTTCAGAAAGTGCCAGGATACACCACTGGAGTTGCAACAGAAGAAAGAAAGTGGGGAGACAAAATTCAATGCAGGCTGTGGCCTGGGAGAAAGGTAAAAAGCTGAGGGCAAAAGAAAACAGCTTAGTATTGCTTCCCAAACCTTCACCAAAGTTGCTAGGCAGGTGGGGGAGATGAGGCCAGATCTGCTCTTTCCAACAAGTACTTTTCAGACCACGTTTCCTGCCAAATGGGGAAAAAGGAAGAGTTCCCACTAAATCACTGCAAAGTCTGCCCCGTGTTTCCTGCCAACTCCGTCCTCTTTCAGCCCAAAAGCAGCTGAGCAGGTAGCATGCTGCTATTTCCCTCAGAGCTGGACAAATCTCATTTTTCTTTGCAACACTTTCAGTCCAGTGTTCCTCCTACTGATTATGCATTGCTGCCTGGAGAACAAGTTTTTGGGGCCAAGGACCACTGTTTGCCATATGTTTGATAAGTGCATAGAGCAATGAGAATGCTCAAATCTATATTTGTGTGTAACCACAGTAATGATGCTAATAATAATATCTACATGACCAGTTTATAAGCCAACACCTCCAGGACTGACAAGAAAGTTTTGTTGCCTCCAGTCTTGTGTACCAATAGTGGACTTTTCAGAAGGTCAAGTTTTCCAAGTGTAGATGCTCACCATTATCTGAAGGTCAGACTCTTCTTGCTCTCCACTTAGGTTTTGCCCAAGATGGAACATCTCAGATTACTAATCATTTTAGAAAATCATGCCTTATTGTGTTTATTCCTCAGTTTTTCCTGATTGTGCAATGGAAATAAGACTGCTTACTCCACCATGATTTCTCAAAGCAATTTCAGCGACTCCAGCAAAGGCCATTTGCGAACAAAACATTATTAATATTGTGAAACGATGAATAATCAACATGTGCCAGCTGTTACCACATAAACTTCTGTCCTTGGGCCTCTTTATACTTGATAGGTCTCCCAAGTTAAAAGTAAGGTGAATTCAGAGAGCAACTATTATGGAATAACACAAGGGTGAAAATTCATATTTGGTTAAAGGAGAGACAGATTAGTCCACCAGCTGAAGATTCTGGTAACTGGTAATAAGAGTGTCCACACATGGAGTTACTCAGGGAGAGTTATTCTGGGAACAACTACTCCTTCAGGGCTGTTCTGGAATAACTTCATGTCTACAGCAGGGGGAAACCCCTGATTAACGTAAGACACCACAGCGTAGAGCATCCTGAAAACAACTATCTTGCAGGCGTCCAGCCAGTAGTGAATATTGTGCTCCATTTAATTGAAAATAAATCTATTCTTCTTTTCTACTGAAAAATCATGGGCAATTTTGCAAGAGATCTTCTGCTTCTGTTTTGGATTCTGTAAGAATGGAGATAGGACAAATGTACAGCAAGAAAATTTTTTTTTGCATCCTTATGTTCACTAGCTCTTGAAGGAATTTGCCTTCACATCTTTGTCTGAACACTTTTGAATAAATTAAGACTTTGGACATAGCACCCTGTGGCAGTGAGAACCCCGATGTTTGTGCCATCATATCATTTGATGTCCTCTGTTTTGTACGTGGTGGAGATTGGCTAAAAATGCCCAGTCTGCTTCCCAAACTGCTCAGGTATACCAGCCCTTTCTCTTTACCTTCCCTGAGAATTGGATCATGCTCTAAAACTGGTCACAGGCAGATTCCTGCAGCCCCTAAAGGAAAACCTCTACCTTGCATCCTCATGCCTGCAAGCTTTAGGACTCAGCTGGAATCAATTCTCCTCTGACCCAGACTTACTTGTAATCACTGGGAATCTTTTGCTGTACTTTAAAGCAAGCTCTTCCCTGCTAACAGCCTTTTTTTTCCCCACTAAGTGCATTGAATTAGCCATACAATTTGTCAAGGAACATAAATAATAGTAAGACGTATTTTGTGTCTAAACTGCGTTTATGTCCCTTGCTTGCCTCAGTCCCCCCACTGCAAAAACGCTACCTTGTATTTCAGTACCTGAGGGACTGGTCTCATTTACGGCAGCACCCAGAGAGAAACAAACATCTTTTGTTTGCTGCTTATCTTCGCTCTTGCTCTCTCTCCACCCCTCTCTCTTACTTGAGATAAGTTCTCAGCTAATCATGAGAGATGTCAGATAAACTTACTGTGAATTGAAATCCAGCAAGGCTGAAAGGAGCACTGTTGTTCCTTTCTCAAGCAGGTATTGTATTTATACAGTCAAGCGAACAGGCGATGCGAAGAAGATAATTCCCTCAAAACTTGGCCCATAAACTCCCCAGAGAAAGATAAATGATATTTAATTTTTTTTTTCTCTTGATGTAGAGCCAGCAACATGCCCCTGGTGCAAAGCAGCTATTATAATGCTATTATAATCTACTCCCCTGGCTTTGCAAATGCCTCCGGTTTTGGTCTGAAGCATCCCAGCATCCCCCATCCACAGGGGATGGCAGCCCCCTTTTCACTACGGGCAGCTCACAAAGTTACTCAGCACCTGCTCATGCATGATTTGTCTTAAATAAATGGGAGTCCAACTTTAACACTGATGGAGTAACCCACTTCTACACCACTCTGTGAATGAAATCTATCCCTGTCCTGTATATAACAAGGAGACTTCTGCTAGGGACACAAACAGTTAAAGGGATGTTTCTAATGTTTCACTCACTGATGCCTCTATAAACACTCCATTTAAATTGATGAGTTTTGATATTACTGTTCGGTGTACAACAATGATCTCTGGTTAATTAGTAATGTGTGTGCTTTTCCTCCACTTGTTTGCTCAGTTTGACTGAACAGTGAGGAATTATTTAAATTGGGGACAACAGGATGAAAGACAGCCTTGCTTTCGTGGGAACCTGTGGATATTCCAGCAGTGATTTTGTGTTCGTAATGAATAGTGACGGGGTGTTAATACACCTAAGCCCTCCCTGTACCAGCAACTATACACAGAAACACAGCAAAGGGGCCATGACTTAGATCGGCCCGGCCAATGAGCAGAACTACATGGGAAAAGCAGATATGCCGGGGGGAAGGTAAAACTCAAAAGAGATGAGCTGGCATTTGCTCCAGCTTTGTTGCAGTAAGTCATACCACCGTCGTTTCCAGTTCCACGGCTTTGCATGTTGCCGTGTCATTTCTTTATGGCCTTGTCTGCCTTTCAGCAGCCACTTATTTTGCAATGCCAAATCCCCATAAGCCTTACTAAAGTCAAAGCAGGTTCTTCCAGCATAAACCGATGCCAAGTCTCTTCTCAGCCGCAGACAAGGATTCAGACCCTTATTGATCTTAAACTGTCCTTTTCTCAGTACTACTCCAAGCGTTGGAAAAAGCTGCAGGCTGTTCTCTGACGGTAGATGGAGATACTGCCAGGCCAAATACCATTCCCAGCCTGCATTACAAAGCTTCCCTGAGATCAAAGCAAACAGTGGGGCTGAAAATATAAATATGGTCATATTAAGCAATGTGAGGAAAGACTGCCGAGATCAAATCTAGCCCTGCACTGAGCATGAAACCCTCCCGGTTCACAGGCAGACAGGGTTGCATGCAGGTTCTCCGATAGCTGCCAACTGCTGCTCCATGTCTTGCAACACAGCTGTAGCTGGAGACGCTCTGTGAGCAGAGCCTTCAAGGGTTGAATGTGGCATCTTCCACTGGAGACACCCTGTGATGCTCTGAAAGCAGCAATTTCAACCTGTACAAGTCCATAGTAACCACCGTCTAGGTGCATCCTGGAGTTACTAAGCTACATCACTTTATTTAGGATACCGTCCTGCAGCCAAGCTGGACAGCAGGGTAGAAATGTGACATCTATTTTTGATCCAGCTGGAAAATCCCCTCTCACTGCACAGACTTACTATTCCCAGCTGACACAGCGTGATGGGGGTGAGGTTTCTGGGATAAAATACTCGTACTGGGTTGGAATATGTCCAGTTAGTAATTGCTGGAAAATTATCTTTAGCAGCCAGTTCCTGCGATGTGCAGACCACCTGCCCATCCCATCAAAGCCAGCATGCATGGAGGCTCTCAGCACCCCCAGGGGGGCAGATGCCCTCCTTCTCCCCAGGCTCAAACCCCTCCTGACTGATGCTAGCCCCAAACTGCCCTTAAATGTGCAATGCCAACAAGTTTCCAGTCAAGCGTTACTCATTAAAGGCTCGTCCCTTCTCTTTCTTTCTGACCACACTCGAGACACACAGCTAACGCACAGAGAGGGATCCTATTTATAAGGCATTTTGTCATATGGCTAATTTAAAAATGGCATTTGTCAGCGAAAGCAGTAATTTTTTCAAGATGCTCATAGAGGGCTCCTGAGCAAATAGCCCGAAAATTACAGCCCTATAAACCTCACTTTGACTAAAGTAACTTGACAATGTTCACTGCAGAACTATTTGGGGATGGCTATTTAAACACAGCAAGCAGTTCATTATCATTTGTGTTTTCCTGCTAAGCTTTCACTCTTTTGTTAAACCCACTTCAGCCCCGGATTGAGACATTCACAAACCTGCCAGGTCACTCCTGCTTATCTTTCCCATGACACCCCTCCGTCTCCCAACGAGCCAAGGGCCATGTCAGTGCATTTCCACATAAAGCAATTCTTCTGGCTGAGCGGAGGCATTTCCCCCGCGCCTCTTTTCGGGGCTGGTAGCCCGGTTTCGGCACAGACAGTATGACAGATGCGGGGTGCATTTCCCAAGCAGAAAAGAGATGGAGGCTACGGGCTGAATGTTAAATGTACCATACACCCAACATAAAAACAGACCAAACATGCTTACGAGATTTATACCAACGCTTACTTTCTCCGGCTGGTCAAAGGTTCAGGCGCGTATAATAGTTTCCCAAGGCACGTTGACTGTGACAGATTTTAAAGAAGAGACTCCTGAAGGAGTTCAAGGCATAAATTGAATTACAGTATGCTTGGCCTGTGGTTGCTAGGGAGATCCCAGAGCCGAGGAGAAAGTTCCTGGTGATTTTTCACTGTTGTTTGAAGGCTGTGAAATTAAGGCTTTGTGTGGCGCTCACTGAGACAGGCTGTGGTTGGCGTTCACCATTGACATCAAGCCGGATTGGCCCGGAGGGGGCAAATTTTTATGAAACAGATATGACAAAGCAGCATTTTGATCAAGTCATCGCTCTCTTTTAAAAGGGCCACTTTTGCTTTTATTCACGCCCAGTGATGGACGTTCCTATTTAAACACTTTCAGCTGCAGAGGCCTGAACCTCAGCCCGGGAGCCCAGGCTGCCCTGAGCTTTGGGAAGAGTGTGGAGTGGGATCAGGGCTTCACAGCTAATCCCTTTACCTCTGGCATGGGTGGAAGCAAATTCCCAGCATTGAATCTAGCGAACTTTAAGAGAATTCAAGGCTGAGGCTGTATTTTGCAGCCAGAGTCTAATTTCAGCTCATCACATGGGGCCCCACACTCGCAGGATTCAGGAGGGATGAATTTCAGCTCTTTGGGGTTACACAGGCAGAGGGGCGGTCTCAAAGAGGACAGGTTTTTTTTTCCAAGGAAGCCGGTGGCCAAGCAGTAGCAAACGTTTTTTTTTCTCCTCCGCTTCCACCCAGCCACGTGTGACCATCACCTGGACTTAGACAAGCTTTCCGTGGGCTGTGCTTTCCCTGGACTGTGCTGCCAGCTACAGTATCAAAGACCAGCTTTGGCAGGAGGCAACCTAGGCAGCAGCCAAACATAGCCCAGGGCAGCCTGACCTCCACTTTTCCCCTCCCAGGGGTACAATGATGAAATGATCCCAAGGAGTCAGGAGTTATTGGGTCACTACTATGGTTTTGGTAGCTTCTCTAAACAGCAGGGCAATTCAATTCCCATTTCCATCCCAGGACCACATAAATGTATCTCCAGGCTATAGAAAAGACAGGGACTGAACAAATAAAACCAGATGAAGGAAATGGCGAACTCTCTTAGGGCTCCAGAGAGCTGGGCTCGTGTCCTAGCTCTGTCATGGGTTTTCTACATGAACTCAAATTGATTAAGGTCTATATGCGCAGTGCTAAATAACACAGTGTTGTGAGACAAACTCAGGCCCTGGACTTCAGTGCCTTGTAGTTTGAAGTCATCTTCACTTGACTTTGAACTACAGGCTTCATGGTTTGCAGGCTCCACAGCTCTCTGTGGACCAAGCTCAACCTTGGTTCTGGGTACACTTAACTCCCTGGACCACGCTGTGAAGACAGCACTGCAGGGGAGTGCGACCACACCAGGTTTGGACTCCACAGCCTGGCACAGTCCTCCAAGCATGCTTTTGTCTGTTAAACACACCCTCATGTCACACTCCCAGGCTTGAACCAATGCTACTGTTGTGGCCTCGGCTCAGCCCTCATATTTGGGCACTGTGAGCTGGAAACACACAGAAAGGAGCTATATGGCACAGGACCAAGTGGAGTTTAGAGGAGAGCTACAGCAAAGAGTTATAAAATATAGCTGGACTTAAGCAGTATGGACGGAAATCTGTCTATCCGACTTGGCTTCAGGAACAGAGATCATTACCCACACCTTTTTTTTTCTTTTGGTAGTATAAGCACAGCCACACTCTGAAAACATGGTGTATCTAAAGCACCTGTGAATATGGTACCTTCTGTTCCATTTCTGGCTATAGAAGCATTTCAAATAGACCTGGTCTGGGTGTGGTTGGCACATGTGTGCTCTGTGTGCTCTAGAAGGTATTTCCTGGCCATGTTGTGTGACACCCTTAGATAGCAGAGGTGTACTCTCCTCCTACCAGCATTCTGCCTTTCAAAAGAGGAATGGGTTTTTAAATAGCCTGGGACACGAAATTTTGTTTGGGTTTCAATCCTTGTAGCACATTTGTCCGTATCAGAAGACATTGATTTTTTTTCAATTTTCCACTTGCTATTGTCATACGCTGTCAGTTTTGTGTAGGCAATTGTTCATGGAAGCTTTTGAGGGCAAGGGACACCGGATGGTCATGCTTGCAAAGCAGGTGTTGAAGGCAAGTCAAGACTAAACAACAAGTGAGGGGCCTAAATCCCAGAGCTACCCCCAGCAAGCCCAAGCTAGCTCCAATACCCTATGATCAATGGAACATGCTGAAGTTTTCTTAGCCCTATACGCAAAGCTGAATATTGCCAAATTACAGATGCCAAGACCCTGTCTCGTGACCCTGTCATAACAAGGTGAGAAACAGAAAAAGATAAAAGTGGAATAGGAAGCTGAAGAGCTGAGTCTGCTGCTCCTGCTCTCACTGGAGGGATGCTCTTTGGGAGAAGGAGTAGCCATCCCACAGACTTCAGACTCACCCTTTCCCTTCCCAGACAGTTTTGTGTCTCCTCACAGCCCTGGGCTGCTCCTAGTGCCCACAGGCCCTTTCTCAGCTGTGGGACACCAAAGGTCTTTTCTTGGAGAGGAGTCACCTTAACTGGGAAAGACTCTCTCTCTTAGGGTAACATAACCCCCCCCCCCCGCCAGAGCCATACCTAGTGTGGCCTGCTTAAGGCAGTTTCCAGGACTAAGAACCCATGGGTATCAGACCAGTTATAATCTCAGATGACAACATAATGATCTTAAGCAGCATCAGTCAGCATAGTAGGTAACAACTAGAAATACCGGGAAGAGAGCTGGGAAGAAAATAAAACACCAGGATGAAAGAAAGGAGGAATAAGTTTAATAAATCCAAGCTGGAAACTTTATTTGCTTCAGTTTCTCCTAAATCAATTTTTCTCCATCCTCTGACTCCATCCCAGAGGGATTGATTCTGCCCCTTAGCTAACAAGCCATTTGGCATCTCGCTTGGCATTTGAGGCCCAGCTGGACTCGTCTTCATTTTATAAAATAGTAGGAGAACTTCGCAAACACAAAAACCCTCCCAGATTGAACCCCTCTATTTCTTGTGTTAGCCTATTGTGCACAAAACTGTCATCTCTGTTTGCTGAGAGGAGCAAAGTGAGTAAAATACAGACAGGGAGAGCTTGCTTTCACTCCAGCACTGTTTGCTCCGAAACATTATGCAATGCAGATTAATGTCTTAGCACAAAAGAGTTCAGACGAGGTCCTGAGATTATGACTTCTCAAAAAAAAAAAAAAAACCAACAAAAAAACCCCACTAACAAACAAAGGAGGAATCCTGTATGAGAGGGCGAAACCCCTGAAAAAAAAAAGAAAGCCACAGTCCACATTTTGAGAAGTTGAACCTGCTGCAAAAGCAAGGAGGCTTAGTGGAAATAGAAGAAGCAGGAAGCAGACAGAGAGCTCTCTGAGGGTTCAACCCACACAGTATCAGTGGCGCACAGGGAAGCTGCCTGATGTATGAACTGGAGGGAGAATGGATTTCGTGTTTCACTGAGGTCTTGGTTTGCCAGCAACCACAGCCCTGCTCTGTTCCTTGGTGCAAATCATTAGTAGTGCCAACAGGATTAAATAGACATGATAAAGCAGGCATTGTTCTTGCCTATAAGTCCAGACTCTCCTGCAGAGCTCAGCACTCAGAGCCTGCTGAAGATGCGGGCAAAAGCAGGTGAACCTCTTCAAATGTTGCTTTTTAACAAAAGGCATCAGTAGGTGTACCACAGTAGTCCCCATTTCTGCCTTTTGAGATCCTGCACAGAGATTTCTTACCAGAATAGGCTGATGTTGGCAATGTGAATTTCACCAGCAAATCCATAATCACCCTTTGAAATTTCATCTTTCCATGGCCATGTACCTGCCACTGGCTGCAATGTCTTTGTCAGAACCAAACTGTGTCAAACTATCCTGCACTCCCTCTGACTTTGCCTTCAAATCTCCCCAGTATCAGTTATGTTGTCAGCTGCACATCTCAAAAGCAAGTGTACCCTACACCTATGAGTGGTTAAAAGTTTCCAGTGGAAGCATTTGTCCTGTTTGGAGGTCAAGGATAGTCAGAGAAAACATTAATTTCATTCTAAGTATTGATGTTTTGCTCAGAAAAACGTACATATATATATGTATGTGTATGTTCAAAGTTTTTAAACATTAACAATGTTTTTCTTTTTTGTTTCTAATCAATAACCCAGAAAAAAGACAGTGTACCTTTCTGGGAAAAGTCCTTCCCCAGAATAACAGCTCTATTGATGAGGAATTCCCAGCCATAGCAGATTCCTCACCTCCCAGCAGAGGAAACCGAGGCAGGGAGAGGATGAGCAAAGGGCCGAAGGCAGGGGCTGCAGTCTATGGCCAACACCACATTGGCAACTCAATCCCCAAGCCGTGCTCGCCGTCTAGCAAGACCTTGCCCATGAGGGCCATGCACTCATCTGGATGTGGTGACCTCCACTTGTTGCTCCACCAACCTCTATACTGACCACTTCAATGTGAACTGCTGCTCACCTCGCTGCTAAAAACCTTGAAAAACTCTTTGCTTTTGGCCTTCCCATTGGCCTTCCCTCCACCCATGCAGGTGGAGAGAGACCCCATCACACGCTGCTGGGAACGGCTTGTGGCTGAGTTTCTCAGGGCTGCAACACCTTTATCTCTCTTTCATTAATTTCTAATCTACCCCTTCCCCCCCTTCTTATAGCTCTGGATGGGGAAACATCTGCAAATAAAGAAAGGATTTGCTCTTGTCTTTTAAAAGACAACCCCTCTCTTTCGGTTGATTTATGTTTTCTGATCCAAAGCATGCTGGGGACAATGGAAGGACTTCCATTCATTCCTGCACACACTGGACAAGTGGTAATACCTACAAACTTCATGTCCTTACACACTCCTTAATTTACATCATTTCTTTTTCCAAATCACTAAGCTAGTCCATGCAAAAAAAGTGAACAATATACAATGCACCAGCCTTTCTATACTTTCCCTTTGGGCATTTTTATCTAGAATTTAAAAGCCGTTATTAAGTAATGCTTTCACTTTATTTTATGTTTTAAAATAATGAAGTCTAATAAAATTGATTTCCAAAGACGTTCGGTTTTAAATGTAATAAATCAAGCTGTGGAGAGATACTGTGTGTGCATGTCTATGTATGCCAAGTGCAACTAAAAATAATACCTTGATGTTTTATACTATTATAAAACGTGGGTTTATATTTTTTTTAAATGCCAGCTTGATTAATTGGTCTCCTAACTGAAAATTCAGGCTGCTACTGTGACGAAATGTTTTGTGGGTTGACTGGGCGATGGATTATTAAAAAGAGCTGCGTAATTAACTCTATTGGGAGTACTATATCAGGCATTGGGGTTCAAACTAAGCCATGATGACTCGGTGTTAGAAATGAACCAAATGCCAGGGGGTAAATTCATACCTGGTGTAATCTGCTATGCAGCCCACTGGAGTTACTGCAGGAAGGGGTTGTACTTATGCCTTATGTTTTCACTTGCACAGTGCAAAGGTTAAGGCTGTCAGGCCAGGCTGTTTGAAAGCTTAACGATTAAGTATTATCACTGTTTGCAGAGTCATTCTTCAAATGTTTTCAACATAAAACAGTTTATTAAATGTCTGGCAGACTTTCACTGAGAAATGCCAAGATGTGATTTCTCCCCTTCCTTGCTGTTATTTTAATACTTAGCACCTCTGCAAGCAGGGGGAAGGAAAGAGAAAACCCCCAAAATAAATAAAGTCTGATACTCCAAATGCAGCTACTCAAAACTCCAAGAGGGATCCAGGCCCCATCAGAGGTTTGTACTGTGAACCAGGGAGCAGCGTGGACCAGGGAGCCATCAGTGGGTGCCATCAGCCTGCTAATGAGATACACAGATCACAAGCAACACATCCTACCCTTCTGGTAACCACCCGTGAGCTCTCCAGTGGGGCACTGCTCCTTTGCATTACATTTCTTGGCATTTCTCTGATTTATTTCAGACTTAAGGACAACTCTGTACTGTCTGGTGCACTGCCTGGTCCATCACCTTGGGCTGAGGGCACTGGTGGAGCCAGCCATGCCTCCACCATGCAGTGGGACTGCTGCATTCTATACGTGGCATTGCCAAAAAGGCTTTTACAGTGATTTCTGAGTCTCTGAAACACCAGCAACCTGAACACCAGTTGATTCTGACCCATCATTAGATAAAGAAAACAATTCTTGTTCCTCAGCAACAAATGATGATTTAAACTTTTTAAAACTTGTGAAAGAGTTGCCTCTGTATCCCTAAATAATTCCCAGGAGAAAGGGAGTCCAAAAGAAAGAACACCGTAATGGAGAAAAGTAGAAAGAAAATAAAGAGACTCGAGGGAAGCCTGAAATCTATTTTACAGATGTTGTTTTATAGTGTTGGAAAAATATTTCTCCTAAAAACGAAAATTAAGTATATCACAGAGACACGAAAATTTTCTAACTGCAACAGCGTAAGGAACCTCGGCCAAAACCTATGCCTAAGCCAAGGCATTGCTCCCAGCCTTGGGGACAACAGGAGGGGAAAAAGAAAGTGGGAGATTTTGGATACCTTTTGCATGCTGCAGAGTGCAAGAACCTGCTCGGTGTCTCCTGCAGGGAGGGGAGGGCTGTTAGTGGGCGATTCCCACCGTGCTGAGACAGGAGCGATGCTGGATGCAGGCAAGCAGAGATGAGGAGTCGGGCACAGCAAAGCAGGCAGCAGATATGGTTCCCTCAGATGAGAGTCTAACACCACAAAAAACAATGACATGAGGCAGAGACTGGCTTTTTGTGTCTGCAGCCCCACCGCTGTGTCCATGTGCTTCCTCTGGTCCCTCTAGTTCTCAGTATGAAAATCTTAACACAGAGATGCAAATAGCTCTTCCCCTCGAAGAGAAGAGGCCTTTCCCTGGACAAGAGGTGAAGAATGGCCGCCTTTTGGGGCTGTTTTCTGTTTTTTTTTTCATTTGTGATGTCTTTGATATCATGAAGGCATAATATCCTGCTCTGACAGCTAGCTCACCAGAGGACTCAGGCATATGGTATGTTGCTGCTCGCTGCAAAGTAGCACAGGGTGTTGATGAAGTAGTGCTTTTCTGCTAGTACAGATATTTGCTATGATCTTCCAGGAATTTGATCAGACTGTTAGTATTCAGACAGCATACAAAAAGCATCTTTCTTTTCTTAAAGTTGAGTTCAAGATAATTTTTAGTATATAGGTCCTCCAATGACTTCATCAGGACCCTTCAGCAATCCGGACAAAGCGAGAGCCTCAGGGATTCAGATATTCATTTTTTCTTAAAAAAGCTTTTAGGCACAGGACAGAAACAGTAACGAACAACATACATTTCCAGATGTGTTGTGTACTTTCCTCTTCTGTACAAAGTACTGTGCAGCAGCTAGAGCCTTGCTTTGGCATGAGTTTTCTTTAGAGAGGGCTAATTCTGTAGATTAAGCCTCAAATTAAAAAAACTTTACATGACAGCTTGCTGCAGGAGATAAAACAACTTTACTGTGGCCAGTAAATGGACGAAAATTCTCCCATACTAACCTCCCTTATCATTTCCTATCACCAAAAGTACAAGCGAAATGCTGGATGCTACAAGGAGAAGAGAGCATTGCTACGCTTATTGAGACTACAGAGAATTGGACCCATTTTAGTAACTTTGTTGGGTCTGTCTGAGGCAGATTAAAGAAAACGATGATTTCACATCCAAAAGCCTATGCTTGTTAGAGGAGAGACACTTCATCTTTCCTCAGAAGCATACATCATTGGGGAAATATCTTTCTCTGTTAGAAAAAATTACTATGCAGCAAGCACGCTACTGCTAATTGTGCTGGAAAAGAAGAAAGCATCTACTGCCTTCAACGGTTAACAAGTTAAAAGGACAAGGAAAATGGATTAGCTTCATAGCCTCTCTTTCAGTTATGTCCTGAAAGCATAGATATCTATGTTGGATTTACAAAAAGAAAGAGAAATTTAATTTAGAGGGATTATTTAATAATTCCACCAATGACTGAGCAGGAAGAAACAACGAAGAAAGTAGAATATTTGATTACTTGTCTAGCCTGCACCATGCCAACTAGAATATTTTAGCCATACCTAGTCCCTGGGGGCAAAATCTATTGACATACATTAATGTAAGTCAAGAATAAGTCTGAGAGGCCCATAGACTTTCTCCTATTTCACGTGAGTGTGTATAAGAACAGGCTCCCAGCCTGCATACCTGGGTAGCATCTTCTGACGGAGCTACAGCTGCAACCGCTGTAATCGTAAAGTGGCAGGGCAGTGTCCATGTCCCCCTCTGCACATGGGTGGGAGAAGACAAACCATACAGGAGAGTCTCTCCATCTGCAGGGATGGTACAGATCACAGTGCAGTCTGAGTCACCATCATTAATGCAAGAGCCAAGAAAAAACTGGGTTTTCTACAGGTAGAGGGGAAGAGGGAGCGCACAGCAGCTCCCATTGCTCACAATGGGTCCCAGGGATGCAACTTACCTTGAACAGGGAGATTTTTCATGAAAACGTTCCTCAGAGTGCAGAAAAGAAGGTAATGATGGTATCTCCCTTGTCTGTGGGTTAAACCTTTGAGGGAAAGAAGATATCTAGGAAGGCTTATTTAGAAGTTAAGGTGGGGGGAATGTTCACTCAACTGACAGAGCCAAAACCTAAAAGTATTGCAAATGTTGCTATTTGGAAAGGGACTTCAGTACCGAGATCCCAAGAAGTTACGCATGGACTGCTTGTGAAAACCTGGGTTTAGGTGGCCATCAAACTCTTGTTACTTAAGGAACACCCAGCCATTTTTTAGTAACAATTTTACTCTCAGACAGCCCAAGGTACATGAAAACTTGTGGGTGTATCGCCCATTTTGCCTTCAGAATATGCAAATATACAGTATGCAAATACAAAATAAGTATTCATATGTATAAATACAAATTATTGTGAGTAGCAAGCACAGATGTTTGACTTACAAATTTATAGGCTGATATTATTATCTCAGGTCAAATGAGCATAATTCAGAACTGGAACAGAGTCCAATCCTCATCCCAAATATGAGAGTTTACTTTTGGAGTCACTCTCATTTACACCAATGTAGTCAAGATCAGAGTCTGACCTACCCATAGCACGGAGGAGTGAAAAATGAGATGTAAATCTTAACTCATTTCACTGCTGTGTGGATGCAAATGCCACGTACTATGTTATATGAAGTAGAAGTCCTCAGACATCATCCTGCCTTATCAGACCTCCGTATAAACACTGAATTTATGAGCTGCACATTAAGTCCCGTGATTTATGCTGCTTTCTCCGCTCAGGTTTGTTGCCTTCCCCCAGGGATCGTATCTGTGTCCGTAGGCACTTTCTAAGATTTCTATGCACTACCTAAACAAAATGCCCTTTCATGAGGCCAAATACATCACATCAAGAAAGCAACTGTATTTCTTTCATAACGGTTTAAGCTCCGTCAGCTATATGAGGCTCAGTAGCTGACTTCTGGAAAATAGTTAGCTCTGTGTGTACCAGAGTGATAAATTAATACAGAAATGTTCTTTTAATTTAGGACTGCCCGTGTTTCTGTTGCTGGCCATGGGGCAACCTGACAGGCGCACAAGGCCGCTCTGTTTGTGTCACCATCCTTAATGCAAAATAGGTAAACTCTGACGCAGGCTCTTTTCCAGTAATGTAGCAGTGTTTTTCCTTTTATTTCACTCCCGAAGTGGCATTTTGACGTGCTCAAAACATGTTCAGTGTAGGTCCAGGAGAAAAAATTCAAGGAAATACCAACTCCCATGGTTTCTTCTGCTTTTCATGCAATAGCACACTCTAAATGGACCTAGGAATTAATCAGCATTTGCAGGACAACTGCACATTACTTGAGTTTCCTTGGACAGAAATTATATAGCTGGCAGAGAAAAGAGTCTCTATCAAATTTTCACCCACCACTGTATGTAAGCAGGATTTTATTGGCTCAGGCTTTGTTGCAACAAGGCATCTGGGAAGTCAACATTTTAAGGTTGATAGCCAGTACTCTGTTGTTTCAAAATGGTATATGGGTTATATGAGATGTGCATGACATATCCAAAGATGGAGGAAACTCAGAAAAAAAAAGATGTGCAACAGAAAAAAGATGAGGATAACGAAGGTTTTTTTGTCTCCAAGCACTGACACACCTTTTTGGTCGAAAAGGAGAAATATAAATACACTTCTTTTAAAAAATAATCATCTGTCTGGGCATTAGCCCAGTTTTCCAGTCTCTCATATTTATAGCTTGCCTTACAAGCTATTTGTGTCTTTTTCATTACAAATACCCTGGCGTCTGGGGGCCAAAACCTTGACTAATAAAAATAACAATGATGATAAAAAGTTAATGATGTGCTCATTTTATTTGTAGATTGCATCCCTATTCCCCACCACTTGTTCATTCTGGGCAGCATCCAGAACTGCACTCAGGGACCTGAAATGTAGCTTAGGAAAAGTTTAAGCATCTATAGTGAGAAGAACAATCCAAACCCAACTCTCTGAAAGGCTTTAGTCACTTTAACAGCCTTTATTTTCTGATGAGAATGTTCCTAAGCTGTTTATTCAAGGTGAAAGAAGGGTCTAGAGTTTGTGTCTTTCTGTCTTCATGGACTGAGTACTCTAACTGATAGTCATAACAAAAAGGTGAGCAGAAGAGAGAGGACCAGAGGTCTTTCAACAGAAAATAGGGATCCTGTCAGTTGCAGTGAGATACTTGATTTTGGTGCCTGCCTAAATTTCACACAGTTTCAGAGTCTGAAACTTTAATTCATGTCAGGGAAGAATGATAGCCCTCAATTATGAGCTACTTCTAGATAAGAAAGAGATTTTTTTCCTTTCCATGGGCTCAGATGTTCTTGCAACCACTTCCAGTAAACCTTTCAGCAGTAGGAATGTGGGACTCACTCAGCCTTCCATGTTTTATCATTTTCAGGTGTTGCAGCTCTAAACAGCACAAATATAGCACAAATGCCTACATCTCTTGTTTGGATACAATGCCTACGGTGCCTTTTTTTTTTTTTTTTTAGATTGTAAGGTGAGAAACAAAGATAACATCTCTTCTCAGGCATAGGCAAAGTACTTGTTCTTAGTAATAAAATAATTTACATAATAATGTCATGAGAGAAAGAGGAAGAGGAGCTGATTTGTTTAATTTGTTGCACTTCTGCTGCAGAGGCAAAGTAAAGTAGGCAACGGAGCTTGCCTCTAATACATGGCCACCACCCGTGCAGGTGAAGCAAGCTGTTCTGCAAGTAACTGCTTATGCAGGTACATATGCACAGTATCATGTTCATCACAAAACGCCCAGATCAGCTAAGTCTGGTGTATTTTTCCCATTTTACAGCTGCGGCACATGCAAAGTCCTTGGGCTAGTGTATGAACTCTGTAACTCCAAAATGACCTTTTTCTCTCTATTGCCCATAGAGATAGTCTGAACAATTAGTCCAGGTATGGATTCATCATTGCAGATGTGAGAGTGATTGAGAGGAATCCTGCCCATGATGCCTTCAAAACACTCAGTGTTCACATGCAGCAGAAAGCAATGTGCAACTGAACTACCCTTTTTTGGACATTTTGAGTTAATGTGTCTGTCCTCCAAAGCAGTGCAGGACAAAATCTTCCCACTTTGCTGCCAGGAGAGTCCACAGTCCCCCTCCACTCTGCTCTCGGGAGACCCCACCTGGTGTACTATGTCCAACTCTGGAGCCCCAGCACAAAAAGGACGTGGACCTGCTGGAGTGGGTCCAGAGGAGGGCCACAAAGATGATGTGAGGGCTGTAGCACCTCTCCTATGAAGACACGCTGAGAGAGTTGGGGTTGTTCAGCCCAAAGAAGAGGAGGCTCCAGGGAGACCTTATAGTGGCCTTCCAGTATCTGAAGGGGGCCTATAAGAAAGCTGGGGAGGGGCTGTTTACAAGGGCATGTAGCAATAGGATGAGGGGTAATGGTTTTAAACTAGAGAAGGGTAGGTTTAGATTAGACATTAGGAAGAAGTTCTTTACAATGAGGGTGGTGAGACACTGGAACAGGTTGCCCAGAGAGGTGGTGGCGGCCCCATCCCTGGACACATTCAAGGCCAGGCTTGATGAGGCTCTGAGCAACCTGGTCTAGTTGAAGATGTCCCTGCTCACTGCAGGGGGGTTGGACTAGATGGCCTTTAAAGGTCCTTTCCAACCCAACAGATTCTATGATTTGCACCAGCTAAAGTAGTTCACATCAAGCACAACTACCAGCATTTGCTGCAGGGAGATAGTTTACAGGAGAAAAAGCTCTCCTCTGGCAGTAGAAATGCCTGCAGTAAGAGAGACCTATGAAGGAGTGATCCAACTCTGCTGCAGAAATTCCAACCAGGTACAAGTCAGGCTTGCACTGGGTTGAACTGTAACAAATAAATAAGCTTTTCCTTCTCTGACAGACAGAAAGCTTTTGTTCTAGTCCAGCAAGAAGGACAAGGAATTCCCATCATTGTTTCATGCTTTCCTCCCCCTCACCTCTTTTTCCTTTTTAGGTCCATTTTTCAAAAAGTAATTTTGAAATGTTCTGGGAAATGCAGGGGGTAGCGGTGCTAATCTATCATCCTCTTCTGATAACATTTAATTAAAAAACACAGCTATTAGTCATCTGCTACCCCACCACCAGGACTGACCTGACAATATCTTAACACACTGGTGAAAGAAAAATTGAGAAGATTCTTTTTCATTTTATTTTATCGTAACAGCAGGGGAGCACAAGCATCTAATTTAAGGGAGGGCAAAGACAGCATCTGCTGCCAGTTTCTCAGGAGGTTAATCCAGGGTTTTTTAACATGAGGGGATTTTTTTTCTGCTGTTGCAGCCAATGTGGTTGTTTAAAAAAAAAAAAAAAAAGCAGAAACAGCTACCATGGAAGAAAGCTCTTGTGTGACCAAAGTTATCACCCTCCCAACAGAACCTCTATAACTTGCATTTTCAGCCCCTCCAAGAGTTAGACTTTTCCGTCAGTGGAATAGGAAGCCATGAAAAATCAGGTTTAATTGTAACAGAGAATATTTCACAGATCCCAGTTGTTGAGTTGACCATAGGTTGATGAGATCTGGGCTCAGCTTGGCCCATCTGCTCTTGAACGTGTCTCTTCATATACTTGCTGGCTGGACACATACCCTAGTGGAGAAAGCCCTAAAGCCACAGTACCAGGCAATGGGCAGAAGGTGAGTCAAGATGGTTTTAATGTATACTCCTTTGCCTTTTCTGTGGTTTAGATAAAAATTACCTAAGCTGAAAAATTCAGAATCACATTTCAGAAGCTGATGAGAGACAGCAGCACAGTTGATCTTGAGACCTAAACTCATGACAAGGATGAAGGCCAATCTTGACATTGGATCCTGTTCCAGGGTGAGAGAGATGCAGATATAATTTCATTCTTGGTCCAGTTTCCTAGACAGGTTTGAGTGACATGTAATCTGAAGTTGGACAGAATGACTAGGGGTGTCACAAAACCGCCTGAAATAAACAGTGAACTTGATGAAGGATGAAAGTCTCCGTCACCGGATTGCAGAAGTATAAATTGCCAAATTACTGATCAGAATGGGGGCCTACAAGGGCAGAATACTGGGGCCTACAGGAATGATGGGGAGGGACTCTTTATCAGGGAGTGTAATGATAAGACACGGGGTAACAGCTTCAAACTGAAAGAAGGTGGATTTAGATTGGATATCAGGAAGAAATTCTTTACTGTAAGGGTGGTGAAGCACTGGAACAGGTTGCCCAGAGAAGCTGTGAATGCCCCATCCCTGGAAGTGTTCAAGGAGAGGCTGGATGAAGCTTTGAGCAGCCTGGTCTAGTGGGAGGTGTCCCTGCCCAGGGCAGGGGGGTTGGAACTAGATGATCACAGAATCATAGAATCTTACTGTTGGAAGGGACCTTAGTAGATCATCTAGTCCA
>VXBO01002205.1:1155363-1286985 GCA_013400135.1 Rhinoptilus africanus | reverse complement strand
ACCTGCTGGCCACACTCTTCTTGATGCACCCCAGGATGCCATTGGCCTTCTTGGCCACAAGGGCACATTGCTGGCTCATGGTCATCCTGTTGTCCACCAGGACTCCCAGGTCCCTTCCCCCAGAGCTGCTCTCCAGCAGGTCAGCCCCCAGCCTGTCCTGGTGCAGGGGGTTATTCCTCCCCAGGTGCAGCACCCTACACTTGCCCTTATTGAATTTCATAAGGTTCCTCTCCGCCCAGCTCTCCAGCCTGTCCAGGTCTCTCTGGATGGTGGCACAGCCTTCTGGGGTGTCAGCCACCCCTCCCAGCTTTCTGTCATCAGCAAAATTCCTGAGGATGAATGATCTTTAAGGTCCTTTCCAACCTGAACCATTCTGTAATTCTGTGATTCTGTGATTCAGAAGAGATAATAATAATAGAATGGGTGACCTACATTATGAAATATTTTAAAAATTGTATTTAAAGTATTTTAAAAAATCAGTCTTGGGTTCACTTGCTCTGTTCAGATGACAGCTCTGCCCTCTGGGCAAAATAAAGGAGAGCAGCCATGCTATCCCAGATCAAAAGTCCATTCACTTGCTGACAGGGTCTAGGGACCCTATGTGCTTAGGGAACACTGCAAAAACAGACAAGTACAACACAAACCTGTCCCCTTGGTAACTTTCCAGGGAATTTCAACTTTCAGGTGGGTGCTTCCAGTCTCAGAGGTTTCATCCACATCAATGTGTTTAGTGGCCTTGATGAGCTTACCTTCCATTAATGGGTGGAATTGCTCTTCAGTCCACTTAATGAATTTGACATTTGCAACTTTCTGTGGCAGGAGGCTCCACAACTCAATTCTTTGTTCCCTGTGGGTTGTTTCTGATGTTTGAGAGGGAGGTGAACGCTGTTTTGGTTGCATATATGCATGGCTTTACACAGTGAGAAATGTCTTGTTCTGCTTTCTGTGCTGAGATGTGGGAGAGGGAATATACTTAAAAGGTCACCAGCTTTTTCTAGCTACTTCACACGTGACGTTTGTAAGCCCAAGAAGGTGTTTGTAATCAGTGAGCAATTCCACTATTGTAAACGTTGGTGCCTTGGGATGATGGAAAGAGGGATAGACAGGGAGATACGGACTTGCAAGATAAATATCTCACTGTGTCAAAGCAAAACTCATACTAGTTCAGGTTTCCCAGAGTGCAGACGACTCAGTCCCATGTAAGTCACATGTAGAGTTTCCTCTTATTGGGCACGCAGCATAAACACTTAGAATTGGAAGAACGTTAAAATAGAAAGAAGTAGAATGAATCACTGAAAGCAACATTGCATTTTCTTTTTTGAGTGACTCTTGATCCAGCAGTGCCACAGAGAATGGAGACATTTCCTTTCTTCAAGTCTAGATCAGAAATTACTTGCTGTTATTTTTATTTTATTTCCATTCTTGCTCATCAAGTTACACTATATCTTCATGGCAGAGAAGGTACATTCTTAAGTCACATTATGCTAACTAGGATTACAGGAACAGTGAAGACAAGACCTTTGAAAATCCACATTAAAGTGGGAGTCTGAAGTTAAGTGTGAGCTGTGACTAAAACTCAAACCACCTTATTGTGTTTGAAGCTTCTATTTCTGTTTACTTTCTTGTTATCCTTTGTCCTGAAAGGCTACTGGAAATTCTTGCACAAGGTAGAACTTTAAGGCTAAGGCTCAGATGCTCAAAGGCATGTTAGGTGCCTAATTTGCATTGCATACAATGGGAAGATACCTTTGCTAAATCAGACCCAAATGGCTAATGATGGAAACAGCTGAATCCTTGAAGACAAGACTCACTGCTCCACTCTTTATAGTATATGATGAGGTGCTGGGGCTTGCCATTTATGTCACCTAGCCTGGTATGTGGGTCTAGTTTGAGACTGCTATAAAAAGAAGCTATAGTTTTACTTTGTTCACATAATTGCCAAATCAACTCAGGACTCAGCTTTCAAGAAGAAGCCAAACCAGTCAGCAAAGTGTTGCCGCAACCACGCGTCCCCTGGAAGACTATCACTGCAATAACTAAAAGGAGAATGTGTAGCTACCTACTATTATTTTTATTATGACTCAAACTTGGGTTCAGGCTATTCACAGCCATTATGGTACTAGCTTGTAACCTATTATTATGAATAGATTTCACAGCCTGCACTCTCTGCAGCATTCAGTCCTTGCAGAAACACATGATGAAAGGTCCTGACAGTGTCAGTGCTCTTGTTCACATCCTGAAGCTTCACAAACAAACAGCAAATCCCTAGCACACTGCGTAAGTGTGCTGGGCTGGAGTCTGAAGCTCACCTTACTTTCTTAAATTATCAGGGTAGTTTCATGAGCAGCAGAATGTGGTTTCCCGGCAGTTAGTCATCATCAGACTGGTGTATCAAAGAAAATGTGAGCTCTGACTAATGTGTCTCTGGTGTTTGGAGCAATCCCAGCCTTTCCTTCTCTCTCAGGTGAAGATATCCTGGTATTCAATAGAATTGTATTCATGCTACCAAATTCTCCTCTGATAGGAAGATGATGAGGTTTCTCTCTCTTTCTTCTCTACAGAAAGGGTGTTTTATGAAACTTCTAAGAACTTGGTGTGTTCAAGACTTTTACAACCCTATCATCTTTGGCTGAAACAGGCAAAAGGATTCAAAAGTAGTTATTGATGAAAAGGGAGTTAAAGAGGGCTAATAAAACCAGACAAGCTAAATATTAAAAAACCAGCAGAGAAGGGGATGGTGATGCCATTGTGGGATTTCCCAGAGAGCCAGGAATGGTCATCTGTGTTTTGTATCTCTATTTTTACAAAGCTTGAAATCACAGCTATAGACAATTCAACTAGTGTAGGAGCCACTTACCCACAAACAAAGAAATACCCTTCTTTCCTCTGCTGATGCTGCTGAGAAAGGCAAGATTACAGCAAGAGCAAACTTCCCAAAGCCAACTGGGACTGAAACGCAGACATTCACAACACTGAACTTCAGCAACATTTGCATTTCCACAGACTGAGGTTTTCTGCAGCTCATGCCCACCTGCACGCTGCTGTCGGTACGTTGTTGGGCTATGCCATGTAAAGCTACCTCAGGTACGTGTCTCTGAGCTGCAGTCACACCTTTGGCTCCAGTGTGGACACGCATGAAATGGCTTTTGAAGCCTGAGGCTCTCGTGAACTGTTGCAGGCGCAGCCCACGGCGTGTTGCACGGCAGCAGCCCAGATGAAAGGCAACCCCTGCACCTCAAGCACATCACAAACAGGGCCTCAGCTTGGCCTGCTACCATTTGGGAGTCCAAGCCCTTATGAAGACATTCCCCCTGTGGCCCTAAGTTTTTGTGTAAATGCAAAACACTGAGGATTGCATGGGCAAATTGATTTTCCATGTGGAAAAGACATAATTACATATTCAATATTTGCAGTCCACAGTTGCAAGCGTAACAAATCTTTCCAGGCCATGAAATAGAGGCTTAAAACTCACAGATCTCCTATCATGGGCACAATTCTGCCAGCACAGTGGTTTTCAGAGACATTTCATTATTACTTAACCAAACTCCAAGTTTTAAATGTGAAAAAGCTGAACTGATGCTCTATGTTTATTTTTCTTCTTCATTTGTTGGAGTGTGTGGTTTGGTTAAGAAAGTAGATACAATGAGATGAGACCACAGCCCACTGGTTAAAAAGCTAAGAATAACCACTTTAATGTTTTATTCATGTGGGAATGTTAATTAAGATACAGCTGTAATTACAGTACCATCATCATCTAGTGGCCTGGAAGTGCAAATGTTCTTCCTGACATATGGAATAATAGACAAATGCTGCTAACCAATACCTGGACAAACACTCAGCTACATACGTCTCCTGGCCCCTGGGGTGCTCTTCCAAAAGACATCAGTCACTGCCACTCACACAAACTGTTGAAGACAGAGCTGCATTTTGCGTCTCCAGGCTTAAAAAAGATCACACAGCATCCCAGGATCGAAAACAAATAAACAGGCAGCTAACCTCAAAGTCCTCCCTGACACTAGAACAAATGTTGGGAGCAAAAGTTAGATGTTGGGGAGGTTTCTTTATGTCCACCTTCGCTTGGAGAGTTTGTGGTGCTGATGAAGATGCTGGGCAGCAGGAGCTGCGCTTTCATGGCAGTATGGGGTGCTCTGGGGAGAGACCTCGCTGGCCCATGATATTCATCTGAAGGGAACAGCTGGAGCTGGTATAACCTCTCCTCCCTCGAGAACAGCTCTGAGCAGCACAACAGGCAGGAGCTGCTCAGCATCGTCCATCTCAGTGGTTGTCCTTTCATAAATAGCAAGAAAGTGAGGAGCAGAAAATGAACTATTATTTACCCGTCTCTTGGCATTAAGCTGAGAAATTAAATTCTATGTTAGCCTACGGTGTTTCTGTGGATGCTTAAACAGCGGCTTAAATCTAGAAAGGTCTCTGTGAAGAAGTATGTACTTATCTCCAAAATCTCTGTAAAACTTCCTTTTGCCACTTTGTGCTATACAAAAATCCTGGCAATGCTTAGCTTTTTGGCAAGCTTATTTTGCTATCCACCATTCTGACCAAAGCTTTTTTCATCTCTACACATCCACTGCCTTTGTATTACAACATATAGATCATAAAATTTCATGTAGAGATTGTCTTTTTACTCCATGCCCATGACTTGCATGAAAAATATGCACAGTATTTCAGGAGGGAAGATCCAAGGTTCTGACTTTGTCCATTACAAAAGGTAGGAGCCAGACAGAGAGCTCAAGTTTATGCTGGAAGAGCTTTCACGGTCACAGCTCAAGGGCCGTTTGAATCCATCTGTAATAAAAGCACTCACAGTTCACATTGGTTGGAAAAACATATTTTCATTCTGATAGACAGGTCAACATATCTAAATTAGATTGTATTATGGAATGGAAACAGTCATCAAAATACTAAAAAAACCCGAGATCTCAAAACAAAATGTCAGATCAGGAGCATAAAAAAAAAAAAAAAAGAAAAAAGAAAATCCCTAAATAAAACAAAAGATTTCTGAAAGTATAAACAGTATCTTGTGGCAAATGGTAAGCCCAAACCATTTTTTTGTTTAAAATGCCACAATTCAGAAAACCCGAGCATATTATTTGAAATGGAGTTCCCCAAAGGAAAACGTGCATGCTCACAACACTCTTATAGTGTTTCCACCACAACATATCAGCCCGGCACTGCTATGTGTTCTAGTAGGAGTATTTTGATGAAAGATGTTTCAGCCAGTTTGAGTGTATGAGGGAAGGACTCCTCTGTGCATCAGCTGCTTCGTTAATATTTGCCAATCACCTGCTGTGCCTGGGGACTTTGTTTTTTGGGTGGAGAGGAAAACCACAGTGATTCAGTGGTCACTGCAAATTTCTTGACTTATGGTTGCAGTGTTTAATTGCCTTAATTTCTCAGTAGTAGAGGGCAACCAGTTAAAGGAAACAATTAGTCAATCACAAGGTGTGTCAAATATTAACTGTGTCTCCTGACATAACACAGAGAGAACTGCTTACCAGCTGTCCAGACAGACTGTGCCTGTTTCCATACCCAGAGCTCTTGAGCTCAGAGACTGACTCTTAAAAACTATTGGTACTAAGGTGAGGGGAGCAGCTCTGGCCTTTACTGCAATAGAAATGAGAACAACTAACAGCCCTTGAAACAGGTGGAAAAAGAAATGATACAAGAGGATGATGGTTTGGGGGGGACCTTCCACGGGAATTAAAAAATTTCAACTGGTTTCCTTACACATGTATTCAGTAACTCATAATTAGTGGGTAACCCTTTTTTGCATGCAACAGGGAACTCCTATTTGTGTCTTTGGCTATTTTTTTAAGGAATATTGCCCTTCCTTACACATTTCCACACCGAGATGTTCACTTCACACACTGAGATGTTCATTTCTGCTTTCATTTAGTGCTGCTGCCCTCATCTCCATGCTGAAGGAGATGCATCAGCACGTCCTCTCCACTGCTGTCTTGACCAACCCGTAGACTCTCTTCTGAAACAGCCCTCTACACTTTGAGGGAATTCTGATTTCTGTTAGAAGATGCCATGATCTTCAGAAGAGTCATCTACCTGATTATTTCTGAGGTCCTGATGAACTCTTCACCCAAAATATACACACAACAGGCCTTTGTTCATTATGCTTACTGCTATAGATGCAGCCTCAAGCTGGTACCTGGAAAAATGCCATACCAAGAGCGTACAGAGACATGGAAAATGAGGGCTGCTTTGGAATAGCTGTTTCTGAAGGTAAATCATCAGAAAGCCCAGGAAAGGGAAGAGCAGCTCTGCCTGGGAAAACACACTCAGCCCCGGCCTAAATTTTAACAACATTTCCCGTTTTGTGATTCATTTGGCAGCTGGGCTGAACTGCTCCCATATAGGAAGAAATGCACACGAGATCTTGCACCTGACAGTAACTGCTACATTGTCATCATACTGTGCTAAAAACTCATGAAAAGGCTGGTCTCACCGGCCACCACAGGGAATCACCACTGCCAGGGCAGCCTGAGGCTGAAGAACAGCCCAGCAAAGACACCTGAATGTGGAGGATATCTAGTTCTGAAGAGGGGCAGTAGCTTCTTTTAGACAGATGTTGGGCAGAACATATCTGGCAGGCAGCAGGACTGGACAGTGGAGGAGGAAGTGATCAGGGCATAGCACCACGCAAAGGAGAATCCCTCAAATCCCTGGCACAGCATGGCAATACCCACCACAATCCCTTAAAATCAGACTCTACTAGCATCAGTCTCAAATACTCATCTCCCAAAATAATAAGCTTGGCAAGTAACTTGATTCTTAATACATGCTGAATTATTTATTTTTTTATTTACCTTTTGGACTTGCAGATCCTAAAATCTACTTAGTTGCATTGGAGCTTTCCTCAGCAACCTTGGGTCCAGCCAGCATGGACCTTTCTCTCTCCAGAGATATGTGGGACACTCATGCACAAGCATGACGTTGGCTGCTGAGTTTCCAGCAAGACATTCAGACAAGGAAGATTCAGATGACAGCTCAAGGCACAAACAGCTCCCTCTACTTGCCCGGAGTACTGTTTCTGCTCTTTGAATATACAATTACTATACCTTGCTTAGAAGTGAAGGGAATATTCTTTCTTTGCTTTTTACTAAGTCTTTTGTATCATTATGTTGAAAGGGAAAATTCTATCAGAAAAAAGTCCTGAGCAATAACCAGATCTGGAAAGATTTGCAATTTCAGCTGTTCTACCTCTGGAATTTAGTTCCAGTCCTTACACCCAAATAATATCAACCCTCTCATGCAATCCCCCGTCCTGTATGGGAGCTCAGGCTTCAGATGTCTTCAGCTTGGTGCAGTCAAGCCATCTACTCCTCTCTTGGCTCAAGCAATTGGGAAGGCCTGAACCTGTCCTTGTCACCAGTCAGAGCATTCATAGGGATTTCTATGTTAGTTCAAATGAATCTGTAGTGAGCCCAGTTGCTCTAGTAAGGCAATCTGGTTTAAGACTAAAGAGGAACTCATACCAACAGCTACACCCTATACACATCTGTAAGTGTACATAGAATAGATTATATCAGTTGCAGGGGGCCTACAGTTATCATTTTGATGGTTGGACTAGATGGTCTGCAAGGTCCCTTCCAACCTAGGCACTTCTATGATTCTATCCAGTCCAACTGCCCGACCACTTCAGGGATGACCAGAAGTTAAAGCCTGTTGTTAAGGGCATTGTCCAAATGCCTCTTAAACACTGACAGGCCTGGGACATTGGCCACCTCCCTAGGAAGCTTATTCCAATGTTTGACCACCCTCTCAGTAAAGAAATGCTTCCTAATGTCCAGTCTGAACCTCTCCTGGCTCAGCGTTGAACCATTCCCAGGTGTCCTATCATTGGATCCCAGGGAGAAGAGCTCGGCACCTCCCTCCCCACTTCTTCTCCTCAGGAAGTTGTAGGGAGTGAATATGTATGTGTAGTTATATGTCTATATAACGAACTATAACTATATGGACAAATAGATGGACAGATATATTTTGCAGTACTAGATGAATTTATTTTTTTAAAAACAGAAACATTTTCACATTGACTATTTTAAAATTCCACTATGGCCATGTAGCTTGCAATGACACATCCATGCTGTTAATAAAGGTAACAGCAGATACGGAAACTCAAGGAAAATAGTGAAGGCTGATAGTCCTGAGGAGCAGGACCTGACCTCGGCATTCCTTTACCGAAAGTAAGCAAGAACTCAAAGTCTACCGTGACTTGCGATGCTGCCACAGTGAGCTCACTCCCCACACCCTGACTCCGGCCCTCCTTCAGCATCCCATCACTCCAGCTCCCATAACAAATGATGTTCCTATTTATCTCTCACACCAACAGAGCCAGTGTCAAACTCCTTCTGGTTACTCCCAGGCTCTAACATACTAACAAAATTATTCTTATTATTAACAAAAATTAACAAAACTAACGTATTAACAAAAGTATTTCTTTCTGCTTTCATTTTCCCACTGTTGCTTTCTCCACTGATTTTAATTAAACATTCTCTGGTTGTGAGAGCGGGGAAGGGAGGGTTTCTTTCCTTTCTGTAAAAAGCCCACCAAGAAGGTTTCTTTAATCCCTCACCAGTGTAAAATAAGCTTTCATTATGCCAACGAGTAAGCTTCAAAGTTTTAATTAATTTCTCTGCTTACATAAGCATAACAATATTAGTCATGTTGGCCTATAAATTGTACCAACTAGCCTGGATTTTTAATTAAATTAATGTCATTACATTCAGCGAGATGAAATATATTCCACCACATGCCCCATCTAGGCAATACTTTTCCTCCTTCTTGACTCCCCCTCAGTTCTTTGTGGACTGCATAGGTGGATTTAAAGCTGGGGACACCAGATGATCTTACCAGCAAACCATTTATAAATTAACAGCCATGTTTGGAAAAGATATTCCTTCAGAGAAGCAAGACCCATTCACATACACTATAAACCAAATGAAACAAGAAACCACAGGGATACGGGGATGGGGAGGCATGAATATGCACACATTTAAAAGATAGTCCTCGCTGTCTGTAATTTGTGAATTATTGTACAAACACAACTTCGGTTTGCTATTGTAGCAATTTACTGGTGCCTAATAGAACATTCATTTGTGTGGTGACCTCTATAACAATTCATAGGCTCATTTAATCATGGAAATGGAGCGCTCACAGAAACCTTGAGAGATCAATTACATCCCCTGGTCCTCTCTTGAGGTATATAATAAATAATAGCAACAAGAAGAGCAAAACCAAAATGCGTAAAGAAAGTGGGTACGGTTTAGAGTTTGGTCTCTTGCTGTGTCAGAGGTTATCACAGATAAATTGTCCTTGGAAAATACCTCCTCTGATTTGAAACATGCTTTAGCTCAGTCGTAACTCATACCAGATGAATTAGAGCTTGACTAACAATTCTGATGTTCTCTTACTGAGGCTTGAAGTGTGTACTTAATGACTAAAATGTGTTTGTTTAAAAAGTACATAGCAGAGCAATGAGAGTCTTCTGCAAACTTCAACAACCAGTCTGTTTTGCTGTCTGCAGTTCAAAAAAAGTTGCCTTCCAAAACAGACAATAACCTTTGGTCTCTGCAGCCACATCCCACAGAACAAATGACTTTACATTACATATGCACAGCACCACCGCACCATGGGCTTGTTTAAATCACTAGCTGCTTCAGTCAGAGATTCTACGGCTTGAAGTAATTCTTCCAGTAAGTTTGTCCAGGAAGCACAGATCCTACATGTGTCAACTGTAAGCTTTTGAGGGCAGGGGTTATTATATTTGCTAAATCTGGGGCATGTCCATGCAAAGGTAGAAAAAGTGCTCTATAGTGTGTGGGCTGCTGTCCTGGCCCTGCCATCATCCCTCTCACTCCCTGCCCTATGTCTTAGGGGTGCAATAAGTAGGCTGTTCCCTGAACCTGAAAAAAAGTAGGAAAAGCCACACGCACAGTGATTGGGGAGGACACAAACTATGGATAGAGCCAATGAGGTCACTAGTCCTTGGGTGATGTGGGTCTGTCCCAGTACAAGACACAGATATAGATGCAAATAGATATGGATGTGGATTCAGGTATACTATTATATTGCAGTTTCTTTATTATTATATAACAATCATAACGATGTCTCTTAATTGCTCACCAGGCACTCAGAACCAGCTGTAGTGTTGCATGACAGGTCTCCCTGTCAGTGCATGAGCCCAGACTGCAAGACTACCTGGGAGGAGCACTGACGTGGGCTTACCCAGTATTGACCCCAGGCTGTTTCTCACAGGAGAAGCAAGAAAAGCACTTTCCATCCTGCAACCAACAGTATGATGTACCAGCAGCAGTTTTGCATTCTGGCCAGGCAGGAATGTCTCCCCCAGACATCCTCCATACATTATTTCCTGAAATTGAGTTCTTCCCAGCAACTGGGAGGGGACGTGCCTGCTCAAATCTGACAGTGGGAAGCCAGAAAACATTTATTTACCAAGCCATCAGAGTAACTATGTTTCAGTCCCTTCAGGAGCTAAGCAAGGCTCAGAGTCTTAAGGTAGAAACTCCTTTATGGATGCATGTAGGGCTGGAGGATACTTCAGTCTCGCTCTAGGTGACTGCATATTTAAGTACGATATGCGCTCTTCCTAACCCAGGTGCATGGCATTTTTGGCTTTGGGGATCATTCACCATGATGAAAACAATAAATATTCATTCAGCTGAAGAAAGGCTCTTAGCGTAATAATGACAACACCCACCTGATGCTGGTTGGAGTGAGTGGGGAATCATCTGGGTGGCCTCCTTTTGCATATTTAATGACATTAAGAGAGAAAAGTGGCTTCAGCTAGAGAAACCAGTGGAACAACAGACGCTTAGTTCCTGTCCCAAGTGTCAAGGCACAGTTCAGTGCCTAGGAACAGACCAGACTCTTAAAACACCAAGGTGAGTTTTTGAATAAGTGGGGCATGATGGGGAGAGAGGGACGAAGATAGATTTTTTTTTCCTTGGTGTAGATTCTTCTTTTATTTTGTTAAGCATGAATGAATGCAATGGTGGGGTTTTTTAACCTTTCATCCTCTTCACTCCCTCCTCCCCCCAAAAAAGCCCTGTTAATTTTCCATTCATCTTGCAAACTGCAAAAAACCATGTCCTTAGTGATAAGGGCACAATGCCCCTAAGCAGAGGACTGGAATTCATGTGTCATTTTAGCTGGCTTTCACTCTCAAATCAACATGCTATGAAGGCCAAATGTCTTGGTGTGGCAATGCTAAGCCATAAACGCTCTGGCAATTTTGTAAACAAATCTATGCAGAGGTTTAATGGCAGAATCATGAAGGAAAGGCAGGTTTGATGAAAGATCCCAGAGCCAGCTGTAAAGCCAAAAAAAAATCGGAACATAGCAACACCAGATCTGGAGTTGGGTGAAACAACTGCTGATCTAGCCTGTGCACCATGTATATATTGCCTATTACTAACACAGTAGAAGTCATAACATACTGTAGAGGTGAAAAAACAGTGCTTTATCTGTGAGCAGAAGCTCTAGTTCCCCTGATCCTGTAAACTATCTCTGAAAGGGGTGATGGATGCTCAGTCCTGCTAAAGAGAGGTGGCCACCATGAGCAGCTCAGGATTTCAACTTTCTTGTGTGAAAAATGAAAGACCAGAGTGAAAAATACAGGCACAGTGCTTAAACTGTCAGACTTACAGGAATATAACACCATTCATTTTGAGGCCATGAATCCTGCTATTGCTCTTGTATAGAAATATATAATACAGTGGATGGTGGAACTACTTCACAGTATCATAACTTTCCCACGAAACTATAAAGTACGACTAAATTTTGCCTTTGCTTTTGGGAACAAACTCATCAGAATGATAGAGGCAAATCATTAACTGGAGCAAAATAATGCAACAAAACTATGCCAGTTTAACCTCATGGGCAGCCTAGCTCAAGGCACCTACAAACTTCAGATAAGTCAGATTAGCTGCTGACATGGAAAATTATGTCCATTAATTGCTTGAGATAAGTGGTGAGGGAAATTAAAACATTCAGAGAGTGGCTGCCAAAAGCCAAAGGTAACGTATCCCCATGCACTGGCATAAGAGAGACCAGGAAAGAGAAAAAAATAGGCTTCCAAGCACTTAGTTTCTAATGGTGCTTCGTTGACACAACCCCTATCACCATGAAGGACCTGGGCTTCTAGAAACTGGTGCAGTAAAGATAATAAATGCAAACCACTCAGGAGAAGGCTCTTTTCCTCCTCCCAGGTGGTATTTCACAGCGTAACAGTGTGAATTACACACTAACTCCTTGTCAGTGCCCTCACAGTGCCAGATGATAGGAAGCATCCACACTACAAATGGAAGACAGGCCCTAAATTCCAGAAAATAAAACTGTGGGGTTTTCTGCATGCCTCAGTAGTTGGTAATATGGAATTATGTAAATTTAGGCTAATTAGAATGATATGCCAGTACATACATATTTTCTGAATCTAGAAAATAACACGTTTGAGAAATCAGGAGGCTGACTTTACTGAGGGAACAGAGAAAAAAGCCTGGGGAATCCAGCCCCACAGATATTTTATAATGATGATATTTTACAGTCTCTCACGTGTTTCCCATGTAAGGAACTTTGCCTTTCATCAAAGAAATTGTTTCCATGCTTTTCCTGGTTTTTCTTTGTGTCTTTTTTATGAAAAATCATCATGCAAACATACTGCTTCCTTTGAAGCACTTAAGAGCAGTAGTGCATCTCCCAGACACTGTCTTATTTGAAACTAGCTGTCACCATTTGCTTTTTGGCATAAAATTCTCTTTATGGTGAGCTCCAGTCACCTCTGGTCACCCTCAAGTCCTGGCCAGGTCCTCGGCCCTGTGCACTGAAGCCACTGACTTCCCAACAGTTTATATTAGACAAATATCTGACCGGCTGTCTCCCCTTTGATCTATTTTAGATGAAAATATGTGCCACCAGCACTCAGGCTTTAGATAGATATGAAACTCATCACCCCCAAAAGTCTTTGCACAGAGAACCATTTGTTGGGGGGAGGGGGGGTCCTCATCCTACAAGGTCTCCACCAGTGACAGAAACTAGCTGCGGATTATCTGTTGGGCCAATATGTTAGTAAATCATAAACCCAGCTGTGCAAATACTATGCTGAGGAGAGGTAGCAGAGATGGCTCCTTCCTTTGGAGAGGACTTCCCCATCTGCCCTCCAAAAGACTGTTATGAAGATCCTTGTACCTGAGGAAATGAGACAAATATGATAAATACAGTAGATCAGAGTAACAAGGAGTCTTTAGGATCAAATGCTGACAATTTAATTCCATTGAAAATAATCTTAATGACAGAAGAGTGTTACGTGATGCTTAGCACAAGAAGAAGTAGCTTTGCAGGGAGACAAGGCAATGCCAGCAAGAGCTCAGCTCCAAGGGAAGACCTTATTTCCAGGATGGAGATTAGATTGCTGTCCCGCCACAGTTGGAGCCACAGAACAGCCACAAAAATTAAGACCTCTCTTTAAGAAGGGCTCCAGGGTTCATGGCTGCCTGCTTCTGACCTAATGATCCCTGGGTTTATCTCTTGGCAGAAATGTTTTTTTTCACCCATCACTCGCTGTTTTGATCACCTCTACAAAAAAAAAATATAGAGGAAGATGGTTCAACATTCAAAATTCTAGTCTTCACTAGCAAGAAAAACTCTGGGGGTAACTTAATGACTTTACTTGTCCCTAAGTTGCACCAATGTTCAAGCTGAATGCCCATTTACAGACCTCTAGTGAATAAAAAGAAAATTGCACTTCAGTTGGGCAACATATTTTTTTACTAATTAGAAGAAAATTTAATTTATTAGTTCAAAACCAGTAACATTCCAAAAATCTATGAAATTCCTAAGCATGGGATCATTATGAGGAAAAAGTCAACTGTGTAAAATAAACCCACAGCGTGTGGACATTTTCTAATAATTAATGCTGCCAAATATGATTCCTGGCACAGTCTTCGCAGTGGAATTTTACGGTATGGTCAGCACTGCTGTGGTACTAACAAGTATGTTATCTGGGTGCCTGAAGATACCTGTGCACTTAGTGGTTCTGATGGAGCTGTAATGGTTGTGACTGCATGAAACAGCAAGGAAAATCAGAGAAAATCACCAAGCTCCATCCTAGCTGCAGAAAACCTTCCAAAAAAAATGGAACTTTGTGTTTTTCTCCCCCTCTAATTCAGACAAAAATGTAGCGTTGGTCTTTGCCACGTCAGCAAAATGAGAGCTGAATTACTGCACTGCTTCTTATTTCACTCCATCTTCTCACTGGGAGACAAATGGTAGGCAGGACACTAGAGTGAACAGCTTCTCAGATAGTTCTCAGCTCTTCTGAGGAAGCTCTACTTGGAGGTTGCACTCTTGTCCTGCCTTTCCCAGCTGCAAAACATCGATGTCATCTGTATCATTAATGATGGAGAGGTGTGTGGGTCATGCATTACTGCTTGATGACAGCTGGACAGCATGTGTCAAAGATCCTTCAACTCTTATGAGCACATCTGCCTATCTTTACAGGCAGATGCAAGGGAGCTTTGGGAGGTAGATAGCAAAGGTTAACCCACATCAGTGCTCAGGACAATGATGTGAGCGAGTGCAGCATGGTTATACAGCTTCGAGATCCATCGCAAAAGCAAGGAGCACTTGCATCACCTTGTAGATATCTCCAAATGGGAGTATGGGTATGTTTGTTCATTTGGGTCCTCCTATGTGAGCCTTGTATTCCTGACAGTAGGAACACATCTCCAGCACCAGTTGTAAAACTTGCACCATACACTTGCATGACTGGAGATTTTATTTTTCCACCCAATGAAGTGTTCGCATGTACAACACAGATAACTGCAGAGGCAGATGAGCCCTTAATTATCCATTTGGCATAAGCAAACATGTGCTGTCTCTGCACAGGTGCATGCATGTGTGGTCAGTTACTGCTTAAAATATTCTCCTCTGTGTCCTCACCCTAGGAATGATGCAACATAATTATTAGAAGTAAAAAAAAATTTTTTAAAAAAAGCCTATTTTGTTAATGTTTAGGGAGGGTTACAGGAGATTTTTCTTCAGTCGTTTTGCACATGTCTTTTAGCTTAGCCAAAAGACCTACTGGGAAAATTGCCTTAAACACCAGGAAAATAGAAGCTGTCATGCTTCAGAAAAAAAGCTGGCTACCAGCTGTGAATATGAATGCATTTTCCATTGAGCTTTTCTGCTACAAATTTGAGCATTAAAGGTGTTACGATACTTCCTCTGAATCAGGTTTTGATAAAATTAAAAGGATCACAACTGTATGTATTTCACTGTCATATGCTCAACAATTCCACTTCCAGCCATGGATGCAGAGACAAACCTGCACCACAATAAGAGGCCTGAACAACCACTTGAACTTCAGCTTCCACATATAATCTTTTAGCCTAAGAACTTTATAATGAGTTCTGCAGCACTGAAGATCTACTAGCTCTATACCAGAATTTCATCATCCCAAGCTGAAAATGGGCCTTTTCAGTAACCTGGATCCAAATTAGCTCTCCTTCCAATGTGTTAAAATGACATCTGAATCCATATTTACAGTAAAACAAGGTTTGTGTGGATGTCAACACACAGCTAGTGTTAAAGAACATTAATTTCAAACACAAAGTTTTGACTCCCATAGTTGTAGGTTGTCCTACTAAGCTTGTTCTTGACCAATATGATGAGCCCTCATACTTTAAAATGATTTTATGCTAGACCTCCCAGTAATGCAAGGATTGAGGTTTCCATTTTTCTGAGGGGTGTAAAGTGTCCTCTGGAGACCAGCTGTAGAGTTAGGCAGCCGTAACTGGGTTAGCACCATCTCAGGAAGCAGTTAGTATGCCAGCAAAGATACAAGAGCCTAAGGCAGGATCCTGCTTGATGTTCATTTGGTCTGGGCTCGAATGTTACAATCCGGGAGCAACATCAGGGTATTCCTCTGCCTATTGCAATTTTTTTTCAAGTTTCCCCCAGATTAAAAGCGCCCTTTCTGTAGGGCTTTTCAGACACCAAATTTCACTCTTGATGAGTTCTTCAAGCTACATCATGTGGTTAACAATGCCTTTGTTTTCTTCTGAAAAAACGGTTAAAACAAAAAAATGTATTTTGAGAGAATATATGCTAAGTGATAAATCCCAGGATATCTACTAATTATATTAAAAAATCTTGAGATACAGTCCACTGAGGAGAGGACAGTGTCTGCTGCTGACTTGGGTAAATCTCCAGAAAACTTTTGAAAGCTGCCTGTTAACAACTCACTTCCTTCCATCTAAAGAAGGAATTGTAATTCAATTTTTAAAGAAAACAACTCCAAAGAGAATCCGTGCTACCAGTGACATGACTCTTAGGTCAAAAATTTAAGTAAGTTAAAATACCAGAGCTGCCAGACAAGAGCTCATCCAGACCACTAGAGGAAAATCAGATGTTTCCAAGCTCATGGGGAAAACAACAAACCCAGCAAAGTATCCTGTTTTTACATGAGTTTGATTAAGGATATGCCCTGACTCACTGATAGGAAGATCTGCAAAACTTGGTATGCCAGGAAAACCCTATAGAATACCAAAGATTGTGTCAATATTAAAACCAAGGCTGCAGTAGGTCATCAACCTGCAATCAACAAATACAGCTGATGTTTTCAAAAATGTTTTAAATACAAGAAGAAAATTTCATATACTATTCAGTAAGCCATAGTAAGTTCCTTCATTTGTAGCCATGTCTCAGCTGTAATTCAAAGCAAAGAGCATCGTGTTAGTGGAGGAAGAGTTAACACAAACTATTTCACAAAAAAAAAAAAATGAGAGCAAACCAGGAAGTGGTGAATGGTAATTGAACTAATTTAGGCTGCAAGCTAAAATAAAATCCCTAACTGGAGGTCCTACTAGGAGCAATCGGAGAAAAACAAAACCAAAAGAGCATTTACAGGGATTTGATAAATTTATGACCAAGACTATATAAGGCTGTTGTCTCTGTAAGCTGGAGCTGAACTCTACTGCAGTGCTCCCACTCCTGTGAACTGTGTTCCCATGGGCCAGATTTACCAGAGGATGCATCCCACTTCTCCCCATTGATGTCACAGAAAGCCATGTGTATTCCTGGGTCTTGATAGGTGTGGACTGCCCAACTTCTCTCTTCCTGCTGCACCACTTCTTTGAACTGTCCTTTGGCAGAGCATGTATCCCACCGCAGGCTTCGAAGGAAGCCAAGGAAACTAGACTCTTAATCTATGCGTATCAGTTTGCAGTTTATAACTACATGTTGTGAAGCTTCTTCTCCACTCCCATCCTCAGATAGGACTCAAATTTCCCACTGTCACCATGTTATCATAAATGGTCAAGGAAAAGCAGCGATAGGAAAGACATCTCCCTGGAAAAAGGAGCTAAGAAATTGTGAGGAATCTCCCAGCCCTCAGAAACTGCTCCTTAGTTTTCTGCTCTTAGTTTCAGACATATCCATTTCAACCACAGCCCTAAATTACTTCAACATTTGCTTGTTCCAGGTGTGTCAGAAGATAAAAAGCTTTTGTGCGTTGACATTATATTCAAGAGAAAAATTAAAAGGCTGTTACAGTTGTGAGGAAAATTTTATCGCAACCTGACAATAGTGTTAGTAGTATAGTAATGGAAAAGACCAGTAATGCCATAGAGCGTTTAAAAAGATAACTGGAAACACATATCAACAAGCTTATTTTTAATCAGTAGTTATATTGTTTATCAAATTGTAGTTGGATTATTACTCTGGTGTCATTACCAATGAAGTACCCAGCATTTTACATTTGCTGTGATTTAAAACTAACATGGCAAACAGAAGACCAGAAGTGGACTATGAGGTAAAAGGATGGAAACAAGTAGGAACATGACATAAATAATAGTTTAGGGAAAAGAACCTTGCTGGTTTTTGAGGTTCTTCTGGATGAAAGGAAAGTGTCAAGAAAAGAGTGGTTTTGAATGTGTGACTGTCAAAGAGTTTCTTAGGAAATATGAGTAGAAAGAGAAAGTGACAGAAAGAGAACCCAAGAGACCTCCTCAGCACTGGTGGGTCATATGCTAAAGGACATGCTGAAGGGACTTCAGAAGGAATCTAGAGACATAACTCAAGAGTCAGCTTAAAAGATCTTTGTCAATGGCACCAAGGAGGGTGGTGTCCACCTATACACATGTTCATGAACCACCATGGAGTCAGGAACTGTTGCTGAGACCCATAAAAGATGAGCTGTCATAGCTGGGACACCTGTCTATGTGGCTGGAAAGAATGAGTATCCTAGGATGCTTGTGGAGACTCTCCAGTGCCTTAAATATCATTTGGAATACTCTTTGGGTCCTCTCAGTAGAGCTTTAACTTGCACCAGCCCTAAATCTGGGGCAGACCCAAGGAGCTAAGCTGATTTTCCTTAGTCAAAGCAATGTCCTGTCAAGTCCAGTTACAGAGCCAGAGTTCAAATTTTAATTGGACAGAGAGGAGAATTAATATGAATCGTTGGTCTGGACAAGACCTTGTGACATGCTGCAGTTCAGCAGGATTTGGAAGTGACACCATCATCACTTTCCAACCTCAGGCTTACATCATAACCTGGTGCTGTGACAGAGGAAACAACAGCATGCTCAGAAACAGCCCAGAACTTTCACACTGAGGGAACTGCTGAAAATAAGAGTTAAAACATCAGGCACATCTGATCCTAATCCATTAGCAAACTTTCCCTTGAATTTGAACTTGGATTCAAAGAATAGAGGGTGGGGAGGGAAGCTAATAACCCTCCTGTGATGTGACAAGTGAGGGTTGTTCTCATGAAGGTGATGTTGTGCTTTTAATTAGGTAGTCACTTCATTTGGCTCTAAAGTGTCAAGTACAATTAATATGACCGTGGTTACTCCATGGTAATCTTAGGAGCTGAATTATTTATGGGGTTTTTTTCATTCTTCAAAGGCCATACACTGCTCTGATGAAGTGGGATGGTCCCTTTGCTACCAATCTGAGTTATCTCTAGTGTCTGTGCTTGTATTTTGTCTTATTGTCTATCTTTTCTTCCTCTTCTGAGGAAGAACTTTCCTATCAAAGGCTTTTTTAAATTTTCTGTTGTTGCAACACCCCAAGAAAGGCAGGGATAGGTATAGGCAACCAAGTGTCTAACTACCTGCCTATCTAGAGATGCAAACACTTGCTTACTGGCCTTGAGGGATGTAATTTCAACATGTGTACGCACACACAAACACAGACACAAACACACACAGGTACTGTGGTACCAGCAAGTTGCAAGATTGTCACTGCAGTGAATCACAGCTGTGCCCATCCCTGTGTATTCCTACTGTGTCTTTCACCTACATTTTTCTACGTTTATCTCAAAGGTGAGTCTTTTCTTTCTGCTTGTTTTCAGAGAAGTCAAATACTAGTTTCTTTCCTCACACCCCCTCTCAGAAGGAAAGACATGTATGAATTCATTCTTTGCATCCTTCACCATTTTGAAGATGTGTCTCCAGGAGTGTAATGAAACCTGGCATTTTGTTCTTCATTTCCATATAACATTCCCAGACACCAAAGTGGAATGTCAAGACTGACTGGGAGTCCGTAGCACCCAGGTTCTGCTATGGGATTTCTGGTGCCTTTGTCCTCTCACTGCATTGCTAGGTGGTGTGAGAAGATGTGCCTGAATATGGATCTGTCAGTAGACTGTTCCCATAGAGAGGACTCCTGGCTGTATTGGGCTGTGGCCTTCGTTGAGCTCCAAAGCTCCATGAGGAGCCATGGTGCAGTCTTTACATGTGCTCTCTGCTTGATGTTCTTCCTGTGATGTTACCCAGCTTCTCTGAGGATACCCCTGAAGCTTATTTTCTCATTGCTCTTCCAGTGTTTCATGAACATAAAACCGCATTTAATAAGCACTACCCGTTGTATCATAGGGCTTGTGGGATTACACAGCATGGACAAAAGAAATCGGAGAAACATAGACCTTCCTAAATGGTTTATTAAGCACAAACTGTGCCAGGCAGGCAGACCCGCACACAGTGAGCCAAGCCTTTCCCTCCTGCCCGAGTCCCAGCTTTGTCTTTGCTCGCCAGAGACCCCAAGGTCGATGGCCCCTCTGCGCAGCCCGCAGAGACATCTAGTGACTGAACCACATACTGCTCGGGCAAGCTCTGCACTTCCTAGTTTCTGTAGGTATTCACTAAATCTAAATATTTCGAAAATAAATAAGAAGAACTGAAGCCTCTCCTCCCCATGGCAGAAGAGGATGCTCTGTTTATCTTGGCTGAGCTCAGGAAGTTGTGCTGTGAGGAAGCATTGCTCAGCCCGATGCAGATACAGCTCGTTAGCGTGTTGCATTTGCCCAGAGTATCTAGATAGGATCCAGGGTAATCTGCAGAAGTTCAGCCAGATAGATGTGTTCCTTTGGGCTGGTATGAATCATGGAGCACTGACCTGCTGGGAGAAGGAAAGAGATAAATAGTTTACAGTACAAGCCATTCTGGTCTTTGTAGCTCAGTCACATGCAGATCTGCCTCATCTCAAAGCACCAGAGAGGACTCACCAGCTTTTTGAAGATTATGGGAGCTCTGATTATGGCAGGCGCTGAGGAGATCATGGTGCTCCTCAGGGTACAACAGGACTACATGTTTCCAGTAGAATCATAAGATTAGGACTGAAGGATGCTGCTATTACTGCAGGCACAGGCACAGAAGCACGTTCTTCTGATTCAGCAGCAAATGGGCTTAGTTATGTTAGCTGAGGTAGGTTATCCTCACCCAGCAGAAGTGAATTATTGCTGTCTAGCTTAACCCACAGTGGAAGGAGTTGAAGATAAGTTGCATTCTTCATATTAGCCATGAACTGAGAGCACACACCCTGACAGTTACTGCATCTCAGATGACGCTCAAGCCTGAATGGGATTTAAGTGGAACACAAGTTGTCCATAGATCTTCTAGCAACCCAAAGACTCCAGATACCAGCTGTCAGGAGAAATGGTTACTCTCCATGTGCTTATCAACTCCATCTTGTATACACTGTCACAGATGCCTGAGATCACTCAAGTTCATGCAAACAATGCAGATCCATGGCACTCACACACAGCAGGTCCAGGAATTTGCAGCAGACCTACCTATTCCAGACTGGCTAGTGTATCAGGACCTGAATTAGATGAATGTTGTTGCTATTCACTTGTTCATCATTTTTGCTTAGACACAAGAACTTACTGGGTCAGCATCGGTGCAGTTTAGTGTTGTACCTCTGACTCAGCTCTGAGTGCTTGAAAGACCTAAAGCCACAGTGGAGACAGAATGGAGAATAACCTACAGAGGTCTGATCTCTAACATTTAGAAAGAGCATGGTAAGTCCTGAAGCTCCAGATTTAATATCCCTCCAAAAATGCTTTTTGTCATTAATTATAACTGGATAGTCTGGATGTGCATATATATTTAAAATCTGGCTAGTTACCAGAGAAGCAGAAGCAAGAGAAGATGAAAAATAAGGAGGGAGAAATATTGAACAGATCTTTCTCTTTTTTTTATCTCAAAATTTTTGACAGAAGCATAAGGATGGTTTTCATTTCATCCCAATTAGCTCAGCCTACCCCAGTTATGGAAAACTGGAAGCCACCCAAGGTTTTACCACAAGAATAATTCAGTAACATTAAGAAATATTTTTATTAATAGCTTTTGTGTCTGTGCGTATGTGTGTAACGTCTGGGCGCATATAAGTGTTAACGATCATCAGTGTTTGTTTCTTTACTGAAATAACTGAAACCATGCTCAAGGTGGCCAAACAACCTGACCAGACTTTTCTATCCCCACCTCAGCTTTGATACAAACAAGGTTATTATCACTGCCAGCAACTCAGAAAAACAAATCAAAACAAAAATGAAGGGAATAGATTACAAACCATCTCCCTTTCATAATTCAAGGCCACAAGAGTCTAAAATAAGCTCATAAATAAGCCCCCGAGGACCATTTTGATCTGTTCAAACAACACAATGGCTTTGTGGTGATTTGCAGCTCTGTCTGGGTATCTTGTTTACCAGGAGATGGCTCTTTTCCTATTCAACAGCAGGGTTTAGAGCAGTAAGGAAATACTCCATACAGAAACATCAGCGTGCTCTCAGCTGTCACATCCCTACAGGCAAGATCATCTGTGTCCATCACCTGAACAGCATGGCTCAGAGGCATTGCCAAGGTCACATCACTGAAGGTAATTGGCCAGCAGTGATGCTTTCCAGAGGAAAGGACAGACCCTGTTGGTGGATAACTCTCTGGTGCAAGCTTCACAACCAGTCCTGTAAATTAACATAATCACTCCTTAAGCATCTATTAGAAATATTGACTTCTCAAGGCTGAAAGCAGGGGACAAGAAAAGGAGGTGGGACTATTCACACTTTTTAACTTTACTTGCCTAATTTAAGTGTCCAAAATCAGAAGTCAGTCCCCGCTATATTTAATGGAAACAGCAGGAGGCTAATTCGAGATAAAGCTTAATTTAGGGCTCTGAATTCCCACTTGCAAAAGCGTCCATCTTTTGGCTGACTATGTCTTTTATACCTTAAGGAGGTAGTCTGCATTCCTCACAGGGTAAAAATATTGTCAGTACCCTCAATAAAGATGGTCTTCATTATATATATTCAGACTTCAGTGAGGCACAGTCTTCAGCCACATTGTCAACAAGTGTTTTGACCTTATAAAAATTACCAGCTTTAATTATATGACAGTGTGTTGTGTGTGCCTTCCTTATTATTTTAACTTTCACTGGGACACTAGGAGAAGGAATTTAATCACAGGGATTTAATCATATATTCAATTAGTTTTCTGGAAGTCCTAGAAAGAGTGGAAGTCATAACAATCCCAGCAGTTTTTGTAGTATAGTGTCATAAGCATAATACTAATTCTCTCAGATATTACGAGAAGTGACCTTAATGTGATGGCTTCTTGCAACGGCGTTGCAGAACAGTGATGGTGACTCTCTTAGGAGGACCGTATACTTTTCAGAAAGCATATCTGCATCTTTAATGTTAATGTAAGTGTATATTTGGCTGCAGAGACGAGGCTAATGATGGCGCTCATTTCTTTACTCCAACTGACAAAGGTTTGAACTAATTGCTACCATTGCTCACCCTCATGACCCTAGACTGTCCCACCTGCATTCAAGATGTTGTTTCATCAGTCTCCCGTATGTTCTCTCCCATATTTTTCAGCTTCATGTTAATGTCTCTAATGGCACTGGTTGAATTGCCTCCCTAAAATAGGTTGGATGAAATGTGCCTCTCCAGTGATTTTAAACAAAATCCGACTGGAGACTCTGGGCCCTCTGTATATCCAGATGATTGTAAGGAACAAAGTTTCTGTTTAGAAGTAGAGCACCAAACAGACCATAAATGCTTTCATCAGATATTTCGATAGAGAAACTCTTTAAACTATATGCCCATCAGAGAGCATAAGCTGTGCCTGCACGTAATGCAAATGCTGCTCATCTCTCATGGTTCAGCTGCTAAGTTCTCCTAAGTTCACATGCCCAGTGATTTATTCCCTTCAGGATATAGATAAGACTCTTAACTTGGGTTGTCCAAGTTAAGTAGGACTTTCCACTAAGTAGTGGTTGGAAGTTGCATTTAGAAGATGCTGTGCTTCCTGATGCCTTTCAGACACACAGACTGACATTGTACCTCTTTCCAGCAGTGTGAGGGATCAGTCACTGGTGTTGGGGCCCCTGAACCAGTGCACTGTGCTACAGAGCAGGGGCAGAGCAGACTCTGCTTCCTACCGCTTATTTATACAGAATAGGTACAATCTGCCCAGCAGGAATGTTTGTGCAAATGGTCTGTTTTACTCATAAACTGTAAAATGTTTTGGAGTTTTGGAGCTCTCTCCTTGTGTCCACAGTTGAATACATGAACTATAGATCTATAAAGTTTTCAGCTTGTTCTGGGCTTCTTTAAGATGAAAACAAGACATACGCAATAACTGGGACATGAAAGTGACAGCACCATTCCAAAAAAAACATCTTAGCAAAACAGCCTGTGGTCAATCTTTATGACATAAACAACCGCCAAACAAAAGGGGAAGGCAAAACAGCGAAAGCGTTTCCTTCCGAATTCCCCTTAGTTTTCTTGTAGTTTCTTTGCCTCATGATCACCTGGCCATGATTTGCTCTTCTACTCACAAACCTTCAGAAACACCTTTGAGGAAGGCCTGCAATCCTCTCTGGGGGGAGATGACACAGGTTTGGTGTCTGAGAACATTGTCCTGATCAGCAGTTTCTCCACTTTCTTTTTTTTTTCCTCTGTGTTTCAAGCACAGAGTTGATTCTGTGAAAATACATTTCAATATTAGTATTAATATTATTCTAAATCCTTGCACAGAATCCCTCCATTCCCTCTGGCAAGTGGGCTCATTAGCTTGCACACAACTTGGTGGTGGCCTCTGGCTACAAGACCTCCTAACCACCATACACTGTGTTCGTAAACAAAGTTCACCGGATGTTCAGCATCCAGCTTGCATGAAACTCTGCCAAGTCTATGAGCACTAAATGTTGAACTAATAGTGAACTTGCATAAAGCGGGTCATATAATAAACTTCCACAAATTACTGTTGTAAGCTGCTATAAATTGCTCCACGGCAGGTTCCAAGCAATGTTTTTACTGTCCTTTCACTAAAATTGCAGTAAATCCTTAGAAAGAAGAACCAAATAAGATATAGTCTACCTTCAAAGCTTGCAACCTTGCCACACAGTTTCTAGCCCACCTTTAGCCACACTAAGTGGAGCCACTCTTTGCAATATTGATCATGGGAGTTTGTGTTAATCCTGTACACAAATAAGGACAAATCTCTGGTTTTTTAAGAGAGTCAAGATCTTTCTCCAAAGAAAGTGGAAAAAATAGTCAGTTTTTTAAAAAATGCAAAGTTCTTGACTTTGCACAGCAGTTGTTCACCTCCAGCAGGAGCCAGGAGTTCACAGCTTCTCTGAAAAGAAAGTCCAAGAGTGTAAGGGACTTTTATAACACCCAATTATATTACAAATTCAGCTGTGATGTTCCTTGTCCCTTGGCTTTCCCACCCTTTGATCAACCCCAGACTCAAAGGAAAGAGCAGATCTGCAAATTCATTGAATACAGACAGAAGCCATTTTTATTTTTCTTTTCTCTCCTCACTTTTCCCTACTTCCCTGTCCTAATTAGCGCCCTCTGCCAATGAGCTCCATGGCTGCATGCCACAGCTAGTGTGGCATCCTCCATCCACCTTACTGGGTTGTCTTCTCCTCCAGAACAATAAACCAGCAACTTCAGTTTCCAGTTTATTCCAATAATAAAATTACTGGTTTGCTACCAAAATCTTTCACTGGAAAGTGCTTCTGTGTTACTACAGGCTAATGGATGGAGTATCCTGCACCCTGTTTAAATACAGCCAGGAATGAGATACATAGATGTCAAGAGAAGATCTTGCTAATGAGGCCACAATTTGGTGGTTCAGCTGGGGGAACCAGCTACGGGAAATGACATAGGTTCTAATTATGCTCCCCAAATTATTTCAGTCTTGTTCATTTCATGTAAAACCCTCTTAAAGCAAAGCACATAAGAGTTAAGTATCATGTTATGTAATTTTGAGACACTGATGTCCTTTCCTGAACCTGTCATTAGAGGTCCAGCCCCATGAGATGCCGAATTCTGCTGGTTTTCACTAATGTCAAGAGAATTTGAAGGAATTTGGTGCTTTCTTGCAAGGAATAAGCAACCAGAAAGACCAGTCTGTAACATCTGGAATAGATGTCCTATCCCAACTATGTGTCATATCTACAGCTCCTGATATTAAAAAATTTCCTGGGCAAAAAAGAGAAAACCTCAGCACAGCCAAAACTCTGTTTATCATTTTCCTCTTGCTAATTGCACCCATGCTTTGATTATGTCTACTACAGTATCCCTAGCTTTTTCTTTTCCCTTTGCTTGGTGACATCCATTGTCATCTGTTACAGGGAACGGCACTCACTCTCTTTCTATTCATGAAACATACCTCTGTCCCAAGCACAAAGCTAAGAAATTTTGCAAAAGAACAACTGTAATCTGTTGAGGAGGAAAGGAGATAGCTAGGAGCCAGACAGGAGAGAGGACAGAATGTGTTCAGTCAGCAGGTCCTGCAGCAGCCGAGAGGAGAGTCTCTTTGAGGAACTCCATCCTGTTTCATATCTTTTCCAGGCAATTAATTTTTTAGGAGCGGAAGAGGACTGCCAGGTAAAAGGTTATGAACTCTAAAGTCCTTCATTTATCCCCTGCAAGAGAGCAAGATTTGCCCCCAACACTGCGCCCATGGGCCCCAACCTTCTCCCAGAGGAGTCATCTCTACAGGAGAAGAGTTGCGTGACTCCCCTCCCCACAGCCTTGGGGCATGCTGCCAGCTCTTCCTTGTGTGGAAGGCACCAGTCCACGAGGGACCAGACAAGCATTAGCAAACTCCTTCCATGCTGACCAGTCAACAGAAATCACGAGCGAAAACTGACTCTTCATTTATCCTCATTACACACAGGACAACTGCCATTTTCCAGGCTGTCAGACAAATGAATTCTTAGAATGAGTTTCATATACAAAGTATTTAGACAGTAGAGTATGTGTGGATATATAAATCTTTTCTTATGCATTTCTGGGATGGTTGGCAGGAAAACTGCAGTGTTCTTGACCAGAGAAATGTAAGGGTAGTTCACGCAGTCATTACAGATGAACCTGCAAGTGTTAAATTGTTAGCTAGCAAAGTGTTGTAGAAAAATACTCTGAAAGAGCTAAGTTTCTTATTTCAGTATCTCTGCAGTAAAGGGATGGGCATAGGCAATGAATGGGAACAGGACCTCTCCATGAGAAGGACTGGATCCGGCACTTAGCTCAGGCCTTGGAAAGCAGCAAACACAGGTATAGGAATGCACTCCACAAAGACTGCAGCAATGAGTACCAGCCATGCTGGGTGGCTACGCATTGCTTAGGAGATCTCACCGCCACAACAGGACTCGTAGGCGGGGAGGAACAAAGAGCTGGGCTGTAAGCGCATTGAGCAATGACATCTCTGCTAACAGGGTCGAAGATAACATATCACATATATGTTTTTCTAGATCTTACTCATGTATACAGGCCTACTCCAAAACTCACTGAAGTCACCGGGACTTTCTCCACTGACACCCACATGCTCCAGATCCAGCCCATAAAGAGCTGTAGCAAGACTGCAACCATATGGAATTACTTCTGAGTCACAGTAGTAAGAGATACAATGAAAATATGTTGGCTTGTTTTAGTTGGTAAACATACAGTCTTGGCAGGCTCAGCAAAAGACCAGATGCTAAGTGGCCTGGAAACTACCCTCATCCATAGAGGTGGCTACTTCAGATCAGGGTGAAGACCACGAAGAGGGCAGTGTGGGCATGTCAGCCCTGCTAATGGCTGCTCTTTCTACCTGTCCTGTGGATGTACAGAGCTTTCCAGGTCTGGCAGTCCAAAAGCTAAAAATTCCTTGTATCCAAACAAACCCATGGGAAAGGACATACTGAGCTAGATAAATTACAGTTATGAAATACAAGTATTTAATTAAATCTTGTCTGGCTGTATTTTGTACCCTCCCCCCAAAAAAGTCCAACTTCAAAACTAATCTGGAACTGACTGCCTATGTTATAATTTACTAGAAACTCTGTTGTCATCACTTCAGTTCATAGAAAGGAAAAATAAGAACAGCAACGGCTTTCATCAGTTCCTATTTAAAAACAAACTGCTGCATTTTAAAGAAAAAAAAAAATACAGAGGTGGAGCCAAGCCCAAGTTTGTGGTAACTGCAGAGAGGTCAGCCAGGCCAGCCAGAGTGGAAAGAGGTGGGTCAGGTTAGCAGAGAGCAGACAGGTTTCCCTGTGTCTTCTCACCACCTGGCCTGGGTGGATACCCCTCCTGAGCCTGCCTTTGGCTGTATTAACTCCTCTGGCTCCAGCTGAGACAGGACATCTCCTGCCTCTCTGCCAGCAGCTGCATGTCTGTGTGATGGTGCATAAAACAGAGACTGCAGACAAGGAAAAGGTGTGGGGCGGATGGAGGATTGCAGCATGGCAAAGGCTCTACCAGATGTGATTTCGTTAGAGGGAACTGACACCACTGCCTCTGCCACCCATGTCCTTTGGGGATCCTGGCAGCTCCACATCCAGGCTCCTGATTGAAAGGTGAATTGAAAGGCTCCTCTACTCTCTATCCGTCCTGTCTAGGAAGCTCATTTACATTTCAGATCTTCTTCTCAGCAGCCATTTGTTCAGGACCTACCAGAAATTGTGAATAGAAGTATAATGTATTCAAATAAGAAGAAAAATGTCAAGGGCAAAACAGCATTACAGCTGTTTTACAAAGTAGTTTATAAAATCTGCACTGCCCAGTGGATTTTCCCAAGCATTGGACTGACAGCTCAGGTGAAATATAGATGGGACGGCAGGGCTGGTGGCTGTAATTGTTGTGAAAAGGCAGCTCCATCCCAGCTCTCTGGAGGTTAACGTTTTCTGTGTCTGGTTTCAGCCAGCTGGTGAACTGCTAAAGGAAAATGTCAACACACACCGTTCCCCCACCAACGCACTGCTCAGCTTGGGGTGTGTCAGAAAACCCTGCTCACATCTTCCTGTTCAAATGCTGCTTCATTTTGAGTCTTTTATGGATGGACTGAGTTTATTCAGACTTCACTTGCTTTCATAAACATTGCCAAGCAACAATGCATAGTCCTTGTTTCATGTGTGCGTCATCCATAGATTGGTCAATAGGTTGTTTATTCAAAGTGAATGCTTAATGTGCAATAGGATTTTCTGAGGTCTTTCTTTGTCCCTGCATGCAAAAATAGCAGAACACATGTGTTGGCTTTGTTGTTTCTTTCTTGTTCTCTGTAAAAAGCAATGACCTCAAGAAGAGCAAAACAAAGGTAATTTTTACAGATTTAATCTGCGTAGGGAGCATATATTCCCTGTGACTAGACATTTAATACTGAATATTTACACTACCCACATTTCCAAATGGCTAGCATATAACAAGTCACAATTTGTAAAATAGATACAGAACATTATGGCAATCCAGCTCCTTTCATGTGAAAGACTGCATGTGGGAGGAAATACAAGTTTAACCAGGTCCTGAGATTTCAAGATACTTCTACAGTATGGAAGATGTCTCCTAACATTCTGATTTTTTATGAAAACTGTAATTTTGGAGCCAAATGCAAAAACATTCAGCAAAGATTTTTTTCTATTAAAAACCACTTTATATAATTGAAAAAAAAAAGTTTGTCTGCTCTATTTGAAAGCTCAAAACAAGATCAAGTCCTCTTGTTTGTACAGACATGATAGCAGAAAGGTCATGGTCCAAGAAGGTGGTAGTCTAAGGGAAGTAAATACATAAGAAAGAAGCACTAGGACCATTCTCTGATAAAAAATGAAGATACAACAGGATTAATTGACTTACATAGGGTCACACTGGAGAGCAATGCGCTAAACCTCGGTCTCCTGACTCCAAGGCCAATGCGTTAACCACAAGACAGTCCTTCCACACTAAAAGAAGGATTATTTTGTTACTGTTGGAAGCTGTTCATTTTATCTTATTGGTGTTTAAGAACTGAATGTTTTGTTAACCATTAATTTTGGATGAGTTTGCCATCTGAAATCTTATAGCTCTTACAGTAGTTTTTGGAGATTTCCTTTGTTGGACCATTCATACAAGTAGATACATCTTGTTCTTTCCTTGGCTTCTTTCTGTGTTTGTTTTGGATACCAATACATTCTCCTTACAAGAAGAATAAGGGAAACATTTTAAAAAAATTAGCACACTTACTGATGAGAGAGTTGAAAACATATCATGCTCTTGCAAAGAGTGAGTGACCGAGAGAATTCCTCTCTTTAATTATTTTTTCTAAGCCCAAAGGAAACAAAATATTTGAGAGAAAGAAAAAAATCTGTTTACCATACCCAAAATTTGGCAAATTTGAAACAGGAGAGGGCTGCACACACTTGTGTAAAGTGCCAGCCTCATGGGCAGTACCAAAACTCATTCAACACTTGAAAAAAAAGATTTTCTTTAGTTGGAGGCCAAGCACAACAGCAATAATTTTCCCCGCACACACGCTCACTTTGCTTTCATCTGACAAACACAAGTCAGTGAATTTGCATTCTAACTGTTTTTTTCAGGGGAGTCAGTACTTCTCTTCGCTTTGCTTATGGCAAAACACATCAAAATATCTGATGGAGGAAGGTCTACAAAACTCCAAAGTCCTAGTTAAAGCAAAATTAATTTGTAGCCTGCATAGGCTTCATGTTGGATATTTGGTTTATTCATTTTCTCCTTTTTATGTCCATGGAGAACATCACGACATGTTGGAAACTGGACTGGGACCTTATTTAGAAGATCTATTATTTCATCTATTTTCCGTTGAATATTTATTTTGTCAACCCAGATGTCCCATCAGAGATCCTGGGGTGCCTGACAGAATCACTTGTCTCCAAGTCATTAACGAGCACTGGCTGTAGTAGCTGGCTCATGAACACGTTGTCTTTGTAGCCTAGCAGGCTGAAGGCAATGGCTGAATGGGATCTGCCCCACAAAATTGCCAGCTGCCTTTTCAACTTTTTTATTAAATACACTGGTCCAAAGCTACGTTTTGTTGGGAACAGTCTGGATCAATTCTGGGGACTTTGGGATGACTTATCCTCTGGAAATGAGGTTGCAATGAAAGAGTTTGAGAGATGAATACACACAGAATTGTTCCCATCATGAGATGTCCTCTTACCCACAAAGCTACCGATGTCCCACAGTGCTTTATACCGGCCTGCAAGAGCTGGGCCATAGAAAACCTTCCTTCTTTCTTTGTCCTGACAGTTTAGCTCTTATAGCAGGACAAAACAGTCACTGACAAGTTCTGCACAGCCTGTAGGGAATGCTCTTGGCTCGTCTCCCTTCTGTGTTCAAATAGTTTCAGAGGCATCAAAGCTGGATAACAGCAGGCAAAGGTTTGAGCTTCTTCAGGCATCTCCTCTGAAATGCCTCAACACCCACCCACCTCCATGCATAGCTTGTGGCCTCGACGTGCACTGTCTCTAAGGACAGCAAATCTCTTCTTGAAGTGAACTTCCAGGCAGCCCTCAAATGACCCTGGAGACAAAAACATCAAGTTCTTGTGGTCTAGTGTTTACCAAGGGTTTGTCCTTCGGTCCTTGACTTATTCCCACAGCTCGGTTTTCCATGCGGTTACCTATCCAAGTGTTATACAGTTCCAATGCTGTTTTGCTTCTTGGGGCAAACAAGATGAGAAGGGTTCAGCCTAAGATGGAAAAGGGACAAACCAGAAATGTTTGCCACCCTCCTTACATGTAAAGCGGACCTCGAGTACCCCTTCCTTGGGTTTAGCACTGCAAAAGGGTTGGGTTTAGCACTGCAATGGACTGACAAGCCCAGCACGGGGGGTCAGGTTAGATGAGATCAATCTCTCCATGAGGCATTAGTCAGCCCTTCCTATTTTGATTTTTGATCTGTAAGAGGCCAGCTGTAACTTTTTGCATATTCTAACTATGAAAGTTATCAGTTATTATTCCCACCAGAAACAGCCTCCTTTACCAGTACTTTTAATTAATTTCAGGATCTTTAAATCAAGTCCATATGAATGGTATGTAAAGTCTGATCCTCAAATGCCCATGTGTATTAATTAAGTTCTTATTTTAATAAAAAGAATCCTCATTTAAGCTATGGGAAATTGCAGTGTGTGCACGAACGTGATCCTTGTGTCCACGTTGCTTTTTCAAGTAAGTTTACCTTGCACGCACACTCATCTAAAATTAATGGCCCCAGTCTGCCCCTCAGGACTCTGCAGATGGCAGAGACTAGTCATAAACAATTTCTTTGAGAAAGTACTAGGGGAACATAAAGAACAGACCTCTTGAAAAGGAGGAAGGATAAAAATATAATTAGGATAAATTGTGTTATTCTGTGCTGCAGAAGGAGAGTAAGAGAACGAAAGCGGAAATAGCTCTGGTACAGGTTCTTTGCAGGTTATTTTCTGCAGCCAGTGGATCTTCTGCCATTTGCTTCCAGCTTGCCTTGGCTCCACACTGGATTGTTCCACAGAAAGAGAGATGTGAAAAGGAAAATAAATATTGCAATCCAGAGGAAATATCTACAGCAAAAAGCATGGATGCTGAAATACTAGTGAGACGACAACTGCACTTATCAGCACATCATTTGGCTTTAGATTCCCCCAGCTTTTCAAAAAGGGGAGGGGGGATTTTCCACCTCATCATGACAAGTATCAAGTTAAAATGGATAGTTATAAGTAGTTTTATAAAAAAATTAGTACACAGAGGACATTTCTTTTTACATTCCTGAGTGCCTTTATTTTTTTTTGGCCTTGATTTTGGATTTTGGTTTTGGAGATCCCTGAAGCACTATGTAAATAAACCTGTTGCTAAACAGATCAAGAGAACTGTATGCTTTGATGTATGCAGCAATGTCTATAGAAACAAATAGAAGGGAAGTGGGTTTGACTTCTTGAGTATGTCAGCCTCATATAGTCCAGCTTATTTAGTCTTTGTTTCGTTTTGGAAGCGGGTACTTCAGAAGCAGCAAAAAGGCAGGTTCAGCTTTGAGGGAGGTCAATAGTTTGCAAAATTGTAAACTCCAGTTTTTCTCTAAGTATGTTTTACTCTTCAATTTATGAATCTAAGTCCTGGTATTTGCAATGTGGTGGTTAACCTCTATCACCCGGCTTTATGATTGTGAATTCTGTGCTGGACCATGAATCCATCATGTTTTATTGAGAAGGAGACAGTCTTGCATTTTAAAATGTGCAACAAAGATCTTTGACTTTGTCCTTTTGATTTGGGTCAGCTAGCAAAACTGGAGGAATGTTTATGATTAAGGGAACTTATAAATCAGAGAGAAAGGAGACAAATTCATTAGTTATTGGTTATGGCAACTCTGAAGTTCTGAAGTTCTTTTTCTTTTTTTTTTTTTTTTTAATATTGAAATAAAATCTATAAGGGTAACTCAATAAAAATTTCTCCAGAACAGATTCACAATGTACGTTCTTTGAGATAAACTCCATATCTGATTTAGTCACATTAACTTCAGCTGAAATTTATCTTTAGGATATAGCCAAGGTTTGGCTTGTTTGTTGCTGCACTTATCTCAAGCATCTCTCCTGTATTTGAGCTCTTCTACAGAAAGTAAATGGAAATAATAAACTACACAGTGATCATATAAATCCTCCTTCCCTGTGGAAAAGTCCTCAACAACTCCTCTACTATACAGCCTTTAAATTTTCCAACAAGTTCTGTTTGGCTAAAACAATCTTTCAGAATGTCATCCAGTTTTAATTGAAGACATTGAGAAATGAAGGAATCCATCAATCTTTCCATGGTTCATTGCAACGGTTAATCAACCTCACAGCTAAAATGTGCCTTATTTCCAGTTTGGAATTGCCTTGTTCTAGCTTCCTGCCCTGGATAGGCAGCACATTCTTCCTGAAGAAAAACAATGAACTACACACTACAATGAAGTCCTTTTTCAACTTTTCTGATGAACTGAAATACAGAATTGGAATTCAGTGAGGGGTTCACTGCACAGCATTTCCTGCAATCATCAAATCATTTGGGTTTGTTTTGTTTGTTTTAGGGGTTTTTTTTTCCATGCACCTGCTCCAGTATTTCAGGAAAGTTTTGAAAGGGCAAATAGCAGAGCTGGGATGGAAATGTAGCACTCCCTGGTGCCATGTGGAGGTTGGGTTATTTTCCAGCATCGCTGTCTCCTTCCCCTTCCCATGCCACGTCTGAAGGTGGGGCCCATCCTCTACAAATATTGTAGAGGATATTGGGTTTCTGCTCTCCATGGCATGGATTTTCCTTAATCTGTGTTGTGGATGAGCCCAACTCTCCACCTTTCCTTGGCATTTGTGAGAAGCAGTTTCAACAAATGGCAGAAAAATGACCTTAACGTAACCTATTTCCCTCTTTTATTAAACACCACGATAGCTGGTTCTCTGGCATAGCACTTTGAAAACTTTAGAAAGGAGGAGAGTCTCTGCCATCGTACTGTGGTGTTTTCTGCAAAAATCGTTTGCTATTTCTGCAGCACTTGGGAGCCTCAGCCAAGTACCAGACCTCCATCTTCTCTCTTTGGGTTGGTGAAGTTTTTTGAGATGGAAATGGAGGCTGAAAAGATTGAGTCTGTAGTGTAAGCTCTTCCCTGACTCAAGAATACTCCACATCTGGAAAAAGAAAAACATAACTTGGATGGCTGTTTCCAATGTTCTTTACCAGCAGATACTTCATACGCAGCCACTGAATCTGCCAAGGTGGGGTGAATCCTCCATCTCATCCATTTTAGGTGCCTCTGTGGTAGATGTCAACATCTGATCTAGCCTCTTTACAAGATGTGTGTATAGTCAGTGGACAGAGAGACATTTTTAGGACATAGTTCATCTGGTGTCTATTGAACATATCTTTCAGGATGGCATGAATCACACCTTGTCAGCGATTCTTTATCTCCATTGACTATGAAGAATATTTCTGGACATTAACTCAGACATAAACTCCTTTACAGTCAGGCAAGATTAACTCCATGAAATTCAACGGCCCCAGATGAGCAACAAATTTGAAAAAATTTTCTATTTGCATTCACAAATAAATTCTTTATTAAGAAAATTACTTTGCTTAAACACATTAGTAGGCATAGGTGTCACTCCGATTTCTTTTTCAGTGGTACTAGCAGTCGGAGAAAAGGGAAAGCAACCTTCAAACCTGTGCTGTATCCACACACAGGAGTTCCCCTTCATATCTTGGGCATGTCTTAGCAGAGTATCATGTTTTAGGGCTTACATGGGCTCGGGTATTGGACATATGTTACAGCTTTGTAAAGGGTAATTTGATACGGTGTCAGCCCCGTGTTATCATTTGCCTCACGGGCATGTTAAGCCTCATTCATGTAGAGCTATTGAGGAGAGAGACAAAATCAATACATCTCTACAGTGACAAAGATTCCAAGCCAGAAACCGTGAGCCACCAACATCTGCTTTACAGGGAACTACTACGGCAAAATTTGTGTGTGCGCCTGGGTATTTGAAATGCTCAAAGAAAATTGGACATTATGTCTAATAAAAACAAAATCAGGAGCAAAAAAAGAAAAAAATATTGTAATGGCTTTTATGTTACCCAGTTGAACACAGAAATTGGGAGAACTGCATCCATCTCTTGTCTGGAGTGAAAGCTGCTGGCTCTGGGTTCACTGTAAAGTCACTGCCGCTGTCTGGGTACAGCAAGGCTGAAAGCACGGGGTGGTCACTGGCCCAGGGGTGACAGAAGTGGATTTTCCATCCAATCACTCCCTGGCAAAGGCATTTGACACGGTCTGGGCTGGGAATTAGGCTGTACCCACTGCAGGAATGAAAGTCTGGATGATAAATAACTTCCTCCTTCTACTGGGGAACCACGGGAAAGGATCCTCTCACTGGTTAAGAAAGAAAATGGATAGGATGGGGCACAGTACAGAAAATAGGGATCACTAGGAATCCCTCAGCATGCAAGGTTTGGCTCAGTAACTACAAAAGACTGTATCACAAATTGAGGGGGCTGACAGGAGAGCAGCCCAGATGGGTAAGTCTTCCTTTGGGAATGGAATAAACCAGTAACAACTGCTCTGTGCAGAAAGACAGAGCCCAGTAACATAATTCCCCAGGATGGTGTGTGCCTAGGAAGCATCCTGCACTGTACCTTAGCTTGGTACACTGCCACTGATTCTCCCATTTGGCATTCACTCTAATATTAGGCATGTGCTACCTAGGATTCCCATGTGTGTCTAAGTTACCATGATATTTGACAGAGACCTAAAGTGTGACTGACCTGCCTAAACAGTCTGGAGCTGTGCAAGATGTCCTAGGGCATCCAAGACTTCTGAATGAGCCTGGCAGATATGGCACAGAGGCATGTTCTACTAATTGTGCCTCTGTCCCATACGTGTGAATATATGCATCCATAAAACCTCTGACCAAACCCAGGTCACCCTTGAAACACTTGGATAGTGGGAGATCACTCAGAATGTGGAAACAAAGATTCAGTTCTTGTGCTTGCCTCAAGAGTGATTAAATCCAAATTCTCTCCTCCTCTGAACAGTGTTCTAATTGCTAGCTACAGGCCAACTTGAATGGGAAGCAGCATCCTTTTATCCAGTAGGAGTTCTGCCATTATGTACAAAAATAAAAAATGTCTGTGAACATGTGGGAATGAGTAAACATGACATTATAACCTAAGGGCTCTATGTGGGAGAACGATGCTGACCTTGCTCAAAAGACTGTTTCTGTGTTTTGCTGAATGTAATGTAATATACTTGAACACAACATCAAGCAAGTCTTGGAACTCTTACCCCACCAGTCATAGTCAGGCTCATCCTTGTTCTCTCGGGTCTTATAAATCCTTTTCTTCTTCCAATAATTCACCAAGTGAGAAATCTTCATCTCTTCTCTCTCCAAAAAAAGCTACATCCTTGGGGCTATGGAGCAGACTTGAATGTAATGAGGAGGGCTCTAAAGCTTGGGCACTGACAAAGTGCACATCACCCAGACACAGTGATGTTCCAAAAGAAAAGACAAGTCCCTCCGTAGTCCTTGAAAGAAAAGACATAGAAGTCCCTTTGGGGGAGGATTCGAGACTATGAATCACAGAGGACAGATAAAAACTTCCTGGGATCCTGGACCACTCTACAAAAGAGTGGTGTTTAAGGTACATTCCTGCCAGTATTATTCCCTGTAGGTAACTCAGGATCTCTGTGTAAGGAGCATGGGTTATAGGCAAGGACTGTGGTTGGTCCAGAGGTAGAGCATATGAAAGTTTATCTAAAACCTCTGGAAAATCAAGACTGCACTTAAGATTGGATGAACTACTGTCTAAATATAAAATGCTGCATACTGAATCTTCTTTTCTCATTCTCTGTGGCGATCACAGTGTGTTCTGAAATGTCAGATAAAGCCAGAGTCAGGAAAAATGGCATTTTGATATGCAAAACCTTTGCCCACTTTTTGCAAGGGTGTCTTGTGAGGTCGTTCTACCCCCTAAGGATGGAACAAATCCGTGTTAGCTCACTACAGCAAACCTGGTAATGGAGTCCCTCTTCTCTGTCTCTTCCTCCACTGCACATTTGCTCCCTATATAAATAAACTCTTGCAGCAGCAACAGCACAATGACAGGCAGCAAACACAGTAGGAAAAATGGCAATTATTTTGTATATTCTTAACAAACTACAATTAGAGTACTAAGCTCCAAGGATGACATTTCCTTTGGGGTTAAATATCAGCTGGGTCTTGGCTCTTAGTTTCTTTGCTCATCCATGTAGGTCATATTGCCAAGAAAAGTTCTTTATCAGTCATTAATCCATAGGCCTATCACCCATTGCTCGGGCTTTCCGAAAAACCAGCAGCTTGTCTGCAGTAGAAAACTAAAAATACTGTCTCTGAAATAGTTTTGGCACCTTTAAACTCAATTTGTTTGGAACAACGTTGTCACTTAACTCTCACGGACAAAAAAGGCAAGTTCAAGACACTGCAAAGAAAGACTCTGGGACAGTTTTCAGGATAAGGGTGGCTTTCCACTACACACACAAAAACGATAGCATTTTGCACAGATATAATGAGTAGAATAGTCAAAAATTGTACCCACAAAACCAGTTAACTCCAACATTTTTTAAATTTGAAACAAATTGCGTAAATTATTTGAGAGGAACCAAAAGAAAAGAAATGGACCAAAGTTTCTTCTGCTTACTTGAAATAATGAATAACAAGTACTGATGTATCACACAAGAAAGTTTCTTTCTCGGTGGGTAGAAAAGCCAGGAGGCAGCATTTTAGCCTGTTTTCTCTCATACTTCATACCTTCAAAATCTGCAGGGTGTAATCCTGAAAACCTGTTAGTAGACCAGGGCAAGATGACAGCCTTTGGGGAACCAACAACACCCACATCCAGTTAATGTTATTGTATGATCTATTTCATGGTTTGGAATTAATTACAATTGAGGCATGGAAAAAAAAGCTGAAGCCTGAAGTGGGTTTTCAAATTCATAAGGAAGTATTTTTCTTTGAATAATAATGTTATTATAAAGTTATGATCTTTCTCTTCTTTAAATAAACCCTTTATTTTCTTTCAAATTTCTGTTACTTGTGGCCAGGGGCTGTCTGGTGCTCTCATCTTGTGGTAAATTGCTGGCTGGAAGGAGTATCTTTTCTGTAATTACCACTTTCGCTGAAATAGTTCTGGGCACTCCAGAAATACCTTCAAGTATTTGGTCACAGGCACTAAAATTTGGAGGGACAGCTAATGCTGATGGTTGTTCCTAAATGCTAGAAAAGGGTAAACTCATTTGAAAACTTCTTTTTAAACATCTCAGTATGTCTCACATTTCCAAAACCAAGCGAGTTTTCTCTCTTGCATGTGAATAACTCAGAACGGTACTGACCTTTACTGCTTTGTAAATACTGATGGTGAACCTCAAAAAAAGTCAGGTAAAAATTGTTACTTTCTACTTTCCACCATAAAACCCTGACCATGGAGATTCCTCAAGCATTTTATACACGAATGAAGCCTCCCAACATGCCCCTGGGTCAACAGGCCACCCATCCTCCCAGATGTCTAAAAGTGAGGAATCCTGCCCAACATCAGGGTTTCCCTCATAGTCCAGAGAGAGATTCAGAAACCCTAAGATGAGTAGCCAAGGCAGGTGTAAATTTTCCCTATCAAGGTCTTTTTTGTCCCATCCAATAGCCAGCCACAAGTGCTGGGTGATCCCATCCCACCTTCAGGTTCAAACTGAGAATTGGCTTCTTCACTCATTTGAGGCAAAACAAGGAATTTAGGAGGACAAATGCTCAGACCTGTGCTGGCGATGGAGTCTCAGGAAGACAAACAGAAGCCAAAAGTTTGTAGGCACAAACAGCAGTTCCCAAAGAAAGTTCTATTTTGCATCACACACTACATCACTGGAGTGTTATCTATGGCAAGGGTTGCATCGGCAAATTTTCAGTCTTAGAAACTCCTTCTTTTGATACATTATTACAAAATGCGGCCAAAATTCAAGATTAAGGATCTTGCTGTTGGCTTCAATAGAACGACCACTTAATTCCATTTTGCTTTTCACACTAAGGTGCATCCAATCTGATTTCTGGCAAAAAATGCATTTCAAAGAAATTGTTCTGCTTTGTACACACTCACTCCAACTCTGTCCCATATCCCCTGAGATATGCCTAAGGATGAGAGGCAGGTCATGCTGCAGCGGTACTGGAGCTACCCACGTGCAAATTGGCCAGTGGTAGACGTAAGACACTTCATTAGCTGAATGCTGTCAAATAGAGCCTCAAAGACTGAATCTTCTGTGCTTTCCCACAATAGGAGACACAAAGTTGGGTTTGTCTTTCCTTCCTTCATGCTGATTTTCATGAAACATAATTATCTTTGAGACTCTCAACCCTCTGTCAAATTTGGTGGAAATAAACCTAATTGTTTACTGGAAAGACTAAACCAACAAGCAGGTATCAGCAGACACAATTCACAGTTCCCTACAAAACCACACCAAAAGGATGCCTTTGTCATTTACTGAACACCAGGAAAGAGCTGAGCCCTGCAAAACAGAGAGAAGAAACCACAGCAGCCGCCAAAGAGCTTCGCACTTTTTGCTGGACAACTCAGAGGAGCCACTTCCTAGTGATGATTCAGGGATTAGGGTCCCAACCAGCACAAAGCACAGCAGCACAGACAGGAGGATCGTGTGGTAACAACGAGAAAATTAAAGATTCAAATCTTGGTCATTAGGCCAATAGGAAATTTTCCAATAGGAAAACCTAACTTTTTTCTCATGAATTGAAGCAAACGGAAGAAGTTACGTGCTTAATATTAAGAGTCACATTAATTCTTTGCTGAAGTGGTCTCCGTGTAAACTCGGATTGTGGACACTCATGGGAGGAGCAGAGGGACACTTCTGTTTTGTTTTAGGCAAATTTGCCCACCGTTAGAAATGGATGCAGAAGAGCTGACAGGTATCCTGGACGTTTTTTCCTATTTTCTCTGGCACAATGCTTGAGATTAACCCTATTTTAAGGTGGAAACATTTCTTCTTTAGGCAAAGCAAATTGCTGGTTGCCTGGGTAGCAGTCAGTGGAAGGTTATTTTCCATCTCTGGTTATTAAGGTCAGCCAGGAATAGGCAGCAGATAAGAGTCCTCTTCCAGCCATCTTCTAGCTGAACACAGTGCATAAAAAGTATGGTCACAAGCAAAAACAGATTACCTAATCTCGGTTTTACTGGGGTTGAAAAGAAGCCATAAATATTTTGACATTTTTAATCTGCAATTGTGTCTTTTTTTTTTCTTGTCTGAAGTGAAGGCCACCCTCTCATGAAGTTTGCAAACTCTTGTTTTCCCTGGTGTTCGGAAACACAGAGACATTCCCATACACAACATTTTGGGTGTCTCAATTGTTCAAGCTCTTGATCAGTGCTGTTTCTCTGCTGCTGTTGCTCCTTTAAGAGCCCTTGTCCTTGGAAGTCAAGTTCATGAAGCCTAATTCAGGTTCTTCAGAGTCTGAAGTGGTGATACACCAATTAACCAAGCAGCACTAATTGCGAGATGGTGCCAAGGCACTCAAGGGAAAACTAGGAAAGTACATGCCATGAATCAAGACTAGGCTTTAATTCTTTGAATTGCTATTAGCTAGAATCAGAAAAAAAAATCAGTGAAGGGCATCCCAGAGGTTAATGAAAAAGGCTAATAGCATGTTCCTCCTCTTACTTGGAAAGCTTAATTGCTATTTAAAAAATAATAACAATAATAATACACATTTAACATTCTGCATGAAATTGCACACATTCCATGGGGGACTGGTTTGCTTCTCCTATAACCTGTTTATCATTATACCCTTAAACAAGATGCAATTAGGACTGGATCTCACCAGGACTGGATCATGAATGATTTTCTAAGGGGAAAATCCTTTACAGAAAAAAAAAATCCAATATTTTCTGAGGAAAGACATCTATAAATACCATTTGAAATTCCATTGTCTATCAGTGAAATTGAGCTAAGCACTTTTAATCCACCTACTTAGAAAAACCTTTCTTTAGTTTGTGCTTTGTATATGAGGAAAAAGTAAACGTAACCCAAGACCCTGACCTTCCGGAGAAGAATCCACCTTGGTTCACCCCAAATAAACTTTTTCAGTGATTTTGCTGCATAAAAAAATCTTCCTTTCCTTGTCTTGATTTGTCTTGCTTTGCCTGTTGAAGACATTAGGCTTTGCCTTTGGAGTCTGGATTTCTATTTCCAAGCCAACTGGGCCTTCTGATGACTCTGAATTTAAAAGTTCCTTGGCCTAACTTCTGAAGGTCCAACACTGTCTCTCAGCTGGACCGGAGGACCTGAGCAGACAGCTTGGCTGTAGAAGAATTAAACCAGGGTGAATCCCTGCTTAGCTTTCAGGGGGTCCAGCTTAAAATGTCTCAATGCAAGTTTTATGCAAGCTATTCAGAAACTTGCCTCTGGTTCTGACCTGAAGGCAGAAGAAATAGCACAAAAACTGCTTGACTTTTAAGATACTCAAAATGGTGGGAATCAGCTTTTGTCATTAATGTCCTGGCCTCTTGATCCTACACATGAGAGGTTTTCACTATATTAATCCCAACTTCTGCAACCTTGGTGGTAATTCATGAAGTCTGCTTTGGGAACAGGTGTAAACCCCTCAAAATCTCATGTGTGACTTTGAGCACTTACATTCTCTCAGAAAGCATTTTGTGTGAAACTGAAACCCGCATCCAGATCCTCACACATGGCTAGAAATGTAAGGTCATGGTGACACGGGGGATTCCAGTTTATGCATCACTTTTGCCGTCGTTGAGAGTGATTTCTCCCATTAAAAAGGGATGCACTGCTCAAGTAACATTTACAGAACTGGTCCCTCGTGTGCTGGTGGTTGGAAACCGCAGCTGTGTGTCATGAGCAGCAACATGAAGGGCATGAACCCACTTCGAAGCAACCCACTGACATCCCCAAATTGCAGGCGATGGTGAGGAAATAGCAAATTGCTAATTGTGAGATGGCTTTGTCTAAATGTGCTGATAGCCTAAGGGGCTAATGCACTGGCTGCCTCTGGCACTGCAGAGATAGCCGTCTCCCTGGATGGGAGATCACAGTGCTCTGAAATGCCCTTCCTTCCTATGGAGATGAAAGGCAGCCTGGATGCACAGCTAATTTATCAAGCATACAGAGCTTAAATATAGCCCATTTATCTCCCTCTAAGTGTTTTCCTTCTCCCACCACTCAGCTTAACAAGATAATGTCAGTGATCAGGGGGATGCTGTGTTAGGTGCAAGAAAGCGTTCAATTACCCATTGTGAATAATTTCTAAGTGCACCCTATTTCTGTCCGCAGATCCAAAGTTGCATTTTTCTAAAATATCTTGGAAATCAATAGGATTTGGACACTTAAAACATGTCAGTGCTTAGGAAACCCCCATAGGATGTGTCTGGTTTTCTTTTCCTGACATATGCCTTTGCTTCCCACCTTGATGCCAAGGGGGCTCCTGCTGGTGCAAACAGAGGCGAGGGGAGGATCCAGGGCTGCACTCTGTGGGTGTGCATAAAAGAGAAGGTGGATTAACATGTGAGGCTACAGCACACAACTACCAAGCTTCTTTGGCCCCCTGGGGTTGTGCATCACAGAGATGAAAGTCTGTGCTTTCAGCCCATTGCAAAAGTTACATCACATGCTGCAACCAAGGTGGGATTTATTTCACATTTCCTGCTTGAAATGTGCAACTGGCTACTCTGCACCTCAGTGATAAGTATGCTTGCTTGTCCCTGTGTCCAAACCCTCACAGAGCTTGAATTCACAATCTCACACAGCTGCCTTTGCACATTGTTTTGTAAAAAGTCTGTAACCACACCTATTCAAACAAATTTGTGTTCCCAACCAAATGTGCGTGAGAATAAAAAACAAATACCCTGCTCACACAGAGCACAGAAAAGCAAAGAAAGATGGTAATGAATGAGATAACATCTTGCTTTACGTGTGATGGCCGTCAGGAATAAAAAGCAGTCTCTAACCTTTCTAGCAGTCTTTTACATGTTGAAGACAGCCCAGACCTGGACACAGTGCCCTAGGAGAGTTTTTGCCAATGTTAAGCTGAATGGAAGAGTTCCTTCATGGATGTTTCATGCTTATATACACCCCCATGTCCCTTCAGGGACAGCATGACGTTGCTGACTTTGATCAGCTTGTGTGTCACTACAGCCCCTACATCTTTTGCTGCCTAACCAGTTGCTTTTATATTTGTTTGGACTATTACCAATGCCCAAGTCAGGTGCCTTGTCCTTCTTGAGTTGCTCCCTTCTTTTTTCAGTCTTTGTCTCCAATTTATAAAGCTAATTTTAAATTCTAACTCTGTCCTCCAAAGTATATTTTAATTCTTTCTTCCAAGACCATCTAATCTTGGTGTTTTCTCAGCTTTTAAAATGTGCCTATTTTGTTGCCTCAGGAGGCCACTTAGTACGTCCTCTAATTTGAGCGCAAGCCATTTTTATTACTTGTTTTGCAAGTAACTATTTCCAATCCATTTTTGCCCGGTGCTGAGTATTTTCATCTAGACTATGTTCCTTTAGTATCCCAATGAGAATGGCATATTGTGGCACATGCCAGACAGACTGCTCCTCCCCCACCCAAAAACCTTGTTGCTTTCTTACGAAGAGGAATAACCTTTGGAACCTAAATAGTAACTGAACATAAGTAGCTGCAACCATTCATTTTCAATATAATGTCTACACCTGAACACGAACACTAAAGTCACCACGAAATATAAGCCAGAGAATTACTAGGGAACTTCCAGTCAAAAAGATTTTGACAGAAATTGAAAAAAATCCCATTACTCCAAACCAAAACACATTCCATCATAGACTTCTGTGGACTTTAAAGGGTGCCCTGAGATTGCTTTTGTCTCATCCTCTTGACAAGCAAGTCAGAGAAGACAGACTGATTAAATCAACCAGGACAAAAGAAGCAAGTGGTGGTCCCCTGAATTACCAGGTCCTGGTACCATCATGTTGTCCCCTTTTGGATACACACCACCTTTTTGACTCCCTGAAGGCAAGATATCCTTTTGCATCTGGTCTCCATTAAGTAGTAGGCGTCAGAAGGAGGTGAGGTCTGCTATGGCTTCTTATTTGGAGCGCTTGTTGCTTGGTAGTACAAACAGTGGACTATTAAAAGAGCCAAATGCTGGTATTTCCACAGTGCTTGTAACACAAGCTCCAGTTTGCTTCAGTTTGGTTACAGTGGTTTACACACAGAGCCACATACGTTTAAATATAATATTTATTAAGCTTACTTAAGTTTACTCTGAGGTATGACTGGAAGCCAGTTTACTCTGGCTGGGTCAGGGAGCCTGTGTCGGGTTTGGAAGTGTCATGTCCTGCCATGTGCACCCGCTCTGCGGCAGAGCTGGAGCAATCTGCTTTGAATTAGCAACCCAGCTTATTTTATTGTGCTTGGCCTGGCCCTGCTACGCAGTGACCCTGAGCGCGACTGCTCTTAAAAAGATAATATGGTTCGATAAAACACAAGAACCTTCAGAGAAGGAGAAGTATCAGCTGTCGGGGCGTAATTACAGCCCACGGTGTATTTCCTTCGTTTCTTGGATGCCTATCATACGTAGGCTGCAAAGCAGCTCTATGCACCTGTATTTTGGCTGGCAATAATGTCGTCGTCTTCCCACACGCCAGTAATCTGCTGGCAGTGCACGCACAACAACTGTTGCCCGATCAAGGTGCACACTGGCAAATTGATGTGAAATGCTTCCCTCCCACCTCTCCACAGCTCCAAAAGCAAAGCCAGGCTTTCTGTGGGATATGGACTGAGCCAGAGTTGGAGCCAAAACCTTTCAACCATTTTGCAAATGGTATCTAGATGTAGTGCCCAACTGGAAAATGGCCCTTTGTGTAGATTTGCTGAGTAAAGAGATTGCCTTGGAATCTACTAAGCACATATAATTTTCATGATTGCATTATGATATGGAAGGCTATATAGAAATCCACAAACAATTGCTAACTTGTAATTGGATCTGTGCAACATATAGAGAGCATTTTCCCCAAATGAGGTTCATTGCCCTCGCTTCCAGCAGCTACAGGATCATCACTTGCAACATTTTTTCCATCACTCTATTGGGAAGCTCCTAAACAGCCGCTACTATTTGCAAGGAAGTTTGTGCAACGACAGTTCTTCTGACTGCAAGCTCCCAAAACAGTGAAGAGAAGGTAAAAGCTAAGGCAGAGAAAAATGGGGAAAACCAATTTGCTAGGCACCTTTCAAGCTTACAGGGAAAGTAGATTTCCCGCCCTTTCAAATTATCACAAACCAACTTAGAATTTTGTCAATAAAACTAAATGATTGAGAACACCTTTACCTAAGCTTCAGATACATTCATTTTCTCTTAGTTAAGTTCATTTAACTTCAGATATTTTACTTCATTGCCTGTGATGATTTTGGGAAGCAGAAGCCCATCACTAAGAGGTGGGGTGTTTCAGAGCCTCCTAATATTGTTCTTACACAGATCATCTCTTTATGCGTCAATACAGGATGCTGAGGATCCCACTTAGCAAATTGCTGAAACATTGTTATTTAAATTTTATTTTAACCTAACCATATTTTGTTCAAGTTCTGTTTAGCTTGTTTCAAAAAATGTAGTTGTGAAACATTTTAGTTTCAGTCCAAAAAAAGTTTCTGCAGATACAGAAAGTTTCCATTTTGGTCTTGGTTCCTTCTTTATTTCTCTGGCTTTTACCCTCTTCCTCCTCACTTAATAAAAGTGGAAATATTTTTTGATTTAGATCCAGTACAACTCCAAACAAAGCATTTCATATGGTTTTCAATCCATATGAAATAGCATTTTTCATTACAAACTGTTTTGTCAAACAATCAGAAGGGTCCCAATAAAACTTTGGATGAAGTTTATTCTTTTCTCTGTGTGTTTTGATCACATTTTGGTGGAGAGAAAAAAAAAAAATAAATGTCTCCCTGCTCTTCATTCTATTGTTGGTTAAAAACAAGGACCAAAAAAACCAGTTTGGAAAATATTATTTCTGTTAAAAACTCAATGCCACTTCTGGTTTTAAGTTAAAGAAACACATTTATTTGGACATTTCAATATATCTAGGTCCTCAAAGACTGTTTTTTCTCCCCAGATTAGAAATGGCATATGACTGGGTGCTTTTTTTCTCTCCCCATTCTCTTGTCTACCTGCCACTCCTCCCATACCAACTGGGGGAGTGAGTGAGTAGCTACGTGCTCCCAGTCACTGGCTGGGATTAAACCATGAAAACATGAGGTACTTACAGTGAGCCAAGGGCTCAAATAAGTTGCCCTCACATCTGTGTCCAGCTCCATTTGAGATGCCTTTGAGGGTAACCTTCCTGGGACAGGGGCGTCTCATAGGCCAAAGTCTCACAGAATCACAGGGTTGGAAGGGACCTCTGGAATCATCTAGTCCAACCCCCTGCCAGAGCAGGGCCACCTTAGAGCAGGTTACACAGGAACGCGTCCAGGCGGGTTTTGGATGTCTCCAGAGACGGAGACTCCACCACCTCCCTGGGCAGCTTGTTCCAGTGCTCTGCCACCCTCAAGGTAAAGAAGTTCCTCCTCATGTTTAGGTGGAACTTCCTATGCTCAAGTTTGTGCCCGTTACCTCTTGTCCTGTCACTGGAGGGATCCTGAATGAATAACTCGTATGATATGCCCAATGTTCGGGCAGCTAACACTGACACTGTCCCATGCTCATCCTCACTGTGTGAGACCTGACATGTCTGTAGCACTTGAAGCAGCACAGCCAGAGGAGAGCATTTCTCTGCGATCTGCCATAGCAAGGCTGGTCCCTCTGAAAGGCGGGAGGAGTTGTGCGCTCCCATGGGTCTTTTGGATAATGTATATATTTTCTTCTTGTGCTTTGCTAGCATGATATGTGTGAGGAAGGGCTGGAGCAAGCTAGAAAGGGCGATTTTGGCTCTCAGTGCTCCTGCTCTCTGTATAAAGGTTATACAAAGAAAGACCAGGAGAATATTGCCCTTCTGCAAGCACTGCTAATTGCCAGCATCTATCAGATGGAGATAGCTGACATGCTCTGCCCGAAGAGGTTGCTTCAGCAGCACAAAACAAACCACTCCTGCTCTTGTTAAAGTACGCAATTTTCTTGTCAAGTGTTTTGTCATCGCCGTAGTCTCACAGGCAGGGCTGCCTCTGTTTGCCCAGCCTCACTGCCTCCACATCAAGAAAAGTCCCAACAGAGGGATGGGGGGTAGGATCCCCATGGAAGAGCTCCTGAAATCCAAGGAATAGCAAGTGACAACCTTTGCTGTACACCTCCTCTAACAGTCCAGGGGTGGAGAAAGAGAGCCCAATCCTCAGTTAGGTCTGGAAATCTGAGCCCTGCTTTGCCAGTGTGATCTCTGTGCTTCAAACAGCTCAGTGTGCGCTGTTTGGAGGCCAGATCCACAGAAATGCCCCAGTTCCCATTGCCTTCAGGACCCTTTGTGTATTACGGCCTCATTTCCTCCAGCTCCCTGCTGTGTTTTCCTTCCAGTTTCGCACCAGAAGAACCCCGTTTCCCTGTTTTCCCCTATTATAATGCTAACAGGCTGGCGGTGAAAGCAGGGGGCTTTGCCAGCAAGGGGAGGACAGCCAGCACTGCCCTTGCACGCCAGCCCCAGGGAGGGCAGAGCAGAGGGGGCTGGTTTTGGTGTGTCAGCACAGCTACACGGAGATGGCTGATGCTTCTGCCAACAACAGCACGGGTTGATGCTCAAGGAAAACCTCTCTCCCCCCAAAAACAGGTGATGTAATGTCCCAGAGGGTCTGGGGAAGGAAGGGGTGAGGGGATCCTTGTGTTCTCCAAGTGCCAGTCTGAGCTCTATTGCATTCACCAGGAAGTCATTCAAATAATGGGAGTTTTGGGCTATGGACAAAAAGTCCTTGAAATAATGTGAGTCCCGGCATGTGGACAGCAGCTGGGGCACCCTGGGATGGAGACGACTCAGTCATAAAGGGCTTTTGATTATGAACAAAGTACCCAGGACCAAGAAGTTCCAGGTCCACAAGGTCCAAAACTCCTCAGAGAAAATCCCAGGCGAAAAACCGTCAGTGTTTGCAGCACACTGACCCTCCAGCCCTGCGTTGCTCAAGTTTGTGCCCGAGCTGGTCCCAGGCTTGGGGGCTGCTAAACCCTGCCCTGAGTGGGAAAGCCTCACAGAGAGTATAGCTGCCTCTGGAATTAGGGCTTTTTTATTTTCTTTTTTTTTTTTAATCTCATGGAAAATATTCACAGCTCACCACCGCCTCAGAGATGAGGCGACCTTGCCTGAGGCCACGTCTCAAGCCGGTGGGGTGGCATGGGCTGCAAGGCTGGGAAGACAGCGCTGCCAAGCCTCCTTTGGAAGCAGCCCTTGTCAGTTTTCCCTTTCAAGGTCTTTTGTTGAAAACGCTTAAAGCCGCGAGAAAAAGGCCCTTTCTCACGACAGTTTCTCCGGACAGCCTGGGAGAGCTGAGAACTCAGCCCATGGGTGCCAGCAGGCTGCTGAAAGGGGCCACCACTGCCCATGGCAGGTCCATGGGCAAGGACCAGCCCTGAGCACAGGGCAGGCAGGCATGGAGGATGCCTCAGAACCTACCCGATGGATTCGATCTTCCTCTTTTAACACCTCCTGCCCCAGGCCTTGTCACCTTCATACTTAACAGCAGGACTTGCTAGGATAGGACCCACAGAAAGTGTCCCCTGTATTTGACACCTTTGCTGCCTAATTACAATAGGTGGTTTATACTGGTATGCCTGCAAGCCTTGACAGCCTTCTTACCAGAACAGCTGAATGAGAAGAAGGCAATTCGCGCTACCACACTGCAAAATGATCTGGTGTTCAAAGTTTGTCTGTTTGGCTGCCTTTCTTCTTCACGCTAAAACCTCACTTTTTCTTTCTTAGGCTCAATCAACATTCAAATGACAAGTTTAGTAAAGGCAACTGAAGCTGCTGTGTTGCCTCCCTGCTTCGAGTCCCACATTGCAACACCTGCTGGGACAAGACTCTCCCAAACCTGTGCAGTCAAGTACTGCAGGATGCGCAGGCTCAGACTGAGCTCCTTAAGACACCCCAGCTCCATCTGCAGACATCACACTTGAATTTAAACCATCCACAGCCTTGCAGGTTGGAAGCCAGACAGCCTCCATCTGCCTGACCGGGGTGGAGCCTCAAAAGACCCAGGTGGCAAGAAAATGTATTGTTTTATGAAAAGCATGTGATGATGTCGTGCCCCTTTACAAAACCAGGTAGTCAAATTAATGAATATGCTATAAATCTGGGGAGGTTGCAGGCACTGTTCAGACAGAGGAAAAAGAAATGCATGGTTAGGTTTAAGTTCCACATTAGTTAGAAATAATATAGGAGATATATTTGCCTTTACAAGCAGTAAAGGCACAAGCAAAACATCCCTCCTCATGGATACATGACAGTGTAGGTAATGCCAGCATGAGAGGTAGTGAACTGCTTCCCTCTCTGTGTCGCATGGATAAGGAGGGCGCTCTCGCCAGCACTTCTTTTGGTTTCAGGGTAGTCAGCGAGGGTAGAGAAAACCCAACAGTAACAAATGAGTTGTTGCAACCTGCCCTTTCTGCTCCAGCTATTTCATGTTTTTGTAAACAGGAAACATCATGTAACTTGGCAAGGACTAGATGTGATAATGCTGAAGAGTGATCAGACAGTCAACTATGAAACCGCTATGGTGTCTGCTGAGGAAAGCCTACAAGCTGTCAAGAAATCTGCTGGACATTTCATGATACAATCTATCAATTATACAAGATGAATGCCTGTATTTATAGATGGAAATTTTTTTCTGTTGTAATTCCATGCCATCTCAGTCTTACATTAAGCCACCTGGCCAGTGTGAATACGCAGGTTAGTTTCAAGGTAATATATTATTCTATATCATAAAAACAAGTTGTCTGGTTGTTTTTAGTGAGGTTGTCTAAGCTGTTCCCATGGGCTCCCCACCTCCCAGGGAGAAGTTGCAATCTGCTCTGTTTCATCATCACTTTTGTGGCATTTCCTACTGAGATGAGTGGCACCGAGACAATTTCCAGACATGGTTATTTGTTCTCCTTGACCTGAGTGACTGCTGTTTTCTAAGCCATTTGCAGTGTCAGTCCTGGGATTTGACACTTAGACTTCTCCAGTTGGGGATTAAAATGTTGTATCTTTCCTTCAGGCTCCTTATTAATTTTCTGGAGGCAGTTACAATGGGGTTGTTCCAAGGATTTGTTCACTAACAACACTTAATTCTGCAAATCAGGCCAATTTGACCAATTTCACATAACTTGATAAACCGGTTTCCAACAAGCTAAAAACCTTTTCCTGGACCTCAAACGCTGATTCTGTACAGAGTGTTTAACAATAATAAGTACTTCTACGTCTGTCTTTTTCCCCATACCTAAGGAAGTTTTAACACACTCTGTTCCCAACTGTGCATACAACCTGCACAGACAGACCGAGAAGAGCTTACAGCTCCAAATATTTCCCTCCTTTGAATTCTTTCCGTTGTTTGTCTGTTGATTCCCCTCCCAAAGCAAACAGTTCCATGAAAATTTAAGCAATCTTAAATGTGTTGTTTGCAGTGACCTAATGTCTTACAAACAGATGAACCCAGAGCTCATTGGGCAATAATTTCCCATTGTTCATATACAATCTCAAGTCTAAAAATGGGATGCATGCCCCTAAAGCCACCTTCTGTTGTGGTTGAGCAACGTGTTTTCAGGCGCCTTCTTAAGGCAGCTGTCATCTGTAAGCTCAAGAATAAACTCAGATGACCTGAGCAGTTCCGGTCACCAGCTCATCTGGGTTACCAGAAGGAGTCCCACAGCCTAAATAAGGCACCATGAAATGGTCTGAAAGTGAGTCTGGAGCACTTTTGAAATCTTGCCTCACCCGGAGGGCTGTTGAGCCATCTTCGCTCTCCAGGGAAGCTTGCACCTACATGTGCCTGGTCATATTGCACCCCAGCTGAGGCCTCTAAAATGCCAGATAAAAGCCCTCTGCAAAACAGATCAGGCACTCCATTTGTATCTTTACTGCTCTGTTGATGACTCTAGGTCTGCATCCCATGGAGGACCTACTCCTCTACTCCATCCTTTGCAGAGGAGGCTTTTGGGTGGAGCAGAGTAAGACAGAGCCACTGAAGGAACAGTGTCATGAATCAGAGGATTATGTTGACTTAGTCATGAAAAAACATTTCCCCAGGGTAAAACTATGTTCTGAAAAGAACATCAGGAGGGCAGTGGTCTTGACATTTCATATCTCGTTTTCATCCAAAGATATTGCCCCAGTTCACCAAGGCCTTGGTGGAAGAGCAGAGAAAGGTGGGGAAACCTCCTGTTGCTTCCAGCATGAAAATTCAAGCCAACAATTTTTGTCACCACTTCCTCCCTAACCCACACATTTCTCCTCCTCTCTGTTCTTGAGGAGGCAATCTTGTGTTTGCAGATGCCAAGCAAGCTCAGCCTCAAATGAAAAGAGCAATAAGCACGTCTCATTGTGCTGGCAGCCTCAGAAGGCAAACCACATCGCTTGGCGCGGCACAGCTGGCCTGCGGCAGGCGGTGAGCCGAAAACAAATGTCACGGTGCTGCGGCACGTCGGCACGTTGAGCTGGGAGGCGTTTGGCTGTGGGTCAGGAGACAAGCTTTCCCAGCACTGTTTGAACAAACACACCTACTCAGCGCCAGGTGTGCTCCCTCATAAACACTTCCGCTGGATGCACCCCGGCAGTCAGCGGCTTGATTGACAGCCCTGCTACAGCCGGCAGCATCCAGCAGGGTTTGATGGAGTTGATAATATTCTCCAGGCATTTCACCAAAGCCTAAGGAAAAAGCCCAAGTGAGTCAGCAGAAAGGTACGACTCCACATAGGGCCTCTGGACATGAGCTGTTGGACTCTCACCCACCAAAAGAGTAGGAGTGTTTTCTTATTGTCTCTAATGAGTTTTGGATAAAGGTTTTATCACAAGGAAAAGAAAATAAATAATGCCGATTATAAAACGTTCTCCTCCCCTTAGCTTCATTTTTTAATATGATTTAAGAGTGCCCAAGGGAAAACATATAATCCAAAACCCATTTTGGATTTGTATTTTAGGAACATACAGGAAAGTTATGAGATGCGGCATGTTTTCAGCTTCTAGCAATTCAAAGGCAGGTTTTCAAAGACAAAGTGAAGCTAGGCACATGAATCCCTTTAGCCAGTGCAAGAGGAATACCTGCATATCCTGTACACCTCTATATGGAGTCAACAACATGTAAGAGAAAGTAAAGACATTATCCCATAATATGCATGAGAATACACTTACAGCACAGATCTATCAACGACAATTACTTAATTCTCTGGAAGTTAACTCAGAGAAATTTCAACACAGGAGTATCAAGGATGGGAATATTGAAAATAATCTTGCTTCCCAAGAAGCTGTCACATACTTGCATTTTCAGTCCACCCAAAATGATTGTGATAGATGAATTTCAAATATAGCCATCTGGTATAGCTGTATGGCCTAAACAAATGACTTGGTGTGCTCTCAAAACAGCAAGGTCATCAGCCTGTTGGGTGCTGCACAGTTTTATGATGTAAAGAAAATTGAAAACAAAAGCATGCTGGAGATCAAAGATGACCCTGAGGTTGATAGACTCTAGCATCTATACGAAACTTTACTCCAAAGACCTGGAGGGGTCATCTGGTCCATCTGCCTTCTCCAGGACAGGCTCTGTCTCCCCTGCACCTTCCCACAAGCACTGCAGAGAAGAAGCCCCTTGAAACACTTTGCAAGCGTTCAGTCACAAGGAGCTCTTTTTTCCCCTGCTAAGATCACTAATGGAATACAACACTCCAGACCCCCAAGGATTCCTGGCTGCGTGTGCAAAAATGAAGCTTTGTGAGGGGAGGAGGCTGTCACACTCCCGTTGCTCATGTAGCCCATCTGCATCAGGAGGGCATTCAGATTTGCATCCAGCAACACAGGACACAGAGATTAACAGCACCAATGACTCCAGGTCAGGGTGGGGCATTTCACCAAAGCCTCCAAAAGATGAGATGACAATACTAAAAGACACTGAGATATTGCTATTGGGATAGTGGAATTATTTAGAATTTCACAGTGACACAGTGACATCAGTGGAAATGACGAGACTCAAAATCTTTGATGAGCCCAATTTAAAGCCCAGTGCTGTGGATGAGGAGTTCTGCTGCCGATCTCAGGTGAGTTTGGGTGAAGCCCTCCACAAAGTGTCCTGAGTTTAGGTTAGCAGGGGAAGTCCAACTGCACAAGACTGAGATCAGTATGACAAAAGCTGTTAGTTACAGCATGCCACATCTTTCCCATCCTGAACTCCAGTGGTTCTGGTCTTACTAATATGCTGTATCCTACAAGCTAGAAAACATTTGTATATTAGCATAATTTTAGCAACATGCTTCATCTGATGGTCCTCGACAGGAGCAGAGCAAATGAAATCCTCACTGAAACCATGGGCAAAGGTCCCATTGACTTCTCCATTGTCTGCCTGAGACCACAGTCCATTCCCAGCTGTGGGATCCCACAGCACCTCCTGGACTAATGCAGATAATCCCCTCTTATCATTTTTATGATTTCTGGTTTTTTAATTCCACACTGACACATGCTATATTGACAAAGAAAAAGAGCTAAGAAGTGTATATTTTTAAATGCCTTATAGGGACAAGCTATATTTTTATGTGGAGTTTATGTGGTTTGGATCAAAAATCAATGAGACAAGGGGTTTTGAAATCAGAAAAATTACTATGTTGCCTTAAAAAGCAGATCTTTCCCTTCTTTAAAAATGCGCTTGTTTCTCTTCATTGTTTTCCAGTTTTCCTTGTCTGACAGTATAAGAAGAATTGACTTGAGACTTCTAGCCAATATAAAGATGTATTGTCCCATAAGGAGAATATTTATCTTGGGTTTTGCCTTGGTCTATATTTGCCTCCTGGGTCAATATGGATGAGCACTGACCTCAACCACAAGTCAGGACGGGTTTATGCTGGCAACTCACTATAATATGCTTTGAATTAAGTTACTGAAGCACTTTTTTTTTCCCTGCAGTGCAAATTCAAGGGGAGGTGTGTGGGTAAATCAGAACAATGGACTTAGAGCCTGAAATCACTTCAAAAACAAATGAAAAGACTTCATGTCAGAAACAACCTCAGATTGCTTCACTACATGTTGACTCTTTTGCAGGCAGTTGGACTTACCCATTAATGGCCTCAGAAGTAAGGGACATGAGACACTATTTTAGAAGAGTGCAGTCATAATTCGTCCCAGTAAAGGAAAACATGTCTGATTACTTGGCATCAGCTACTGGCATTACATGTAACGGCAGGGTGGGAACAGTGTCAGGTTCAACTTCGTCCCTTTCCTCTGTAGAGAAGTGGGGCAGAGGTACAAGTAGGGACCTGACTGCTCTGTGGTTGGCATTTTTGCATCAGCACTGGGGGAACACAGCTGAAGGAGGCAGCTGGGACCAGAACAAAAGGTCTTACATTTTCTGGCTGGTGCAAAGAGCATTAGTGTGAAGTGGATGTGTGGTGACTCCAAAGGCTACCATACTGCTGCCCTCAGAGGCACAGCTTTAGGCTTGCTGACCCACACAGACCTCCTACTCCTGTGGTCCAGAGTCATCATCACTATAATGCAACCAATGATCTGTTTCACTGATCTTATAGTACAGTCTGGATCAGAAGGAGCGCTCAGGATGGTCACCATCAGGTGATCCATAGTAGTCAATCAAGCTCAAAAGCTCGCAACAGTACTTAAATAAAATAAAAGTCGGGAAATTTTTAATATTGTCTTTTTTAGTTTATGCCTTTGGGCACTTCTTGGTTATTTTTTCAAGATTTTTCTCAGGCAGCCTAGGCATTTTTTCAATGAATGTTGAGATTTTCATGTAATTGTTTTCCCCTCTGTTGCTGAAGCTTTAAAGGAAACACTGAATGTTGCATGATTCATAAGAAAGGCACCAGAGCTGGCAAGACCAGAACTTCAGACACATGAATTGCCCTATCAAATATATGGGATTTATCAGCAAGATCAGGGCATAACAAGCAGCAACAGACCATGGCAAGCAGGACCTGGGGTGAAAACGGACTCACAACACAAAATCCAGGGAGAAGAGAAATGATATGACACAAACATCCCGTTTGTGGTTGTAAACACACGGTAATCACTGCCATTAGCATCATAACAGTTTCCAACCCCAGAAGGACTGGAGCGCTTGCTACCCTGATTCATTTCTCCCAAAAACTTCAGCTTGCCCCTGCCAAACACCCCTGGCTGTACAGGCCCCTGAAAAGATACAATCAGAACAGGGCCTTATTGTATCCCAGGGCTGAAAGGCCAACTCCTGCTCCAGAGATGAAAAGCAATTAATCTTGAATGACTGTTTGTACAGTAATTCTCCCCCTTCCCACCTCCTGGCCCTGATAAGTGGCTTTGTGCTGAGCAGACAGGAGCACCTTTCACACAGCCCATCAGCCGCCGAGTCCCTCCTGGCAGCTCTTGGACCAGGAAAAAGAGTAATTTAGCATTAAAACTGCAAAGGCTGCACTGCATTTGCTTTCCTGCTTGGTGGGAAGAGTGGGGGGATGATGGTGAGGGTCTGGCTGCAGCTGCTGGCACTGGCGAGGACCTCTGCCACTGCCGACAGCACAGCCAGCAAAGCATGTCACTTCTTGCAGCACAGGGCTCCTGTCTCCTTTTCAAGCCCCGGCCATTGCTGATGGCGATTCAGACACCAAAGCAATCATTGAGCCGGACAGTCAATGCTCAGACCAGTGGGCTTCCCTCTGCGGGTGTGTGTATATTTATATTTTAGAATTAGCTGTACTTTTTCTCACATGGGACCAAAAACTGCCTAGAGACACACACACATACACAGAGATACTGCGTAAAGGATCATGCCGTTTCAGATGTGATGGAAGAATAAACTTCTCTCCAAAAGTAGATGGGTCCTCTGGGATCCTCATCACGATGCACTATCATCTTGTACATTGTGCATGCTGCTGCTTTTACCCTGTTTTGATGGGCGGAAACACCATCAGTCCACACTTAAGCTGCTCTTTCATACTGCTCAGGACCAAAAGTGAAATTCCCCTTCCTTGTATCTCTCTGGATCCACGTTACCTTTGCTTGGGGTCTCAGTTGTTTGGCGACACAGGGTCAGATCCATACTAACATGTTGGTATCCAGCAATAGGCTTTCATAAAGTAAGAAGGGAACCATGTTAAAAGTTAAAAGACTTTTTAAGTCTTTGACCTTCATCACCCTGTTCCTAAGGCTTGGGACAAGGAAGAAAAGAGGGCTGGAACTGCCCTCTATGTACCTCACACCTGAGAGCAAGAAACCCAGTTACAGCTAGGGATGTCACAGCTCAGATTTTCTCCAGATATTTCTTGTTTTCTGAACACTCTGCATTTTGTCCCAGAGGTCTAACCTGAGTCCCAAGATCCTTGTTCCCACAGTCCCTAGCTAACCTTTCCACCAAGCCTGATGCCCACATGATGGGAGGGCACAACACAACATTGTCAACAGGCCATCCCACTCCTTAGGGCAGCCAGAGGTCAGGCAGGATATGTTATTTGGGGCCTACCACATCCATTTCCATGGAGCCAAGGCTGGGGAACTGCAAAGCACCAGTTTGGTGCCCAAAATTTCCCGTGACTTCCACATGCATTCAGTACTCGTCTGAATTTGACACTCAAATATTTAAAGGAAAGGAGGTCATTTCTATTGCTTTTACCAGAATTTAACTAGTGCTATGAGTCCACAGAAGAAAACTCCAACACTGAATAGTCATGAGCACAGAGGACAGTAGAGCTAGCCTTATAAAAAGCTCTTTAACCCACTGTTTGGACTGCATCTGAAATACTGTAAATGTAATAAAGAATATATAACCTTGCTAGGGGAGTTCTTTTTGGCCAAAGAAAGTGACCCAAGTCAGCAGCATCCAACTAAGAACTCTTTTGCTTGCAGATCCTGCAAATTCTTCACCCTCTAACAATGATAAATCTTGAAGGGCTTGTGGATATTGTCACTTTTATATTTGCTGATGGCAAATTTCTAGAAGCAGGTCATCTTGCCCCTGTCTGCATCTAAAGAGACTTGAGTGTGAATCAGGCAATACCTGCCATCCCCAGAGGATTACGTTTTTCTCTCCAGATCTCTTCCCCCTGCATAATGAAAAGCCCGGCACATGAAGGTGGGAAGTCCCGGATGAGACCCTCTGTCCAAGAGGAGTCCAAGCTGTCCAAGAAATTCTATTTAGAAAGGAATCAACAGACAGCCACTGATAGGAACTGGGCTGCCTCAAAACTCATTTATTTCCAATTAGTTCATCACACTGTGTGGTAGTGTTCACTGTTGTCTAAAACCAGTTATTTTTCATGCCTTTAAACTGAGCCCTCTTAAACACCCCAAATGCATGTGCTACCAGAACTGCATAGCCTCTCCCACACAGGCTGAGGACCCCGGACCTCAGGGGCTTTGGGCCTGGAGATGGCATTGACCCTAACAAGGGTGTGATCTGTGACAACAACATCTCATCTGTGTACAGCCTGGGGACATGAAGGAGAGTTTCTCCTCCCCTTGCTGTTAATTTCTATTGAAGAGTATTAAATACCCATCAAGAAAGCATGTCCCCTCCTGCACTACATGCTCCTCAGGCTATGCCTTTTCCAGCATACACTCCCATTTACATTTTTTCTTCTATTTATACTACCTTTTCAGCAAAACATTAAAAATTCACAGAAACAAGAGATCTAGAAGGCTAGAAAGTCACATATGTAAATCCCTTTTTGGGATCAGATTGCTTCCTATGATATTTTCACCATGGTTTTGTTATCTCTGATTTCTAACTCCTGCAGCATTGCTCTTGGGTGTGCTTCAGCAGAGCCATTTCCACCCTCTCTTGATAAAACTTAGCTGAAGTCATTGGAACCCAAGTAGCCCCAAACCAGGAGGAAATGGGGTAAATTTAGAGGGAAAGAATTCTGCATTTCAGGTATCAAGTGAATCAGGCTTCCTAAAGCAAGCATCTGTGCATCTCCTACAGGGAAAGAGAGGAAGGTACTTTTGAAGTCTACAATGTGGGGGTCTGCCCAGCTGAGAGAGGTAACTGTCTTCATTGACTATACAGAGACATTTTCACCTGGTGCAGGAGGATTACTCCCCAACATGCCTTAGGCAGGTGGACTGGATTCCTCCACCAGCATTTCAAATGAGCACAGAATTAATTACATGTGTGGATCCTTCCAGACAACAAATGTTACCAGGAATCACAAATTCCTGTTTTATTTCTGTCCCCAAGATATCAATGGGAACGTTTCCATCAGTTTCAACAGATCTCAAGTGTTTTATATCCCCATAAAGATGATAGCTATTTCTCTGAGATTTTGAACCAGAACATCACTTGCTGTCAGCTCTCCAAAATTTTACTACCACCTGCAAGCCCCAGCAAATCCCAGCCACGACTGTCTTTCACAACATCCGTCTACGCATCAGTGAAACCTACAGCTTGTAAAGAGCAGATGCAGCTCAGTAAAGGCAGCTGAGATATCTGAGCAGTGCCCAGGGGCTCTGCCATTTCCAAAATGCCTGGTTTCCCTTTCCAAGAGCTTGCCTCTTCTGCACGCTCCCTCTGCGTGGGATGGCTTTGGGGTGGACGGCTTCCAGCTCCTGCAGAAAACAAAGGGGAGGCACATCTGGCAGAGGAGCTGCAAGATGTTCATAAATCATGACTGACTGTGGTGTTGCTGTGATGTGCCGCAAGGACCCCTTTGAAGAGCTGTACCCAGCTATAATTTGATAAACCCAGCACCACTTCTGCCACTCGCAAGCAGAGGGAGGGCTGCTTTGGCGCCCCACAAGAGCTTCGGCACACACAGGGCTGAACGACGGCGCTTTCCTCCTTTTCCCTCTCTTTGGATGAACTTCCCACAAGGCAGGAGAGGCGCCCTCCCCACCCACCACCACAAAAACACATGAGGTATCAGAAGAAATCAAGACGCCAGCCACACTAATAAACACTGGGGCCTTCTGGCGTCTCTGTGACCCTCCCTGACTGACACTCATTTTTTCGGATGCTCAGGCAGTCTTAGGAGACAAGCCACGCTTGCTCGTTGCTTGGAAATCAATGGCCTATTCTGCAAAATGCAGAAAGGAGTGAAATATACCAATAAGACATTCCCACCAGGACTTCTGAGCTGGGACTGTCTCTGGATAATCCAAAGGGTTGAAGGCGTGAGGTGGCCCATGTTTAGCACTGATCGTTTTAGACTTGATCTACACTACAGGAAAAAAAAAAGGTTGAATAAATTTGAAGCTCCACTTTTGCACAATTATTAAGCACTATCTGCCTGCTTTTTGTTGCCTGATGTCAAAGATTTCTCTTCAAATGGTGCTGGCATTTCTCAGTCTTCTACCCCAACTGCATCCTGTACAAGGCTGGTCAAAAATCAAGAGGAATTTCATGAAAAAAAATGCCCAATTTCCTGGGGTTTCCTGCAAGGAAATTAAAAATTCCAGTGATAAATGGTATCAATATTTGGAAATCTGAAATATTTCAACCAGCTGTCACACCAACACACTTTGCCTGAAAATGAAACATTTTTGATGTGTATACTGGTGAAAAGGGCAGGTAAATAAAGAGTTAATAAAATAAAGGCAGGTAAGTAAAGGTCGGGAAGTAAAAGGTGGGTAAGTAAAGGTCATTCTTGCGATTCAGGCATTGAAATGGGCACCAAGAGGTGTGGTTCAATGCCCAACTGTGCCAAAGATTTACTGAGTAACTCAGGGACACCATCATCCATTTATCAGGGACTCTGTCCTTTGTAGCCTTTAGAAACATATTTTGTGCCCCCTTCTCTTAATGAATTATGTGTGAATAAAACTATTTATTGACTACAAGATGCTGAGGCCTTGCAAAAGGAAGACTGTTACAAATATTTGCTAGGGTTGGATGCTGATGTTGACACAATCAAGATCACCATCAGAACAGAACATGCAAACTTTTTTTTTCCACGGGAAAAAATGTGTCTTCATTTACTTATTTTATTTTTTGCCCCAGCTTAGCAAGGACAGGGATGTTGCACTCTCACACTGGCTTTATTTTTCAGTGGTCTACAAAACAGATCTGAAATTCAATGAGCCAGTTCTCCTCTTCACCTCCACCACGTCTCTGCTGCTATAACCCCACTGACTTCAGAGATGTTGCTCAGAATTGCATCCGGAGCAGAGAGAATGGAAAATGGGTCACATTTTAGCTGAAACAAACAGCTGTGATTATTTCTCTTTACAGGTCTTGCCCTCCCCTGAGCAGCAACACAGTGCATGTTGGGGGGGGACCTGGGTCACTCCCAGACCTTCCCTCCACACGTGAGCTTTCCACTCCTTTTAGCTCTCTGACTTGTTTATATTTTTGTTTAGAGTCTTCTAAGCAAATACATATGGATAAACAATATTTTCCTCTGTGCCAATGGTTGTATTTGGGTCATTGGTGTCTTGTATCTTGCCCAAGACAAGAATGTTAAAAATACATATATGCTAAGAATGGCTGCTCTGTTCTGAGATGAGAGAAGAGAGGCTGTGCCAGTACTTCAGCTTTCCAAGTTTTATAGACCATGTGGGCTGTGGTTGAGATCAAAGATATAGACATATTTTCACCCAGAAAGCCAATAATGGGAAGTTTCCATAGTGATGGAAAAGATAATTCTACAAAAAAATAAAAAAGTGGAAATCCTCTAGGCGGCATCCAACACTTACACTCAGTCGGCTGCTGCAAGAGAGAAGTTGGTACAGCTCTGCTGAGTGATACCAGAGGAACCATTCAGCCATATGGTCTAATTAGGGCTTTTTTGTGTACTTTCCACATATAAATGACTTTCAGGATTGCTGTCAGGAATAAGCAGTTCACTACACTGTAGTGGTGCCAATTCTCATCATTTCATTGTGTTTTGTCACAAGTGGCACCCTTCCTAAACATCAGCTCTTTGACCCAGACGATTAAGCAGGGATCTCAGCTTTCATTTAAGAATCACATCTCTGGCCTTCAATTTTGCAGATCAAAGCTTGCAAACATGACCTAAACAGACCTTTCTAAGGCTCAAAAATGAACACAAGCGAAAAAATGTTGTTTTTTTTTTTTCCTGAGTGATGTGTTTTCTGCACCCATCTCATTGCAGAGGGAGACACGGCTCATGGGCTCTGCATCCCTGGGTGGGCAGCGCTGCTGCACACACATATGCTGTCAAGGGAAAACGTCCCGTTCAGGCAGCATGTAAGTCTGCGATCCCATGTGTGCACACACACAGTGTCCACACTGATCCTGCAGTTTCAGTCTCCACATTGCCTGCCTTCTCAGATGCTGAAAACAGCTCTTAACTGCTGCTGAGGAAGGGTTTTTCATTGCAAAGGAAGGATTTTCCATTGCAATGTTTTTAATCAAAAATGCAGATTCCAATAAATTGCATAATTTGAGAAATTTTTTTCAATGTGTTGCATTCACAAAGGTATGGAAAACCTGCATTACACACAAAAATACTTCATTTTGATGTTTTCAAAAGAGGCCTTTATACAGTTTTTGTTTTCAGTGCTTTACAACAGAAAAGTGATTTGTCCTTTGGAGCTGTCTGTCTCTATATGGACTGCAAAGAGACCTTGTCTTTAAACAAATAAGGTTAAATGAAATTATTCTCACTCTGTACTTATACTTAGGTCATTCTAAAGGTATTTTAAAGCCTAAACCATAATCATAGAATAATTTATGTTGGAAAAGACCTTTAAGATTGTAGAGTCTAACCATAAACTTAACACTGTCAAATCCCACTAAATCAAGGCCCCTAAGCACTGCATCTACACATCTTTTAAATACCTCCAAGGATAGTGACTCGACCACTCCTCCGGGCAGCCTGTTCCAATGTTTGATAACCCTTTCAGTGAAGAATTTGTTCCTAATATCCAATCTAAACCTCCCCGGTGCAAATTGAGGCCATTTGTTCTCGTCCTACCGCTTGTTATCTGGGAAAAGAGACTGACCCCCGCCTCGCCCCAGCCTCACTTCAGGTGGTTGTAGATACTATATGCAAGCCATGTGCTAGTGCTTTGTCACTAAGTCTTTTTAAAACAAAATTAATATTTCATTCAAGACAATTGAATGAAATCTTGATATTTTGGCTTGCCTGCAGAACAGAAAAATTATTTCACCATGCAGCCCTTCTCTTTTCATGGCTGTTGGCTGTTTGCTACAGTAGCTCAGAAGCGACGGGCTCAAATCTGAGCAGAAATGATGCAGTCAGAAAACTTGCAGAGGACGTATCCCACACGATGAGATCTGCCAGGTGGAAATAAAGGTTTTTTTGAGTCCTGAACTGAAGCAGTTAAACATGGACAGCCACAGGCCACCGGTCATATGCAATACTGCAAGGTGGATGGAGACCTACCTATGCATCCTTCAACGTGACTGCAGACAGACAACATACCCCGAACAACCAGAGATATCACCCTTCACAGCACTTCTCTACAATATAAACAAGAACGAAAATTTCTGTGCCTGGACACAAGGTGAGGACTCAGACATTTCACTCCAGAGGTTTCTGTGAATGTTACGGATGTAAAACAGCCTGCACTGAATTGCTCTGGAGGCAGAGGTTGCTCCCTGGCCTGGGTACCACCAACAATAGGGATTAATCTTTTTTGAGAGGCTGACATCTGTCTTCATGCTGCATTAAAATATACCCTGCTTTTGTATCACTCAGTAAATGGAGAAATCTTCTGTGTCTGAAGAAATACCACTTAGGATTGATTACACAGTGTCAGTTGTTGGGGTTTTGTTTGTTTGTTTGTTTTTTATTTGCAATTATATAATTTTAAAAATCCAAAACAGATTATGATATATGAACAGCAAAAATCATGTTTTATGCTGCTTTACTGAGGTTTATTTTCATGATATGAGAATTTATATTTCCTCCAGCATAGGATTCTTAAAAATATCTGCATGACTTAGTGAAGTACTTGCATTTCAACAGGATTATTTTTCCCAATAAGAACGCTCTGTTGGCATTTGTCCAGCCAGCTCTAATTACTTCTGTTTTATGTGACTACAGAGGAATTCAAGCCTGTACATCCTATGATCTGTGATGTCTGTCATTACCAAAGTTTAATCCCATGCAGCTTTTTACTGTTTATTACTTATTTGCAGCCTATGCTGAATAAATAGCAGTGAAAAGATCTGCGGAAGAAGCGTGTTTGCTTTGGCATTCCTTGGTATGAGCATTTTACTATGCAAAGCACCTGACACTGTACTTGCTCTTTGTTCTGCTTCAAAGATACATTACCTGACCATAACTTCTTCTGCTGTGTATTAGGTAAGTCTTTGCTCCTGAAGTGAAATGCCAGGCTGTGGGCTGTAACAGAAGTCCTAACAGGGACAGTAGTGCTGCGAGATTCCTCTGCCTTCATTAGCATTTAAGTTAAATTTTTTAGGTTCTGAGATGGATGGCATGTAGTTTCCTTTTCCCTTTACCTCCTTATTAAATCATGCACAGAAACAACCTTGCTTATAGATCCTCTGTGAAATGAAATACTAATCAACACTCCCTGATCTTAATCAAGATCAAAAGAAGGAGAAAACATTTAACTGAACATAAACTTACCATTTCAGTGAGCTGACAACACTTGAAGCATGTCTAATACTCGCTGATCTCATAAGACTTGGTAAACTTCAGCCCATTGATATTGATATGATGCTCTATGAGCTGTGAAAGAGCTGCTGAGAAGATGTACAGTCACACTCCAAATTGCAAACAGATTGATCATAAATAAATGTTTCGGTCATATAAAAGGCAATTTAGGGATACTTCATACTGTCTCAATTGTTGTGCAGTAAAGCAGTTTCTCAAACAGGAGGTCGAGTACTTAGGGAGACTGGAAAAAGCAGGGAAAGGATAGCAAAGGACTAGGAAAGTCATAACATGGTGTCTTATCTACATTTTCAAACATTTAATTGAGTATTAACTGTGTTAATTATAAAAAATTAAATAATTTTAGGAGGAAAAAAAAAAGAAAATAAATAGGAATGACTCAGACCTTCTGCAGTTCAGAGAAGCAGGAGAGCTAAATTCATCAGCTGCTGGTCTCTGCAGGAAGAGAGTTACAAGAGCTTCTGAGCTCCAGAGTGGTATATGGAGGGTCAACAATATGTGGGTGCTCTCTTTCCCTCCTGATAAAAGAACAATTAAGCACCACACAAAAATAGTAGGTTCAAACACAAGACTGTGGGACTCCTCGGCACTGGAAACTCTAGATATCAGACATTTGGCTAGGTTCAAAAAGCCACTAGGCAAATTCACGGAAAAGGAAGCAACACAGAGCTATTAAATATAAGAATCACCTTGTAATTAAGCTGCAAATCACTGACAGGAAAGAAAAGATTCTCGAAAAGTAACATCATGTTTGCCACCTTCAAAGGCTCTTCCCCGGATCACTAAGACACAGGCTCCCAGCCCAAGTGGATGCTCTCATTGACCGCCTCTTCCAGCAACATTTTTTCACCAGGAGCTGCTCCGTACATCCTCAGTACAGAGCTGCAAGTTTGCACACACCAACAAGAGTTACCCAGCTCACATCCTTCACCCTGGGATTATTATACTGCTAGTGGCAATTAGAGGTATTTAGCAAATTACCTTGAGTAATGCAAAGTGTTTAATGCCTGCAGAGGAAACAGCTGTTGCTGCTCTGGAGGCAAACAAGTGAGATGATACTAGCAGCAAACAGAGGAGCTGCTGTTGCTAACAAGTAGAGTGCATCTGAGTGAAGTTTAGATATAAGCTGAGCTCTGTTCAGAAAGGTTGTATGGAGGCAGGTGTGTGTATGGGGAGGGGCTGGAGCAGGTCTTGCTTGCAAAAACCATCCTTCCTCCCTGTGAGGGAATTCTGGTTTCATGGCGGAGTCATCACAGCACAGGGAAGTGGAGTAGACCAGTGTGCAGGGTTGTGTTTTCATTTGGCGACAAATCTACAGGAGCTGCTGGTCACCGTGATGTGCTTGGGTGGCTGCACGCTCTCACTGGGGTGAAATGGCTGGTGCAGTGTGTGCTGGACCAGGATTCTGCACAGTGGTATTTAATTCCTGATTTTAACTTGGCTTTTTGGGGTTGTGTCACTGAGTTGCTTAATATTTTGAAGCCACAATTTCTATATGAGAAAAATGAGTCTAACAGTGTGTTGTATGGTGTCCCGACTATTAAGGCTGTATGTTCCTTGTCATGAGTTTTGGCTCTCACTATCTCTGTGCAGTGCCTGGCACAGTGGGGACTAAAATTTATCTGTCATATCTAGGCATTGTTGCAATAATAAAACAAATTTCCTGCCATAGGTAGTTCCTTGTGGTTGTGGGTTGTTTGGGTTTTTTTAATCGCCCCCTACACACTGCTTTCGCTTTCATTGTGGGGGATGCAATTTGATTGATTTTTATATCAACACCCCTGTAAAACCTAGTATCCAGAGGAACGTTAGGCAAATTATACCTATTTCTTGTCTCTGTTTTAAGCATTGCTGTTCCCAGTCGAAAACCTTTACAAAACCTTCTCCTCCCACACAGGAAATAGGGTTTTTCAGCTCCTCAGAGTCTCAGACTTCTCAAGAGCTGTGCACCTGGGTAAGTTATAGTTTCCATATAGCACATGCGTTTCCAGCATCTCCCTGGGGCCTTTTCCCTGTGGTCATCAGAGATCTTGTAAGAAATGTACATGTGCGTGCTCTGAGCTGCCAGCAGACTGAGCATGAGAGGATAGACTGTAATAGAAATGACAGCGTCTTTTCAGGAGACTACAGTCTGATTTTGGGTTACACTGAGATAATTCAGAAGATGCTCCTATGAAATCACTGCCCGTGAAATCAATGTACAAGTTGGAGAATAATTAAGGCCCCACAATGGTGCAGCCTAATGGGTTTAAGAAAAATGTTATGGAGTCGTGTTAATGACCTATTTGTGCCTTATGACTCTATATGGGGATTCTCTGCAATTTCATCAGTCACACTGATGATGGTACCATATCCCAAACCCTTGTGTAGATGGCAGCTTCTGCCAATTAAGTGTTATGTTCATCCCACAGCCAACTCATTAAGGGTTTATTTTTCTTGTTGTTTGTTTGTTTTGTTTCAGAGGAAATTGCCTTGAGCTGAGATGATCCTCATCTCCTGTTGGTCTCTCCAACTTTCTTTGCTCCAGTAAAGCTGCTCCTGATGGATGCGGGGTAAAGGAATGCAGAACCAGTTCCTATGTGGGCTGGGTGAAATTCCAGGTTCTTGGCAGCCAAGAGATTTATAATCAAGGGAGGCAAAAAGTTAGAAACCACGTGTTGGAACAAGAACTAAACATCCTGGGTTGTATCTGATCACATAGATATTGTAGGGGTCTGGTCCATGAGGGACTTGGATTCAGGGGCAAAAAATGAGCCCTTAAGTCTACAAAACACTGACATTCTCCACCTATTAAATTAAACAGGAAATTAGTGTTAAGGGGAACTTGCAGAATCATTAATAACTATTTTGTTTTGTGGGAAACCAAGTGTATATCTATCTCCCGCACTGCGCGCTGCTCTCCCGCTCGCATGAAAACTTTCACACTGTGGTCATGTCAAGAGCTCAGCACGTACATTCCCATTGAGTGCTGTCTAATGCATGATGAGACGGTCTGGTAGGTGTTAGAGTAGAATAAATATTTTGAGGAATAAAGTAAATGGCAGCCTGTTCTCCCCACAAGGCTTTCTGTCTGAGTTTGCAGACGCACACTGGAAAGCGACTCTGTAAAGAAGGCGCAGAGAGCTGCCACCTCTGTGTTTCTTTCACAGCTCCTGTGTCAAGGGCTGGGCCTTTCCACCCCTGCTCTTGGAGTAGCATCTTGCTCTGGCAGCAGTCCCCAGATTTCAATGGTGTTATTCATGCAGAATATGTTTCACGAGTTATTTTTTTGCTTTGTCTAAGCTTGCAAACAGACCAAATACTGAGGAATCAGCCTCCTATAACAACAACAATTCTGCTGTTTTTGTTAAAATGGATGTGTTGCAAATAAATTCCTATTCCATGTGGTAAAGCCAGCCTGGAGACTGGATAACACTGGAGGTATGGTTATAGGTGTGCTAGTGAATGGACACAGTGGGTGTCACAACATTATCCAAGGCATTTGCGTACATATGTAAAACTGTAAAACCATCCCCTAGCAAGAAAAATCGTTCTTAATATTGTTCTGCATCTCTGACCATAAAAATGTTATAACGCTTGTGAACCTGACCTGCAAAGCAGAGAAAAATGATAGGAAGGATCCCTAAATAATGACACATGTGATTATGAAGATATTATTTCTCCAAGTACCTTAGAGAGGGAAATTGTAGAAGGAAAGTTCAGCTCTATCCCTTCCTTTAGTTACACAACTCCAGTAACTTAATGTCAGCTGTTGGCACTGAGAAAGCACTTGCCTTGAATGGGTCTAGCAGAGCTTTATTAATGCCCCATTCATGCTCATTTTCTTCATACAAACTGTCACTATTAGTCAGCAACTGCTGCAGGCACAGGACATTCATCAGGTTCAAGTAGGCAGAAAAAAATGAGATTGTTATATCAAACCTGGCCCTTTGAAGCTCTGTGAAACGAGGTTGTTGCCACCTCAGGGAGCTCGGAGCAGCCACGTCAACATCCTGAAGCCCAGCAGAGCCTGCCAAAGCTGCTTGCTGAGGTCCTGCAATACGAGCGGTGCTCCTGGCCACAGCAAGGTAACGTCATCTCCTCTAAGTCCACCGCGGTGCACAGCCATCAGCGCTGCTGTCTGCAGATCCTAATCCCTTCCTGGCCCCAGCGGGTCACCTGCAGCCTCCTGGCCTGACCCTGCCTCAGCGAGGAAGTGAAATGCCTAATAGCAACAGCGACGTTTCACTGGGCAGAATTTCCCTTGAGTCAAACTGACATCAAAAGACGAGAAACACACAACTGCAGAAGTTTACTGCGTACGTTACCAGCCCTCTCTGGTTCTGGTGTGTCTCTTTCTCCTGCTTAGTGAACAGAGTTGTAGCTCTGCAAGCAGCACCATTGGGCTAGCCTCAGGGAAAGGACTTAAAAAAGCACGCTATTTTATTCCTAACCTTAGGTTTCCTTGCCCCTGTGGTTAAGCATACCAAGGCAACAGCATCCTAATAGCTAGTGCCCTCCAAATATAAGTAAGGTTTGCCAGCTGGAGAAAAAACTAACATCTCTCTCCCTCTCAAGCCAACCAGCTGATCAATTGATTCAGCAGCTGTTTTAAAACTCTGATGGAAGCACAAATGTCCACACAGCAAGGTGGTGTAAAGAACTGACTTTACTGTGCAGATGCTCACCTCTGCCTGCAACTATGGGGTATCCTCTGGGCTGGGGCAAAACCATGTCAGCCAGGAGCAGAGGCAACATCAGATGGTCAGAGTACGAACTCCTCACTGCAATGCTTGGGAAAAAAGGCAATGTGGGGTTGATTAGAGTATAAATCCTCCAGCAGAAATGGTCAGGAAGAGGAGCAATAGCAGATGGATCCTTAAATTCACCGCTGAATCCCTGCTGCTATGCAGAGCTCGTCTCTCAGTTGCTGCCAACAACTCTGCAGACAGCAGGGTCTGCACAGACCATACAGGTGTCTGTATTCCAGAGCCAGCAGAACATACTGTGATCTGTACAACACAGGCGCGTGTGTCGCACCCAGTGAATCGTGCATCAATTAGCCCCCTAACCAAAGGGCAATCTGGTTTCTTGGGTAGGTTCCCAAGGCAAGAGGGGGAGTATTATTTGAATGGAATCCCATAGCGTAAACCCCAGAAACTGTAGAAAATAGCAAGAGGAACCTTCTCCCCGAATCAATGCTTCTGCAGTCACCCTGCACAGTGTTAACTTGGAGAATAGCAGGCTGCCAGCAGTGACAACTTTCCTGGGATATTTAAAACCAAAGTTCCCTCTGACAGCTTAATCCCTTGCATGTATATAGCACTTCACGTGCTCAAATATTAACTGATTCATGGTTAATTAACTTGTGGTTATAAATTTCCCCTGGCACTTTTTGCAAGGCTCAGGATGTGAACGTTAAACCAAGTGTCCCAGGCAAATTGCAGCACTGTAAGAAAAATAATAGGGCAGATCATCACCTGGTCTAGTTCAGCTACATAGATTTACTTGAGCCCAGGGCCTGACCCAATAGTTCTTGAATTCATTAAAGCAAACTGCAATGAATGAACTGCAGAGCTCCTTCCTACATCTAACTCTGGTAATTAATTCCCTGCTAAGGCAGGGGACATGGTATAAAATAACGTGTTCACATTTATTCAGATGAGTATTATGCCATAGTGATGGAGGAGCTAAAGAAAACAAGGTGGCTCAAGGAACTGGAATTGAGGGAGTGTTGCAAAAGAGACCACTCTATAAAGGCTGATGTTCATAGCACAACCTAGCCCTTTGCTTGAGCAGGATGCAAAGAGAAGGGAAAATTACACACAAAAAGAAACTCTACAGCGTAGCTTGTTCACCTCAGTGCATCTCCCAGAGCTGGTGAGAAATTTCACGGAAGCTTGAGTCAACTCACAGATGGCCTCCGAGAGGGAATGTGTGTGTCCTGAGCTGCCTCCCTGGGAGGACAGTGAGCACACCTCTCCTCTCTTCTGCCTTGCTTCATGTCAAGGTCTTCGGAGACACTTAGGAATTTTCCAGAGCTGGTTTCCCTTGACAAGTGCCAATCCAATGAAACCAAAATTATTCATGAAGATTTCCAATTCATGCTTTTTGACCTAAGGGGGAAAGGTTTTGGAAATATTAGCTACATACACACACACATATATCCTTCTGGATCTCAGTATATGTATCGGCCCCATTTTGGCTTATAAGCCTACAGTATTAGGCCTAATATTTAATGAACCTGATAAATACTTTCCAATAGTTCAGTGGTTTCTCTTCCAAGCATAATTTGTGGAGGGTTCTGATAGGTATCGCTGGCTTTCCTGGGCACCTAGCCCCTATCTAGAGTGCCATCAAGGACTTGAGATTCCTATAATGTAGAATGAGTTTCCAAAATCATGCCAATCGTTTCACAGGGCCACGTAGCAGACTGGATACTGATGTTCTTAATTATGGTTTATTCCCCTTGTACAGTAGTTTTTCTGTAGTATTTCAATGTAAAGTCTCCCCTTGAAGTAGACTCCCTTCTTCCATTCTTCCTGCCCTCTGCAGAGCCCTCGCTTACAGAAGAACTGCTTACTGGGGATGGCAGTAAGGATGGATATACAGGAACTAGAGGGCTTTCAGATCTGCATAAATTACTAGAAAAACAGATAAACTTTTTTAACAAGAGTGAAAAGATTTGGGGTATATATCTTAGAGGGGGGAGGCACGATGTCTGGCCAAAAAAAACTTCCATACTGGGGTAGTTACAAGAGGCAAGAGGTCTTCCAAACAGGAGTGTTGCCATGGATGAACCCTAAATTTGGGCTTGGACCTTGTGCTAGATGCTGTAGAAAAAAAAATATGACAACACTTACTGCAAGCAGTTTCTAATCCAAATATGTTCTAACTCTAAAGTGAGAGGCAACGGGGAGATGCAGACAGAGGGGTAACACATGGAAATGACAAGACATTACAGAGTAGCGCACTGGAAAGCAATCTCAGCATGTTAGTACTCACCAGTCATCAAATTATTTGGAAGAATCATGGAAAAAGTGAGTTTTAAAGAGGAATTTAAAAGATAGCTATGACAGGCTGGGCACTACAGCCAGCTCCTCGCTGGGAGGAGGATGGCAGCTTCGCAGCACTGATGACACTGCCAGAGCTGATAACAGTTCCCTTTTTGTGTAGAGACAAAGCATAAAAGAATATGGCACAAAATAATGAGCAGAGATGGAAATAGGTTACACACACTTATCCTCTCTCGAACTGCAAATGCATGAGAATAACCAAAGAAAAACAAACACCAAGGGAGAAAACCCTTCTTTTTATATATGGGTGTTAGTAACCTGAGGAACTTATTGTTGTGTAATTTCAAGTTAAGACACTAAAAAAATTGGGGTAAAAAAGGGATTCTGATATTTTTACTGCACAAATGAGGACCCATGGTGCTACTGATAAAGGAAATGGTATTAACTAAGTATCAGATAAAATATGCCAGGAAGAAATTAATCTCCAGGGAAGTTTGTTCCATAGGCAGCCATCTGTCCCATGTAAAAGAAAAATGCCTCTTCCTTTACATGGGAAAAGGGTGATCACTCTAATCTCTAATAAGGCATAAACAGGAATGGAAGTGTCCTCTGCAAGTAAAATACCTAATGGAGCATGCTTGTGTGGATTCTCATATGCCCAGTAAAGTCTGAGGTCCTGGTGCAGTCTATCAGCAAGGGCATTAACAGAGCTTCTCTTCTCCATCCAATGACTTATTTACATCGGTAAGAACTCAATATGTTTGAAATCTCTACTTTTCAGCTATGTTTAGTTGAAATTGGCTTGTGAGTTCAAAACGAGTCAGCGAACACACCTGCTACATAAACATATATGTGCAAACACACATACTGTGCACAAGTCTTATTCTGTTTATGAGACCAGAATGAAAAGCAGCATGGACACAGGAACATCACCTCTTCCCAAAATCAGGACCTGAATTCACGCCAGCATTTTATACCTACGTTCCCAGAGGGATCAGGATCAGGACCAGGATGGCAGGCAGAATCCAGATGGCTTCTGATATCCCAAAATGTAGGGCTGGATGTATGAGACATGCTCACCTCCCTCCATCCACACCTGAGTGCTGGTTTATGCAGAGCAATTTCAAGGTGAGGGATTGCAGTCATCTCCCAGATCCCCGAGAAGAACATTTTGGCCCCACATGCTGGGGGGACACATGCTGGAGGACAGAGGCTGGGATTGCCAAGCACCCAGCCTAACGTAGGTGCCAGGGCTCCCTGAGCAATCCCTCTACTCACGCTGCACAGACGAACCTCTGCACCCGCCAGAGCCTGTCGGCTCGTTTCCCCACCGCTTTTACAACAGAGCTCGCCAACCTCCACTATGATCTACGCTGGAGCCATCACTCGGTGATTTGCGATGTACTGAAACACAGTTTACATTGCAAAAAGCTCTAATATGTCCCTGGAAAGCAATTAAGAGGGAGTTGCATATGAGTGTTAAGGGGTTTGCTTCACGAGCAGATGTCCTCTTGGCGGATGCGCCGCCGACCTCTCGCTCCAGCAAGCTTTGCTCCACCTCAGAGCCCCAGCAAGGAGAGGGGCCATCTCGCTCCTGATCAGCCAGGCTGATTTTTATTAGGCCTTTCTCCGGAAATAAGAAGTATGGTAAAGCGAGGTGATCTTCCCCCGCGGCTGCTGGTGTGGATTATAGAGCTGGCAGCAGCAGGAACGCATTAAGGAAAGCTCCCAGCAACGGGTAAGTTTTAAAATGAAAGCTGGCTCGGTGTTAATGCGCAAGTAATGTGTCCCAGCTGTCTTTAATAAAACAGCCAGCTGAAACTCAGCATCATAATAAACGGAGCAGGGATTTCACAAACATCCTGGCTGCTCAGAAAGAGACTCTTTGCTTCTTTTTTTTTTTTTTTCTTATTTTTTTTTTTCTCAGAGCTTGATTAAACATTTCCTGGTTTTGGCTTTCCAGAAAGGTCATCAGAAGCCTTCCCCTGCTGCCTTCATGCTGGTGTACCTGGGCAAGAAATGCCTCTGCTGCAGCTGCAGCCTGTCAGGTTTGATGCCATCCCTGCAGGCATGGGGTGGCACGATCCTGACGGCAGTCCCAAGCGTCGGGTAGTCTCACAAGACCCAAGAGAAGAACCTTATGACCCATCACATCCTGTTTGCAGAGAAGGTGCAGAGGAAGTTGTCTACAGTTGGGAAATAAACCTCGGAGCACCGCTGATGTCTGCTTTTGCTGCTCATTCATGCAAAGTCACCCTAAGGCTAGACAGTCAGAGCTGATTAAGGGTTCAATAACTCACATTTCAGGAACGAGCCCCTGAAATTGAATGCCAAAGCAGCTGGGCTGAGTTTCATCCCACTGAACTCCGGTCAGCCTTTAGATTCTGTCCCAGCAAGTGGAGTAAAATAGGCACCTTTGGGAAAAATTCATCTGAATTAATTTGAGTTTCTTTTTAAAATAAAATTTAACACATCCGAGAAGCATACAGATGTGACTGCGCACCTCACTTGTGTACAGAGCCAAACCTCACATCCATCCCATGGCTACATCCAGCCCAAATCTGGAGGAAGAGAGGGAAGTCCCCTGGCCATACCAGTCCTTCTGATCATACAGGGCTTCTACAGGCTTTTCCACAAACTCCTCTGAATGAGGGAAATGGAAGAAATAATTTTCTCAGCTTTTTTTTTTCCCAACCTTTAAAGACCAATCAGAGCTTGAAATCCAAAATGAGGGGTGGAAGCTGGTTTGAAATTCTCACATACTCCTGCCTTTTTCTAGCAAGCAAGTGGTACGCCTGACCTTCAGCTGAGGTACACAGGGATTTTGCCAGCCAATAAAATCAAGTTTCACCAATTAACTTCCAGTAGTGGAGGGCCTGGCTAGAAGTACTCAACTTTAATCCCAGATAATGCGTGACAACTTTCAATGCGCTCATTCCAAATGTTTAATAGGCTTCAGTATTTCCTATAGCTCTGTAATGTGTCCCACAAACATATAAATCATCTCTGTGGTACGGAAGAGAGAAAAGGCTCAAAATGCTGACTGTAGCAGAAGTAGAATCACCTCTTCATCATCTCTTGGTTTCAGTGGTATTTGTCCAAATATTCCTAGAATTCAAGCTTTGCCTATTGTTTAGAAATGCCTACGATTTCTATGCTGTTATCTTGAAACCCAGCTTAGGATTCCTTCATGGTTTGGAATTTAACTTCTTCTTGCCTTAACTTTCCATATCTGACAAGGGTGTTGCAAAGGATTAGTTAATATTGTAAGGTGGTGATTGATGAACAGATCTTTCAAAACACGAAATGCTGCTGAGGATTTTCAGGGGAATTTGGAGAGTGGCATTCCTAAGGAGCTAGTCTGAACTTGACCTCTCTGGATCATAAAATCATCATACAAACTGACATGAAATGGAAATATTCTTTAATGTTCATTTTTGGTAACAGGCAGGTGAATGGTGAGGGCTCCAGTTGATGCTTCTGGCTACGCATAAATTTCTGCAGGATTTGTAACATTTTGAGGGACGTTCCAAGAAAACAGATTAATTTGCTTTCCCCCACAGTCTTCTTTTACTTTGAATCCTCAGCATTTTCTTTTCCTAAAACAAGGTATCAAAATATCTTGGATGGAATTATTCAATACATACTGGGAAACACATGCCAAAAACCATTCACTTCAAACAGTATTTGTTTGGAGTACCTGAGTTTTCCTTCAGCCTCAGGAATTCTGCTTAGCACAACTCCATAATATTTTAAAATGGAAACAAAACAACATTAAAATTTATCAGCCATATGCAGTGCTTTTTTAGACTTTGTACATTGATCTTGGGTGACTGAAAATAAGTTTTTCTGGAGTTTTCTCAATTTTTTTTACACGTAGTCATCCTTTTTTCTCTTCTATAGAATCTTCATCTTCACTATCCTTTTATAACTTTTCAGAAAGGTTACCTTTAGGTTGTGAACAGACTTAAGATAAATTGTAAGCAAGTAGCTCTCCTCAGTAACGTATGCCTTGTCTGTTATCAATATTTCTAAAATAACTATCAGTGAAATATTTCATATTTTCAGGATTTTCTCCAAATGGTCCCATGGAGGTGAGTAGTTCATACTCTTTATCATTTTGCAGTCCATGCAATAGAGCAACCCATAAACGGAGAAAAAAAGGTACATTTCCACAAGCTGCTAAACATTTTTTCCAAAAAAAGTTTCTACCCAGAATGACTTTACGTGAAAAATGTGACATTTTTTAAGGAAAAAAAAACCCACAAATGAAACAAAACAAGAAACCTCAACTCTTTCCATTTCAAAATTTAAAGACAATACCTTTTCTCACTGTTTGAGCTGCTTCCATTTGAGTACTATAGAAAATAAATATCTGTCCTGCTGAAAGAGCATGGGGAAAAAAAGAGTGAATTAATTTTTTGTCTCTACCTTAATGCTCCCACTCAAATAAAAAAATATACAAAATCAAAATGAAATACAAAGTTAAGAATCAGAAATCATCCTGTCCCTTGTCACTATGTCACAAGGTATAAGTTATCTTCCCAAATGTGAAAGCACTTCTGATGAAAGCAGGTCCTGGACAAAAAATGACTTAGCCTTAAAATGAAATTCTGTCACAGAAGGAAGGTTACATTTTGCTGAGCCCAAACTTTCTCTTTCAGAGATTTGCCAATCAAGCTACTGCTTTGCTCTGCAAATTGCCATCGAACTCACATCTCAGCCTTTAGGCAAAGTAAAACACTAGAGTACAGTCTACAAAATCAGCCTAGGAGCCTGCCCAGGACAGGTGGACAATTTGACCTTTGGAACAGTTGGGTCTTTTCATTTTCCATTTCTAAAGCCTAGAATTAAACACTGGTCTCAACGAAATAACCTTGAAAGAGGCCTTCAGATAGCACAACCTGTGTCTGTTGTACAGTAGTGCTCACAGGCCTGAAAAGGGAACAAGCCTCTATTGTTTTTGATGCTGCCCCTTCCCCCAAGATTTCTTGTCTGACACATACAAAGGCAGGATAAAGGAAAGGGGCTGTTATTATCCTCCTTCACATCTCCATTTTATGGGCTGAGAACCAGGGCAGAAGGTCCCATGACTTATTCTTGGGCGCACACCCAAAGTCTGTGCCAGCAATGGTATTTAACCCAGCTCTTTGTCCTAGGCCAATGTTTTATCAATAAGACCCACTTTCTCCCTAAAAAAAAAAAAAAAAAAATCCATAGACTTTTTTTCCAAACAGATACACGTTTAGACTGTCCTTACTCTTTTCCTATAGCATGTAATCCCTGTCAGCCCTTCCCTGGCATCTGCCCAACCAATGCTGCCATCGCTAGTTAGCAGCAACGTCCCTCTGAGAACCTTGATACTGTTACGATGCTCCACTGATATCAAAGGTCCCAACCAAGACAGAGGCTTGGTTGCTGTAAACATCACCTAAATATACATTTCTATAAAGTGAACATTTCCATAAGTAAAAACTCTTTTATCAGAGGTAATGCATGTCAGCTTTAGGTACAGTATGTCCTTGGCTGTGGACAAACAACTGCCGCTCACACAAGTCATCATTTCTGGGAACGGAGAGACAATTCCCCATGGCACCAAACTGTAGTTCTTGGAAAAAGTGCAATTTGTGATTGAGACAGACAGGTTCCCTCTGCCAGGATGGAGACAACGCTGGTATGGGCACACCTAGCTAGTTCAAAGCACTGCAAAGTGTAGCAGTACCGTTCTTTAGTGGAGACCTGCTTTGACAGAGCCAGTGATTAAGATGATGTCTCCCAAATCTGGACTAAATACAGACAGACATGAGTGATGGGATTCCTTGCTCAGGCTCCATGATAATTATAACATGGTTTTTATTGCATGAGAGACTGATAATTTATAACTTCATCCATAATAATTAACAGTCAAACATACTGTTTCCAGATTCTCTAGCAGTCTAAATGGAAAAGCTCATCTTTATCTTCAGGAGATTAAAGAACCGGGTGCCCATATTAAGCAATTGGTTAGAAACGTCTACATTCATTTGTGTGCATTGTCACAGCTAGTCTTGAACCTCGTCCATAATAGTCATGCTAACATTAATGGGATAGAAACTGGCTTGGGTCCTGCCATAGGACTGTGCTGTGGTTATATCAGTGAACAGGACCATCTTTTGTGGGGGTTTCTTATATTTGTTTTTGTTCTACAACTGAATGAAACCCAAACTTTCTAAATTTGTTTCACTCACAGGAAGAAAAAGATATGACAGGCCATCCTGGAACACAAAAAGCTTCCTAATAAGAAACATATCACCAACAAACCAGCTTTTACCAACCTAAAGAAAAGGAAGATGTAAAGATGCACAATGAATGCAGAGGTGGTTGGAAGACTTCAGACCAGCTGCAGAGGTGAGACCCTTCATGAATAGTGCAGGGGAGGATGATGCCATCACTGCACCATCACTCCAGTGGCACTTGTGACCTTCAGTCCAGTGTATTGGGGTATGGAGGAAAGCCCACCTCCATGATTAGGGGCAGAAGGTATGGGGAAATCAATTTCCCCTTGTGCCACCCATATTTATCCAGGAGCATGGTCTGGTCTAGCGGAAACAGTCACAGGCACTGTACTAGCAACATCCATAGCGGGGACGAAGTCTAGCTTCAAAACCAAGGACAAACAGCTTCAAGTAGACCTTCCCATAGAAACTCCAACTGACTTTGCCTAACATGCCTTGCTGTGAAGGCTTGTATTTTTGTTTGTTTGGGTTTTTTGCATTGTTTTGCACTTCCTAAGAGATGGGCCTGAAGCAGGGGCAAGGAGACATTAGACACAGTGCTGGCCTCATAGCGTTTCCAACTGCCAGCACATTGAAGGGCAGGAAAAATTGCAAGAAACTCAGTTTTTCAGAACAGAAGTCTTCAGATAAATACTGACCACTTCAAGGTTTAATTGCTCCAGTGCAAAATGGGGAAAACAGGAACATAAAATGCCTCTAAGATCACTCAGGCTCATTGCCTGCTCAGATAGGATTGTGCCTCTCCTCTGTTCTGTCCATTCCTGGTATAAAATTCCTTACCAAGGAACCCACATGCTCATTTTGGTAGGGCAGCAGAAGTCCTCATCCTGTCAAGGAGGGCAGCTGCTCAAATCAGGGGATTTTATGCCTTAGTGGCAGCAATTAGCATTGGCAGTCCAGCCTCGGAGTCCACTCACATTTGGAAAGAGACCCATGGGTTTTTTTCCCCCTGTGCTTCTTCATTTCATACCCAAGTGAAGACAGTGCCCATTGAACCGAGCTGCCTTTTCTATTACTTCACCATTTCTATCTCTTTTCTCTTTCCTCTGCATGTTGCTGAGAAAGGATCATCGTGTCCTCTTAGGGAAAAATTAACACCTCACTTGACTAGCAGTTACCCCAAATTTCCCTTTCTTAATTTTTTCCCATTGTTCCTCCATGTACCTTCACAGCTCCTTAGGGAAGCTGTAAAGAGAGATACGGTCTTTTCATTCCAGAAAGCAGCCCAAATTAACATTTTCCTTTGTCTATATTATTCATCGTCCAGAATTTAGGTCAGATTCTCACCCAATACAAAGCTCACAAATTCGTACTCTCTGTCATTTCATGGCAGCTGAGAACTGATGTAAAAAAGGGTCTGATCAAAAAAATCAGACTCTGGTTTTGGACTGTCCTGGCTGCACAGACCAGCCACTTTCAAGGCTGCTAGCAGAAACCATGTCTCAGGTAGAATGGGCGAAGAAACTGCCCACTGCAGAAAACTAGCTATTGTATATATTAATATAATATCTAGACATATAAAGTAAAACAAGATGCTATTGTAGCCAACCTAAAAAGCTCTAGAGTTAAAAGAACAAGTAATCAGTCTCTCAGAAATGTTTTTTTCTTTTCATAAGAGTCTTTGTGGCCACATTTGCCCTTACAAACTATAAGGCCATTGACATCTACCAAAAGCATTTCCTGCCCTTCTGTCTCAAAACACACACATTTCTGCCCGGAATAGAAACCCTGCGATGAACATGTGTTGCCCTGCAGCAAATGTACTGAGGGATGTATAAGACATATAAGCAACAGAGAAGCCAAGAAACATGATGGATAAAACAGGCTGGGTTTTCATCGCTGGTGGCCATAACAACACACGATAGAAAGTGTAATAAGTACGCTGTTTCCGAGAGGATGTGAGGTTATGGATCCAGCAATATCGGTAAATGGCGTCTGCTCTTCAGTTTGACCACATAATAGCTAAACTGCCGTATTTTCCACACTGCTCAGCTAAACAGCTTAAATTGGACCCTCTCGAAGGCTAAAAGGAATCAGTTTCATCCTAAACAATTCCAAGGCCAACCTGACCAAAGCCTTTAATTCATGCCAGTTAAAGCTTTATGGTGCTGGTTATTGTTTAATATCCACTGGCAGAGTGAAGTACGATGGCCTCCTTCCCCTTGACCTCCCACTACAGAGGTGACCAGCAGGAGATAAGTGGGATTACTGAGAAGTGAGGAGCTTCCTGGGTCAGTCCTCTGCAAACGACTTCATTTCGGTGCAGTTCTGCACCCTTCTCATTACCTGGAAGCTATTAACCGCCTGGTCTGCGCTCCCTTTTCAGGGGCCACTCCACAGAGCGTACTGCTGACCGGTTCCTGGTATGTTCTTTCATCTGATGAAAGAGCTTATTTAAACAGAAATTTGAACATTTCTGCTCTGCCAGGTGCTGGCTGAAAATATCTTATTAGGTGCTTTGTCATGAGCAAATCCAGACCAGACTTTCCCTCTAGGTTCCTCGAGTTCCAGTTATGAGGTCCTCAGTTTTCAGCCAGGTAAGTAAAAATCATTCACATTTTACACATGAGGAAACTGTGGTGGAGCCAAGAGCGTACAAAACGCGCCCAAGATCAACAGCGATACTTTTTTGTGGCAGAGTGAAGAGCCGAGCTCAGATCCCCTGCCACCCAGTGGGGTGCTCCCACCACACCACCCTCCTTCCTTTGCAAGCCTGCTAGAGCTGGGTTAATGGACAACACTTCAAACCCAGTGGCATCAGTCATTCCACAGACAGCAAAACAGGGCCCAGGGTCAGCAGCTGGATTGCTAAAATGCAGAAGTGAGACACATCACACACATCTGCAGAAAAACAAGCATACAGTCAGGGCTGCAGTCTCCCACCACCATCTAGGGCATAAAAAGCTAAAGTTTGGCTGCAAAGGAAACTACACAGACAGTTCGTGGAAACCACTCGCAAACAGCCCTGTCATCTATCCCAGGACCTGATAGATCAGACCACCCACTCCAGCACAGGCTCCAAATACTTGGTGATCAGTAGGGGAGGAATTCATTTCACCTAATTTCAAATGCCTACAAGGTAGAGCTAACCACCCTCGCACTCTTCAATAGATGATTTTTCAAGGAGACACTTGTCTGACCTACTTTAGAGGTCTATTTTAAGATTAAGAATTATACCTTGGATATAAGAAATAAAAAAGGCAGCTGTAAAGTCCACCTCAGATGGAAACATCTATGCTTCATGCATCTGCTTTTGATTACATGTATCTCACCCAGCATGACAAATGGGAATAAACTCAAATTCAAGTAGCATTCTCTCAAAAAAACGGTGAAGTAACACTTAGTCCAGAGTAGCTTTCTTTTATTTTAAATGTATATATATATTCCATATATATGTAGGTGTAGTGCAATATCATTTGGCCAAAGTACAGTGCTCATACTTAGGATCATGGGGAACGTTTCTATTATGAAAGTTGCTAATTAAGTTGAGTCTTTTTGATGCAGTCTTGTTTATCTGCAAAGAAAGTTCATGTTCTCATCTTCCTTTGGGCATAGTGGGAATCAAAGACTAAATAACAGCCTCTCCCTGTCTTCTTGGTCTCTTTTTCTGGTCAACTCTGTACTCAAAACACTCTCTTAGCGGTCAGCTGGGGTTACACGCAGAACTGATCTGTGGCAGCTCTAGGCTTACTGCTACCATCTCTTCCGTCCTTCTCTCATGTTTCTGGCACATTTGCTTTTACACACACAAAATTCAACCAAAACAGTATCCTGACCCCAGGTTCTCCTTCTGCTGCCAGTGAAACACCTCAGGCGGTACAGCTCGGTTTCTGAAGAGCCTCGGTACAACTTCTGTTTCGGGAAACAGCTTCTATTACTTGAATTCAGACCTATCTGTCTGGAACAGAGGATGGCTGTAATAGCCAGCAATTCAATAATATTTGGCAGAAGCAGTCAGGCATGGGTAAAACAAGTAGCAGAGCTTGTCCCCTTCAGGTCGTGGTATCCTCCTGAATGGTCTTGGAACAGACCCTACGTTCAGTCACTTCCTATTTTGCCAGACTTTAGCTATGTGGGCTGAAATGTTATGCTCCGGATATCTGCTGCAGGCTAAATGTTTCAAGTCAATTTGAGACAAAACTTTTCAGGGGATTTTGTGCGTAAGGCACGGGAGAAATACATTCTTTTGCCCACGTTAAGCAAGCTGTTCCTTGAACAGTGAGACTGAGGAAATGTGGTTTCACCTCAACGTGAAGCCTTTGGCTGCTAACATAACCCCCCTGTAATCCCCCTCGTTCCCCCCATGCCTTCTGCTCTGCCCCACTGGATTAGCAACAAAATACACTGTGGTTTGTCCTGAGCCATGTGCTTACAGACAAGACTGGACATGCCTAAGTTTGACCTCTTCTCCCCATTTTCAGGACACTTTCATACACTTCTATGCTCTACTCAGCCATCAGGTTTCACAGAACTTTCAGGAAATTTTTGTATTGGACATCTTCCCCCTTCTCTCAAAACCAGTTTTCAACTAGCCAAGTGATTAAAAAAAATGAAGATGGATAGGCAGAGGGAATGATCACATAATCCTTCTTCTCACATAGATTACAATCATTATTGAGCCTTTATTAGTGGCATTACCAACTCTGCTTACAGCCCATTTAACAGCGTGTCTGTGTATTAACATGAACCTAAATACTGAGCAGAAATGAAAATTAATAAAATACCTAATCCAAAGCCTCTTGGGCCAAGGGCAATTATTTCAACACTTCTGTGGCACTTTAGATCAGGCCCAGAAAGAGGAACAAGACTTGGCAGGTGCCATTAATTTGGGATTTATTTTGAAGAAACAAAACAACTTTTTTTAAAAAAAAAAACCAACCAAATTTTCTACAAAGACAGTGTTTCTAGGCTCATCTTTGTCTCTCACCTCCAAGCAATCTAACAAATTATCTCTATTAGCATGATGAGTTACATTAAAGGAGTATCTGTGGACTGGGGCAATGTGGGGAAGGTGCTGAGGTGAATGTATTTAGAGCAGCTGCAAACAAAGGTGCTAAAGGACTGTAATAGATTCTGTGTTCACAGCTTTGCTGGCACCCATGAGGGACTGGAAGGATGTTCTTGACAGTGACAGAAGAGATGGTTTCTGGGGAAAATTAGTGTACTACCTTCCAGGTTTAATGGCTTTAAGGAGTCTGGCCCAGGTGTGCTTTGCAGAGGATTAATCTGACACATGAAACACGAGCAGCCTCTGGGGGTGTGCTCCGCACGCTCACCTGGTGACTTGGGGCAGGGCAAAGGAGCCAGCAATCTGGTATTCATTTGCATATGGAAATGCTACACTGGATGTGAAGAATGAGGCTAAAAGTGTGTTGATGGGCTGAGGGAATGTTAGAGAAAACCTCAGCTTTGCTTCAAGGTAGGGACTCACTTTGGCATTTTTGATGTTTGCAGCAGAGTGGTAACAGAAAAGCAGGTATAAGACGCTCTGACTGTCCATGCGGGTGAGGATGAGGTGCAAACACAACACCAACTTCTGCTTCCCTTCATGGTGAGGGGAAGGTGGGAGGGCTCACTATTCCAGTGTTGAGGTTTCCTGGCTTTAGCAGGACACGTGCTATCAGGAATACCTGGTCTTGTTAAGAACTATTGTCACTTACATCACAGCATTGGACTTATACTGTACTTTACAAATAGTGGGAAGGATGTGCAAAGGTAGAAAGCAGAATTAGAGAGAAAGCAAAGATTTTCTCGCTTATGTTTCCTTGACGTTTAAGTTTCACCAGATGAAAAGCTCTTCGTATGCATCTGTAGATGATTCAAAAGCTCCCACTTCATCTCCGAATTTGGACTACATTCTTAATATTTCCTTACAAATTTGTTTTGAGCGGCAGCAGAAAAGAAGATATTGCTACACAAGGACTTATAATACAACATCACTATGTGTTAAGGCCAGCAGAACCCTTCTTTAGTCACCTGCCTGCCTCCATTCTTTTCCAGCAGTGCAGGAAAATGAAAAAGTTGATGAGAGTCTACAAACCTGTTAAAAGAATTGTTATCTAAAATATGAAATCTCTAGTAGCCTAGAAGAGAAAAGTTAATGGTCACTACCCAGAGCAGAACAGATATTCCCATGTAAGATACCAGCAAAATTATATCTTTTCGGCACCCACGGAGAAAGAATCAGTATGAAAGGGGTTTTTGACCATTTTTGTGATGTGGCCCTTTGGGTTCACCTGAAGCAGGTAGATGAAGTGCCACGGAAAATATGTATATTGACCACTCTATCCCTTGCACTTCTTGTAAGGGATGCCAAGAAAACAACAAATCCCAGCTGGCCATCCAAATTGGTTAAAGAGCCACAGAATCACATTGTGCAAACCCATTGCTCTGCACACACTATTTTGGCTGATGAAATACCAGCAAATTAGTTCAGAAACTCCTGGAGAACAGAGCTGCACTATTATTATCAATTCTCCTTCCACCAGCCCTTCCGCCATCACAAGAAGGAACACACAGGCAGGCCTTTTCTTATGCCCCAAAGTGTCTGAGATGCTCATCAAAATGAACAATTGATCCTCCCGGTGTTGCATGAAGAAGTCCCTGCTCCTTGGCGACTGCATAAACTTCCTGAATACAAGAACATGCATGTAATTACCAGCAGCCCTAAGGTTAGCATAAATCAAAGTGAGAAGTCAGCTGCCAGTGGCACTTCAGATGCAATGCCCACGTCTCGAATGGAGCTGAGCTAAAGCAATAACCCCATCCAAGTCCCTGAATGGGCCATGGCTTGTAATGGGCTGGCACAAAGCTACATTATGCCACAAACTGCACCTGCTTCTGGAGTTGCTGTAGCAGTAGCAAACAGAGATGCCACCTGGCAAGATGGCATTTCCTGAAGCCTGCAATGACGGGGCAAAAAAAAAGAATAATTCCCAACAAACAGATGGTGACTACAGAAATGGGAGCTATATGGAAACAACAAAGGGCATTACAGCAACGACAAATACACTGCTCTCAGCCCCCTCTAAACTGTCACGCACATCCTTAGTGGGTGGTAAAGACAAGCCTAAATTCAGGTGCCTTCTCTCCCAGGAGAAAGGGATCTTGTTTTTCAAGTTCATTGCTCCTCAAACTGTATGAAAAAGATTAGAATCACAAAGAACGACTGAGCAGTGTCTGTCCCTCAGCATAAAGACAGCAAAAAATAAGACCCAAGGACTGACAGTGCTAGAAACAGGCCATCTGCAAAGGGATGTAAATGTGACTGTGCCCCCAAGTCATGGCTTACGGTCTTGGAAAGCAGAAACATGCTGACTGAAAGCACGCAATTAGTGACAAGAAGAATATAAAGTATGGGAATACAAGAAGTTGGGAGGTGGTCGCATTTGCAAAAGGAAAACAAAAGTTTGTTTATCCAAATGAATTCGCTGCAAAACTTGGAAATAAAAAACAATCAGAGGTGTCACTGCCATGGGTTATTGATTCTGACGGTGTCTGTCTCCAGTTGCAGCCACCAGTTACAGGATAAATGGCTGAAAGGAGAATTACTTCCTTACCCACAATAGTTATGCCCTGAAACACAAGAGTTTATGTCCTTCCCATAGTTGTTGTTTATCTAGTGTTTAAAGTGTTATGATTACAATACTGAATAGTCCTGTCATCTACTGAACTAACTCATCCTTACTGCCATACTGCCAATTATTTCTTGAGTCACAACCCTCAAGATTTCGCAATAGACTCAAAATAATAATTGCCTCTCAAGGACCTGAAAGTGCTTTGCAAATCATGGACAAGATCCTTCCTCCCTTTGCAGGGGATGCCCCAAGTTCATGCTGATAGAGCCTCCAAAGTAGCGGTCGCTTTAGATACTGAAGTTACCATCACCTGGGAAGGGCAGAAGGAGAGACATGGTTTTCCAAGGAGCTCTGGAAAATCTCATGTGCCTGAAATCATTCACAGGAAAGTCAATATGGGCTCATAGATGGCAAGATACTCTATAAATTGTCCCTGGACCACCATGCTGAAGAAGCAGTCCACTACTTCTTAACCTCCATTAGTGTCATTGCCCTACAGTCCTAGGGGGGTTCCCTGCACCACACCACACACTTGCAGGCTATGGCCCCAGGACCTTTATGCTGACAAGGCAGAGGCAGACACAGTTCAGCTCTGCTCACCTTTTGATCCAGTTTCCTGAACTCCAGTAGATCATTTGGGAATATGGCAAAGGATTGCCTTCCCTTTTTGTCTTATGTTCTAGGGAAGGAAAACATTCTAGGGAAGGAAAAGGAACAGCTGGAGCAGCCTGTCCAGTTCCACAGGCTTCATGTCATGTATCTGTAGTGGTAATAGCTATTCAGAGGGGTCAGTCTTCCTACCTCAAGCAGAAGCTCTTTCCTCTCTGACATCCATTTAGTGCAGCAATCAGAAAGGAACAAAAAGCGTGCCATCCCATCCCATGTGCCATGACGCATACTTTTGCATCCTGGAACGTTATGTTTTGGCCTAGTTGGCTTTAAACACTAGTGTGCTGATTTTAGCTGGGGTGGAGTTAATTTTTTTCATAGTAATGGGGCCCCAAAACATATGGGGCCATGTTTTGGATTTATGCTGGAAACAGTGTTGATTATACAGGGATGTTTTCATTATTGCCAAACAGGGCCCACACAGAGGCAAGGTCTTTTCTGCTCCTCACACCACCCTCCAGGGAGCAGGCTGGGGGTGCACAAGAAGTTGGCAGTGGACACAGCTGGGACAGCTGAACCCAACCGACCCAAGGGATATTCCATACCGTGTCATGTCATGCTCAGTATATAAAGATGGGGGAAGAAGAAGGAAAGCGGAGGTGTTCAGAGTTATGCTCCATATGATGGAGCCCTGCTTTCCTGGAGATGGCTGGACACCTGCCTGCTGATGGGAAGCAGCAAATGAATTCCTTGCTTTGCTTTGCTTGTGTGCACAGCTTTTGCTTTACTTATTAAAACTGTCTTTATCCCAACCCACAAGTTTTTCCTCTCTTTTACTGTTCTGATTCTCTCCCCTGTCACAACTGGGGGAGTGAGCAAATGGCTGCATGATCGTAACTGCTGGCTTGGGTTAAACCATGACACCTGGGAAGTGCCGAACTGGGGAAAACAATGCCATAAGAAGTCTGCAGAACTGTTAGGCTGAATCCTGGAGAGCGAGGTGGGCAGCATGGCGCTCTGGCTGTGCAGGGAAGGTACAGCAAATCCCTGAAGTCCAGGACTCTGGTGACACTTAGTGCTGTGTTGCCCCTTTGTGATCACTCCATTACGAGGCCATTTTGGCCACTGGACACTCACTTTGGATGTGTCTTGTCTGGTTTAAGACTCTGTACTAACCACAGACACATCTTTCTTGAAACAAACAATAAAAAAGGTGAAACATCTCTGCCATCAGCCCCACAGGCATTAGCTAACCCCAAAGGCATGAACATAAAGGCACAAAGACCTGATCTAGAAATGTCCTCTGTTTTATCCAAGTGCTCTCCCCTTTTGTGCTGTGGTTCATACGTTTTTCATACATCAAAACATCATTAGGAAACTTTCCAGCCCTCTCTTTCAGCTTCTGCCTTACCCATGAAACCAGTCAAGCATGCTTTATCCCAACCTCTCTGGTGTTACCAGTGGTCTCCTTTTGGCTGGATGACCCCAGTGTTCCATTAAAGAGTTCGTAAGGATCAGTGTGATACTTACACATCCTGTTTCTATGTGGCATGCTACACACTATGCATAATCAACAGAGCTATATGTATCCTCATGTATATCTTTTCCTTGTCTGTTTTTCTTTTAACAAGGAACATCCATTTATTGATGTTCTTACACCCTCCACATGCCACACACAAAGTCTTTCTGCTCAGTGTTCACAAGGACCAAAGTCAGCAATGATCTACAGCATGGGCTACAGCTTTGGAGACATATCTCACTCATCTGGGTAGAAGACCCAACACTGAAGCCTTGCTCTTCCCAGAAAGACACCAAAGTTTTTTATATCAAATTAATATACATCTTCCTGGGCAAGTTTCACATCCTTCCAGAATAACTGCAGCATGCTGAAATCTCTGTGTGATCAACAGGTGAGCATCTCACCCAGGGCTTAAGCTTCTCTTCATGCAGGGCTAAGCTTAAGCTTAAGCTGTCTTAAAATCCATGCTTTGTCTTCTTTTTTTCACTAAAGAACATTGCACACCACTGCTGCTCTGTTAGAACTGCAGGAGGCTCGGCACAGGCAGCCCCTGTTGTGAGCCCAGGGAAAACGATCCATCAGAATTTAACAAATGAGNAGAGGAGAGGAGAGGAGAGGAGGAAAGAAGCAGTTTCAAACAAGAAGCACTTGACAAAAAAATCAATCCAGTTCATGAAGGGGAAAAAAATAATAAGACTTAACAACAGAAGAGTTGTCACAAAGGCAAACATAAAATTATCACAGCCCCAAAAATGGATCCAGTCGCAATGCCAGATGCAACACAAGAATAGTTCAGATCCAGAACAGAGCTTTCCAGCTCCTATCTATTTCTGGGATAATCAGTACCACGGAGAAAAGGGAAATAGAAACACTCTAAAGTTTATCTAAGGCATGGAAACAAACCCAGCATTTGACGTGAGAAAAAGACAATGTGCTATCAACTAGCATGTGTACTGCAGGAACGGCCACAGGCCCGGGCTGGGATCAAGGTCTGTTGCACTGAACTACAAAACTGCACATGGAGAGGCTGGTGCAAAAATACCCTCTCACCATCTGCTCTGACAGCATCTGAACTGAATATGTAAAGACCAAAGGGTTGGGTTTCTTTCTCCAACACAATTCAGAAATGAACAAAAAGCTTCCTATGATACATACAACAAAATTCAACAAACATTTTCATGTTTTCTCGTCTTTGTTCAACACGCATCACAGAAGATAAAAGGCTGCAACCTCAGCTGGTCTAAAACATTATTGAGCTCAGGTGAAATGTTCCAATTTACTATCACTGGAGAATTAGGTTTCTAAAACTTGTTGATCTGCTCCAAAGATGCTGGAAGTTAGGAAAAAGTGTCCTATTAGAGTCTTGGTCAAAGACTGCTAGGGAGAAAATTTTGCGTTTCATGTAATCAAAACAACTGAGCCAGAGAGAGAGAGGAGAGAGGGGAAGAGGATCAGAGGGAAAACCAGATAGACCAGGATTTCAGGTGTGGCTAATGACTTTGGATGTCTCACTTCTAAAGACCTCAGCTTAAGAAGGACCAGATTGTCCTAAATGTGAATCAGTAGAGATTCACCACTGGGATCAGCAGCAGGGGAGTGGATAGCAAACCTGGAAATCAACATGGTTGGGACCAACTCCTACCTCTGCTGGCTGGTCTAAACTAAAATTCACTGCCCCTGCTTTTCACTTCCCAGCCCAAGCTCTTGTGACTATACAGCATGACGACCACTTTGAAGAAGGGATTGCCTCCCATCCTGGATGGGACACCTCCTCCCTAGATTTAGACATAAATAAGACAAGTGTCACTCCAGCTTCCCTTGCAGTTGGTGAAGAGAAAGAGACTTTCTCAGAAGATCAGTTTTAGGTATTTCATGATGTCCCACTCCCTTGTTGAAACTGTATTGTCCGTACTGTTTCTACTGCCTGTAGCTCTGATGTAGGCACCCACACTCTAAACTTCAACCTAAATCCCAGCCTAAATGTCTCTGTCTCTATTTCAAGGAGTGCAGATTCCAGCCAGGACCTCAGTATACAGCAATAACACAACTCATGTTAGATAGATCCGAACACTCCGAGGCATTGGGCTCACAGCCACCAGTTATTTAGGGACTCGGCTCCTAACCTGCACCATAACTGGGAAACCACTGGGAATTGGGGACCTAAATACTTCTGTGGATCAAGATCCAAATTTCTGACTTACTGGAAGTGTAACAGCAATGAACTTTACCCATGTTCCAAGGGCTTCAGCAGAGTTGTTGTGGTTTCATACTCCCTCTAGCATCCACTGCTGCTGATCTGCTGAGCTCAGGGGTCCTGGGATGCAGCCCACATTTGGGGCAGGATGAGAATTGGTACTGTGGCTTTTTTCCCATTCTCAAGAACCAGCCTATAATCAGAAACTGGGAAACCTCAGAAAGTTTGGTGTGCCATCCAAGAAAGTTCATATGAAAACATTAAGGACAGGAACCAGGATCCAAATCTGCTGAGAGCAAACAGGGCTTCTTACCGTAGCAGGGCAGAAAGCATTAGTAACAATAGGCATTTTGTGGTGTTTCACTTTGAGCACTAACTGGAGCCAAGGAGCTCACACCATCTGCAGACGTATTTTAGACTGCAATGAACCTTTTTTTTTTCCTACATACCAGAGTGAAAAAAAGGCTGGGAAAAGGCTCTGGGTTGTCACTTGCATCTATTTAAATATAGCTAGTCAGTCACTAATGACAACCTACATTGAGACATGTCCAAAACACAAACCGATCCTTTGATGAAGGTTTTTTAAAGTCTGAATAATAAGGGTTTGGGGTTTTTTTCCTCTCTTCTTCTTTCTTTTCCCCTCAGTCCTTCAGGGTCCCCAGATCAGAAGCAGGAGTGCCAAAATTCGAGGGGAACTGCCCATCCTGCCAGGTTCCTTCAAAGCAATGAATACTGTTATTCTTCATGTCCCACAGTGTGCTTTCACTGAGGTCTCCGCTTGCTTTAATTCCTCGCTGTCCGACGGGGGCTGTGAGCACACACACACCCCCAGTGATCAAGACATGTTAGTTTGCCTGTGTGTTAGTTGTGGTAGCCAGTGATGGGCAGACTTTAGAAAGGTAGCACCTAGTAAAGCTGGAATTAAACATCAGTTTGCAGGGCACAGAGCCTTTCATATACAGTTGACCTGGCTTGTTTTGAGGGAATTTAAGTCCTTCTTCAGATCAGCCCTCAAGAGGGACCTATGTGTCCAACTAGTTGTGTATATATTTCTGTCTAGATAAAGTAATCTAATAAAAAATCTTCTCTTTTCCTTACAAACTTGTCTCTTCTTTTGACAACTAGACTATCACATCTCAACCTTTCAGGCACATAAGGACCTTGGGTTTGGACCATAAAGGCTGTTGAGACACTGCAGGCTTTGGCACTCTGCTGGATGCAGGCATGGTTTCTCATCTCTGCTGCCAGGTCTTCAGTCCAGTGGGAAAGACACTGACATGTGTGTAGAAATATCTGAGGATTTTTTTTTTTGCTTTTCATGATCACACTCAGACTTTGTTGCAGATACACTTCAGAGAAACTCAGAGTTTTTATATTTTGTGAGAGGGTCCTGGATGTGAGGGGAGCACCAAGGTGGTTCTCCTGCCAATGGATCCAGAAGACCCCCACTGAAGTCAAAGAAAGCCAAAATCTTCCCCTCCGTGACCTGTAGAGGGTGAATATCACCTTCAAATCCTACCTGCATTTGTAGGTGAAAACCAGAAGCCAGGCATAGAGGATGGTCTTTGACAGCCGTCTCAGCCAGTGACTGTTTCTGGTAGGATCATCTCAGAATTTCCACCACTCCCTCTGTTTCCTGTAATTGTGTAAGGGAACACAAACAGAGACAGCAGATGCTCCAGCTGCTTGATAAGATTAAGCAAATTTTTAAACAGCATCATTCCAAGAGAGAAATCAAAATTACCAAGTTTGTCTTCTTCCCCTTATACCCTCTCCCCGAGTCTGTGTAGGAAAATCAAAAAAGAAAGCCTCACATATTTCTAGTTAGCATATTAAACCTTTCCACTACACTAGCTAGGAAGTGCTGCAAAACTGCTCTAGATACTCAGAGCTAATTGAGACACTGAGGGCAGGGGAGTTCATTGAACCAGACTGAGCCAAGCAACAAATTATAGCCTGCATGACCTACTGAAGAGTCTTTTCACCTTATTATTTTAATTCCATTCTTCCTTTTAATTAAACAGTTTATTTTTCAGGATAAAGAGGAAATCCCAATTGCCATTACTTGGGAATTTTCAAGCAATTATTGTCTGGCAAAGTCTATCCCTGGACACCCAAGGATTTAATATGGCTTGGTACTGGCTAATGAACACTTGTAGACCTACTTGTAGAACAAATGTAGATTTGTAGGAAGGTCCTATAGACCTAAAGGAAGGCCTGCGTGGACACCAGATCATTTGAAATCAGTAATAAGTGTACTTCAGCAGGATTAGGATTAAACCTGCTGCTTTTTCCTGAGAGGTAGGAGCTTTTCTCCTCCATCTTCGCATGGCTGTCATGATCTCATGCTGCACGAATATTGCATTATCCCAGCAGACAGTTAAAATGGCAGTTGGGTAGCTACAATTAATAACAAGAATACAAAGAATGGATATAGGCATCATATTGCTCACTGACTCATAAAAGCACCTAATAAACTCGTAAACAACTTTGCACCAGCCAGGTTAAGACTAAGAAATTGTCATAAGTTCGGACAAACAGAGCTTTGGTATAAAAACGCACAGGAGTCCTGACAATTCAGCAAAAGGTTTTTCCTTCCGCTCTCTGTGCTTCTACGTCTGTTGCTTTTTCTCCCCACTTATATTTAGCACACTTAAAAGAACTGCAGAATAAGATTTATTTATATCCATAAAATAAATCCAGAGGGAGTCAAAGGGCTGATGAAGAAAACTGCATTAGGCTGCAAAGGCAGCGGATCTCCTTGAACATTGTGAATCCAAATCCAGAATTGACAAGTTTGTTAGGAGGAAGCGATGCATGAGCATGGCATGAATGAACTCCAAACAAAGAGTACAGTGTGGCATCTATGTGTCAGGCACAGAGGATAATAAATCATAGCTGTACTTATATCATTATGGTCATCCCAAAGGAATTCAGGATTGCAGTTTAACATATGGAGATATTTTTACCTTCCTCAGAAAAGAAATTGCCTCAGCCTATGTTATGTCAAGAATCATTGGGACCAGAAGTAGAGAAAAATTTTGCACCCATCTGAAATTAGGGAAAAACTTGGTACAGAATCATAGATAAGGGATGAAAACAATCCCTGGAGCCATGTCCCACCTTCTGCTGCCCCAAGACAGCAGCCCTGCTGAGAAGGATTTGGTCGTGTTGGTTGATGAGAAGCTCAGCATGAGCCAGCAATGTGCCGGGCTGCATCAAAAGAAGCGTGGCCAGCAGACTGAGTGTGGTGATTCTGCCCCTCTACTACGCTCTGGTGAAACCCCACCTGGAGTTTCAGGGCCTCAGAAAATGTTGGTGAGATCAGTTTGGCCATCCATAAAAATAGCTGAAGCAATGGGTAGGGAAGAGAGGGTGCTGTTCCGTTCAGCTGTCCCTCTTGGAATTACCTGTTCGAGTCCTGGCCTGACCCTTCTCAGACCATACCAGGATTTGACTCCGTGGATAGCGGCAGCAAGTGACATTTTGATAACATTCCTAATTTTATTTTCTTGCAAGGGTCTGTTACAGAAATCTACCCTTTTGCTGCTTCACTTGTTTAACTCCCCTATGAACTCTGAATCCCCAAATTATGAAATCGTAGACAATACAAAAGGAAGCTTATGAACCAACAGCAGTATTTTGGCTGCTCCAGCAGACATGCATTTGGACCAGCACCTAATCCTTTTAATAATTTCTCACCACTTAATCTACTGATGTGAACGGAGTGCCTGTCTGATCCTCATAGTAGGATCTCTCAGGCTGTGAACTTCAGAGACCCTCTAAAAACGTAGTGGTTTAATATGCTTGAATCTCCCCCAGATGAAATGAGAGTTAGAGCAACATCCCATGTCACCAGGAGAGTTCATCTATTTTAGTTGAGACAAGAGCAGTGACTATGCTGCATGAGTGCTCGTCAGGGCCATTCCAAGAAGGTTTAGTAACAATTTCTAACTCACGCAAAAACGTTATTCCTCAATTCTGGTGATAGATGCCTAGCACAAAAGTCAAGGCAAAGGTTTGCTTCACTTGTCTAATCCAAACTTCCTACCTTCACCCTTGTGTTTTGGCTTATGCCTCATCCCCCAAGATGGAGATGCTCCTTCAGGAACGCGACAAGACTGAAACAGCGATGAGGGCCATGGGGCTGCCAGGCTGTGCTTGTGGGATGGGGTGGGTTCGCTCGGCTCTTGGTTTGAAGTCTGCAGTGCAGGGCAGCAATCGCTGAGCCCAGGCAGAGCACAAGTCCCAGCTCCATCTCAGCACATGGCCAAGCCGGGGGAAGTGAATCAGGAGGGGGAGGGTTTGGGAAGGAGTAAGCGGAGGCTGGAACCAGCTCTCCGCCTCTGTTTGCAAATGTTGCCACTTCACTCAGCTCATCGGGTACCAAAGTACCCCTCTGGTGCCCGCTCCTCCCACTCCATCACCCTGGGCCTGTGGTTAAAAACTGCATCAGCCAACTTTGTCCTCCTGCCAGCACTGCTAATGTCAGCATGATGCCATGCCTTCCCACCAGGGCCTCAGGTACCTCCTCTGGAAGAAGTGACAGGACCCCAGGCAGGCATCACTCACTAATTTATTGATTCTTCCATTTCACTCTTCTTTTGGTACTTCCACCTGTGACAGCAGTTTGAAGGGTGTGTAGATGGGGCTTATCCCACAGTGCCCCAGTACGTGCCTGCCTGTCATGGTGGCCAATACTCAGCGAGCGATGGGCAATTCAGGGCACTTACTACGCAGCTTTTCTGCCCCAGCTCCCTATACAGGGAAGCTGCTATGATGCTAAAGCCGCATCCTGTAGCTAGACAATTTGAATATGACCTTTCATCAGCACTCTGGAAGATGTGATGCTCCCTCCCATCCCTGAAATAGGTCAGAAATTTTTGAGCTCCTCTACAGCAGCCTGCATACCAACCCCCTTTGCATCCAGGGCAGCAAAACGGAGCAATCTGCACCTTTCACCTCAGCCGTCTGCTTTTCATTTTCTCCTTTAATCATAAGCAGATTTCCACTATCAAGTGTGAAAGTTTAGCAGACCCAGAGACCCCTGCAGAGGAGGAGATCCAAACTCAATGTAAAATTCATTTTGTGCCTGCTGATATACCTGATCCCTGGTTTGAAAAAGGGGATTTGCTGAATGTTTTACCCCATAGAGAGAAAGAAAGAGGGAAGATTTACACTCACAGGAAGGTAGTTAAGCAAATACCAGCAGTACTGTAGACAGTCTCCCCTTGCCTCAGGAACAAAAAACACCTTCTCTGTGATAAAAAGAAACATAAACCACAAAGAAAAACAGTTACTGATTCACCCAGCTCAGCGCCAGCTGACCTCTGCTCATTTTTTTATGTGTTCTGCATTTGCACGGTGTCTTGCACCACGAAAAAAATAATAACTTCACTCCAGCTCTTATAGGATGGGTACCAGTGTCTTACAGCCCACCAGCAGAAGAAGGTGAGGGAGAAGCAGGGACGCAGGCTGACTGCACGGGAAGGCGTGCTCCAGGTGTGGATTCACGCGGAGTTTTCTCACAGGGGGATTGGTGAACTGGGGAAGTGACTCCAGCTGGAGGATGCACGTGCATATTTAGTGCAGCCTCTAAGAGGCAGTGGGTGGCTTCTCAAAGCCAAACCTAACACAGGGAATGATGCAGAGCTTTCCAGCCTGGCAGAAACAGCTCCCCGCATGGGACAGTCTCTCCTGGAGCTGCTTCCATCACTCCATGGACTGTTCAGTCCCTCACGTCAGAGTAGAGTGAAGCATCCATGGTGGGACAGGTCTGCTCTGAATCATGCACCAGAGCACAGCGGGGAAGCTAATGAAGCAGGGAACAAATTCCTCAATGCCCAAGGGAGGAACAGATATGTTAAAAGACTTTTTTTAAAAAAAAAAAACGTTTCTTTCACAGTCATCAGTGTCAGCTTTGCTTTCTTCACTCCCATTTATTTTAGTCAGTTTATATAGCTCCAAACACCGTTCACCTGGGCATGTCCATACGCAGGGGAGGAAAACACATTTTCAGGGCAATGCCTTTGGATCACACCCCGCTGACAAGCACTCCTTGTGCCCGTGAGATCTAGGAGAGCAGAGGGCCCATCCTCCTGGGAAAGGCTTGTGTGAGCAAGACTTTGAGGACTCACCGTTCGCCTCCCAACCGTCTGGTCCCCTTAGGAAAATCTCACAGACAGCGATAGCTGCTGTGACTTGTTTTCTCTCACCGTGCCTGGCAGCGTTCCCACGCATCCACCTTTTGAAGTATGTTCCCAAGGCTATGTTGGCCATATCAGCTGTCTACCACCCCTGGACTCTTTGAATTTGCTGACGAGTTTTCGTGCTCAGCATACCAATACCTCACAACTTCCACCCAGCTTAAAAGCCACCTCTTCATTCCTCTCACTCGTGTAATGTGTGCGTTGTTCTGATGCTTAAACTATTTACTATTTCTGTGTCTGGCAAGCGCATTGAAACCTGAATTCCAGCAGTCGCAAGAAAATCATGAAAGCAGGTATGTCCAATAGTATATCTATGTGATTTTTATTAATCTACAGTCGTCTCCTCTGCAACATGTCCCTTCTCTAAACCATTAGTTAACTTCAATATTATTGCTGTTAGCATTCTCTCTCCAGAAGTCAATCAAGATTAGGGTCTTATCATGTTAGACACCACTTTTTGCACAAAAGAACAACTCATTCTTGGACACTGAATAGAAAAACATAGCAAAAAGTGAAGTGGCTTGAAAGAGACTTGGCACGGTCGCTTCTCCCACTGGCTGGACTGTGGCAGCAATGAGTTCAAGGGTGTGTGTGAGGGTCCTGTCAGCAGACACAAGTTTGCCCAGGATCATACCCAAGCTGGGGATGAAATCTCCCCATGCACATGGGATTTCAAAGAAGTTTAATTATCCTGGGGATAAGTTTAAATTATTTTGTGCTTAATCTAGCATTAAGGTATTTTTGTATCATAACATTGACAGAGCATTGCTATTGTGGGTTAGTAGCATGTGTTGTACTAAAATAATACCACACATTGAATTTTCATGGGGATCAAGGGTGAAAGAAATCTAATGGTTTGGTAAGTCTGTGCTTTAAGTTATTTTGCCATGCAGTGAAATAAATATTTTTTGCTGCCTGACATTTCCTACAGTTAACTCCTCCCGAGAACTGAAGGGATTGAAACAGGAGGTATAAGCTCATCACTGGTGTAGACGGGAAAGATTATTGTAGGAAGCTGAACTGGCAGTGGGGAGGGGGGCATTTTTCTGAATTTGCTGCTCAGGCTAATAAAAGGCTGAGGCACTGGTCCTTCAGTGACAGTCCTGCGTGATGTGCACTTCCCAAACCAGCACCTGCCCTGCACACAATTGCATTCATGAAAACTGTGTTTGCTTGCTCTTCTGCAAAGACAAGACAAATGACTTCAACAAAATGGCTTTGTCATCTGCTGATGCAATGGTCCTGAGGGGACACTGCTCCGAGTAGTCCAGGGAAGCAGACTGCAATGTGCTGAAAAGGGAGGATGCTGTGGAGACCTGAATGACAGGCATCACCATGAACCATCCATCCTTCCAGGCTGTGCTGCCGGCAGATGCTTTGGCTTGCAGAAGGCATTTGCCCCCTCAAAAGAGACTCTCTGTCATGTCTCCTTGTCTCAGACACATCACTTTTCCCCTAAATAACTTGTCTTTGCAACAGTCGGTTGGCAGGAATAGCCACCTGAGGAGCAGCACTCCCCTATCAGTCTTCAGAGGAAGGCTCAAAAGCCGCTGTGCCTTCTGGAGCCACCCCAGTTCCTTCAGAGGGCTGTATGCCCAAACCCACTTGCTCAAATTACCGCAGCATGGACCCACTAATCCCAAATTAGATACACAGGAAACACAGCAATTTTCAAGAAAATCTGTGTCTGCCAGTGGATTCAAAGTCACTTGGGAACGTCACCTCTGTGGACCTGTGCTGTTGTGGGGCCACGGCCCCACCAAACATACAAAGAGCCTTAAGTTCATTTCCCTCTGTGTCTCCCCATGCTCACCATATTGTAAATATTGTGCTTATACCCTGCAGCTATTGTGAACCTGGGACTTTGTTCTTATACATAATATTTTTCTTTCCAAGGAAAAACACAATAAGAAGGTTTCTAACATGCTGGAAATGCTAGGGAATAGTCTGTGCTCAAGATAACACTCCACTTGTGTTGAGTGCTGACCATCCTAAATTGCTCCCTCGGCTCCAGGCTGGGAAACACTGACTGATGCTGGGGAGCTCTATTGCTGGAAGAGTGGCAAAAGTAGGGGACTGGTGTGACATTGATCCACCCTGGTAGCACAGACACCCCCAAACTTACCCTGTCCAGAAAACCACCTGCAATCTCCAAACATAGCAAAGATGCATATTGAGTGGTGGAGACGCCAATGACAAAGACTCTCCCCACCCATGTGGCATCTAGTAAAGATGTAATCAGCAGATCAGAGTATCTCACGTATGTAAAAAAGGGCTGGCCAGGAACAGACAGGGTCCAGCTGCCAGGCAGCCACGCACTGCCTGTTACGACATGGCCAACGACATGCTCCTGTTACATGCTTTGCAAATTGCTGTATGGAGTAAAGGGGGTAATGATGTTGCTGCCGAGTGCTACAGAGCTTAAGGGTCCTTGGCTGATGGGAAAGGCAGATTCCGTATAAATAGGTAAATCACAACTCACTAATATTTGTGAACACTGAAGCAGAACAAAAATGAAAGTTTGGACCCCAGACTAGGAATCTCAGGAGGCAGACGGACTAAGCCTGCCAAAAATGCCGGCTGCTTTTTAAAGCCCCAGTCTGGTGTTAAACTTTTGCCAAACGTGGTAGCAATAAACTTACTAGCCATTATCACTTGAGCTGGGGCTCAGAGAGGAGAAGGAAGAGGCCTGCAGATGAACACTAGGGCTGGCGAGCACCTTGCTGGCCTAAGGAAGCCTTCCCTCAAAGCTCATGGAAATGTGAATTCTGCCACTATGCAAGGCCTGAAATCAGAATGTTTCCTGACGTCCCACACTGCTATTAAAAATAAACCCAAAACGTTTCCAACAAAGCAGCACATTTTATATATGCCAGGAAGAGAATGAATTAAAAATGCATATCTTTGTTTCTTCCTGACAGTATCCCATTGATGCAAAGCAGCGAGCAAACTAGAGCACAATCAGTGCTCTGCAAAGAGGTGCCCGTAACCACGCAAGGAGGAGGTTTTGTTCCTCACCCTTGGACTATGCTCACTAATAGTCTGGATTTCCAGGCACATGTCCCTCCCCACCATGGGGAAATCTCAAGACCTATTTGCGTGCAATGGCTCTTGAAGGGACTAAGCTCTTTAAACCATCCCTGACACTGTGGAAAAATCAGGAAACTTTAATCAAGGGAGCAAAAACAAAAAACCACCCACAAGGCATTTTTGTATTTACTTTCACTAAGTGCAAAAATGAACTTCACAGGAATTTCATCCCTCAGGAATTTCCAATATTTTAGTATTTGTTTCCGTTATGACGTGGGACAAGATGTTGAAATATCAAAGCATTTTCATAGAATGAAGTGTTCTGGGAAGCAATACTTTTTACGTCATTTTGACGTGTTTCAGACTTGAACTTGCACCTGGCTGAGCTGCTGAGAGGTTGCCATGCAAGTGCCTCATGGTCCCAGGTTCCTTTATAGACCAGCCTCAGAACATCCGAGACTTCCCACCCAAAACACATCATCAGGTCCCACAGCACAACACAGAAATGCAACAAGGCAGAAGGCAGTATTTCATCACGGGATATGTAGTTCTAGTCAATGACTTGGTCTGTCTATGAGAACGTGCCATCAGATCTCCATCCTGTGTGAGCTGAGCATACATAAATGTCGAACACAGCTGAGCCCAAATGCTTAATTTCAGTCTCGTTGGCTTTGTTTATTTTTTAGCATAAAAGATGGACAATTCTCAGCCAGCTGTAACAGTGTATTGGTCTGTCAGCAGTCCAGAGACATCCCCACCTCAAACTGTATAGCAGAACTGCACCCCTGCTGTCTTCTCCATGACGCAGATGGGCAGGAGAGAGGGGCTGTGGTGGCCAACACTGGGAACGCCTGTCCACACCAGCATGTCCTTGGCCTGGATCCGTTCTGGGGGGGTGGATCTGTCCCTCTCTTCCCTCCAGCACCACCTTTAAGAGACCAAGCTTATAGCTTAATCTTGTCACTTAAGCAGTCTCATTAAGTCTGTCCTCCTTTTGTCACCATTTGTCCCAGTCTTGCCTTGCAGAGTTTTCCAGAGAAGATCAGTGTCAGGGAGCACAGCAGTGAGTAGGGCCACCAGGAAGAAAGTCACCTTTTGAGGAAAGAGGAAAAACTTCATTCTCAACACAAGAAGTGTAAACAAAAAATCCCAGAGGTACAGGGGCCCTTGTGCCTTTTTCTGTTGGCCAGCCTCAGTACCAGATTTCACATCACCTGGCAGAAAAGGATGGCAGAACTGACTGTGAGTTTTACTTTTTCAAACACGTCTGACCTAAGAACTGCTATTGTACATTTTCCACATCTCATACTTTCTCACATATTGTTTTGTGCTCTCCAGCCATTGCCTTTCTGGGAATTCAGGTGACCTGTGGCTTCTGCAGGAATTTCCTTGCCAAACTTCATTCCTCCAGACATTTTTGGCATCAAGAAAAATAAGTCCCACTCCACATACACACCGGTTTTACCTTTGAAACCTCAGTTTCTCCTGGAGCAAGCATGGATCAGGAGCTGGCCAGGACCACACACAGCTCTTCTAATATCCCAGCCTGAGGAACAAGAGGGGGATGGAGGAGACAACCAGCACACTGTGCAGAAAGGAGGGAGATTAAATCCAGCCATCAACAGGAAAGGACCGTGAAGCCCTTGCTCAGATCAAAAACACTACGAAAATGAGTAGAGCTTTTGACAGAATAAGGACAGAGGCATATGATCTGCATCCTAGAGCTGTGCATGAGAAATTCCTCCAGGCATGAGCCCCATTTTGGGCAGACCATGCAGACTGGCATGCCCTTTACTTCCCCTCAGACCCCTTGCAGGTCTCTCCATGGAACAAAGTCTTATGGGCAGCCAGGGACAAAGGTGGGCTTCTCACTGCCATCTCAGCCCCAAGGCTGGTCCAAACCCCTTGCAGAACTCCTGGTGGGGTGGGGGCTGTCCCCGGGGCTTGGCTAGAAATAAATAAGTCTTGCATTCCTGTGGGTTTCCTGGCAGGCCGAGCAATCACAGCCTGCTGAGTTAAGATCACAATCTTTCCTTTACTGTGGCCTTACCTTCTGCTGTAACAGAAGGTTTGATTTCCACCATAACTCATAAGTCAATATGTCACAGGCTGCGAAGATGCATCTAGCCAAGGTCTGGAAATGTTGTATTGGATAGAGTTCTTGCAGAAGGGGATTGTTTTGTTCCAAAGGCAGGTCTTCACCCAGCAAATGCAGCTCTTCCCTGGAGCCCACAGCCCTCCAGGCATCTCTTGCAACAGGCACTTTCTCTGCTTACAAACAAGTCTTGCTCTTCACAGTATTTTCAGGGTGCAGGAATATTTTTGATACATAGTCTCCATGGCCACAAACCCACTGTGTGTGTTGTAGCTTTAATAAACAAGGAAAATTTGTTATGCTTTCCATCAGATCATTTCCACCAAGATATGACACATTCTCGGGTCCAATCAGTGGAAGATTTTACTTAAGAAAAGACAGGGAAAGATGTCTGTTGTATCAAATATCAGCTGATATTAATTGCAAGGGGGCATTTATCTCCTATAACGCTATGCTAATTCAAACCAGATCAGATTTCCTTGGACACCATGGTGGCAGGCTCAGATTGTTGCAAAACCTAGGACTGTTCGTAAGAGCAGACTCGCCTGACCAGACCTAAATCCTAGAAATGTTGTAACCTGGCCAGAAAGCACCTGACTTGCTGACAGGGTAGGTTCAACTGGTCCCATCACTGTGAGGGCTGCCTATTCAGATGTCTAATCCCACGTCAGGCCAGGACTTCACCTCTTTTTCCTTGCAGTAGTGCCAAGAACACTCAGTCCTCTGCACTGCAAAAGGCTAAAGCACGTGGCTTTCTTTCCAGCCAAGCATCAAGGAAATCATGAATTCTCAACCTTTTGTAACCTTTAAATAATGCAGAGCTTATCTAAGTTGGGACAGATCCTGTCATTTTGCATCACTGCAAATTCACCCTGCAGCTGCCCATTAAGAACTGATGAGGAGTCACTCTTTGTGGGGAGTAATATGCTGGTGTATGGACAAAAAATTGATTGCTTCCCACTCCTGCAGGAGCATGAAAATATATATTTGTAGCATTGGGTTCAGAGGTTTTGGCTCCAAAAAACTGTTGTCTCTGTTTGCTTGAGACACAGGGAGTGAAGACACCAGAAAGTCAAATGATGCTTCTCAAAGTGAGTGATTCGTCAGGACTGTAGGAATCAGGATTTCCAGGTGCAAAGTCCTTTCACAAACTCCAGAAAAAAATGTCAAAACACACAGACAAGAACAACAGCAGCCTGAGCAACCCTGCCTGCTGACTGCTGGCCACAGCTTTAGGTGGGGGGTCCCTTTTGGTACCCCCCCATGCAGAGAAGGGTACCACACCGGTTGACAGATAGGTAAAATCACTCTTGTGATCTACTCCCTAACTACACTTTTCCAGCATAAATTTACCTCTTATCTTTTTTACTCTCTCCTGAAACAATTTGTTATCTACATAGTTGTTTCCTACTTCTGCTCCTAGACCTTACCATAACCCCTCTTCCAGTGACGCTGAGTGCCATCTTTCATGCTCCATGCTAAATGAATCCTTTCCCTGGAGTCATAAATGACACTAGAAAAAATATTTCCTCATATTGTTTTTTTGGATTGCCACTTTTTAGATGTGCTGGCTCCACCATCGTAGGGAGGGTCAACCTGAGACGAGGAACAGCTCGTTTGCAGAGACAGTGCTGAGAAGCAAGAGCAGCAGAGATGGAGGAGGAATGAGGAGACCTTACAGAAGTGCTGCCCAATGGTTGAAGGCGGCACCAATACGTCACAGCAGCAACTTCCACAGGTCAGTGACGGCATTTGTAAGAAGACTCTGTTTCCTGTGTATTTGTCACCTCTGAGTTCAGATGCGTTGGAGGCGGCCACAGTATTACAGCTAAAAAGAACAGAACATCCTCCAATAACTTTAAAAACAGAACCTTTTGACTCAATATACCTGTCATGCCTTCCTATAACAGCTGCAAAGCTGTGAGTCTCTATACAATAGCATCTACCCGCAGGTGGGATAGCTCTCTCTGCAGATTCAAAAATGAAAATAAAAAAATAAATTCCCAGCGCAGGCACAGAAGCACCAGAACTAATTTTCCGGCAGATGCAAGAGACTGTCAACTAATGTAGGAAATTAAATGTTTAAGGAAATTATAGAACGAAAATATAAACTCTTGAATGGGAGCCAAAAAATATAAATTCCATCATTAATCAAAAAAACGCCAAAATGAGCCTGAAACAGTGTGGGGACGGCTGAATGAAAGGCTATATTCAGGCAGCAGCACTGTTTAGCTTACTTTTTGGACCTTTTCCCTTTATTGATGCTGTTGGGAGGCCCTCATTCCAAAACCTCTAATGCTGTCGTGTTCTAGGATGAGTTACTAAAAGCAACCGTTCTTCTGCGTATGAAAACATTTGATTATTTGCATGTTCAGTGTCTTTAATGCCTCTTTTGTGCCTCTGTTTTTGGGGAGGGAGGCAGATGAGGGATCTTGAATTTCAGCAGTATTCTGATATAAACTTCCTCTGAGAGAGGGAAGGCAAAGAAGAAAAAGTCTTTACAAGCCTGAAATGGAGCCGAGGAGGGCTGGCTTTCTTGATTTACTTGAAGGGACTGATGAAGGTGTTTATTCAGGATTTATGGAGTGCTTCCAGCCCTTAAATGAAGACTCAGCCCTGAAGTTTCAGCATTACCTAGTGTTACTTGAGCCATGTGATAAAAAAATGCCTAATGTGAACCATCCCAAACAGTTGCTGTATACCAGCACAAATACCAGCACTGTGCACAGGACAGATGAAGGACTCAGAAAGATGCTCCATAAGCATCTCCACACAGAAATGGGAGAGGGAGTGCAGTGCTAAGCAAGTGTTTTGGGGCAGAAAACCTCCTGGCAGGTCACAGAAGTCAAGTCCCAGACTCCATGTGGTCATCCTGGCTCTCTCTTACAAGGGCTGGAAGGTTACAGGAAAGCTGGAGGCACCTGGCCAGCTGTTGACGTGTTACCAGCATCAGGAAATACTTTAAATACTGTCCAATTGACCTGTGAAGCTCACTGCTACAGGGCATTACCAAAACTCTGGGTATAAGCAGATCATGGTTTCTTCCCTAGCACATTAGATGATGTTGAAACAGTGTCTGGTGCTGGGGGAGATCCTATCCCTCTGTAAATGCAGGTTAAACCTTGGTTAAAACTGCTGCTGAGCTCCACTGCGCAATTGCAAATGGCTAAGAGCTCACAAATGGCCAGTAGCCACATATCAGTGGAGAAGTAGTAATTCATTATGCCATGATAATTCAATTGCTTGTGATGTTCTTCCCATAACCAACAAACCTAGCAGGAATCCAAAAGAGAATTGCTTGCATTTATGGCTAATACGATTAGCTGGTCATAAGAGCCAATATTAAACAAACAAAAAATAAGAGGTTTGGAAGTAATAAAAATCCTCAGGGTTTAAACCAGTGAACGGGGATTAGGAAGAAATTTCTCTGAGGTTCAGTTATTCCTGATCTCTTGCGGCTTGTTACATCTCGTGCCAGAGCCTCTAGCCTTTGCCCAAGAAGTACTGGCCAAGACAAAGCACTATCCTGCTACATCATAGGCAGGCATGGGTCTGCAGAGGACAGCTGAAGGGGAACACTCTGTCCCCATGAATCCCACGGTGGTCCTTGATCCCTCCGCACCGTCTCTCTGCGTCCCATTTTTGACTCACCAGCGTTTGGCACCGGAGCTCAGGATTTACCCGTCAAGGTGCTCCCACAGCTCTCAGCCGCTCTGCTTTTCTCAGTCCCTCTGACTGGCTCATTTGACACGGCTTTTATTGGAGCTTTTATAATCGAGTAATAAAGAGCCCGGCTTTGCTTTCCTGGGCCAGCAGCACCATCTACAGCCTGATCCAACATGTGCAATCTGCTTCTGCCCGCGGGAACGTACCTCCTCCTGCCATCCGCAGCTGGGAGAAAAAAAAGACAAAAATATTTTACACGTGTTATGGTGGAAAAGAGAAAGTGTCCGACTGAGCAGCACACCTGGGGCTAGAAGAGCTAATATACAGTCATATACAGCTGGTGTATTGTACTAAAAGAAGTGAAGTTGGCTTTGTACAGTTAGAGGCAAAAAGGATGTGATTTGTAGCTAAACATATTGTCTGCTGTTATCCCGTTCTCAGGTAGCGCTGTACGTATTTAGAGAAGAAAGCTGTTAAGCCAGGGGGTATATGAGCCTTGCATACTGCTTCCATGGTGTAACGTGGAGGAAACAACTTGGGCAGAGTTATAAAAGCAGCTGGTGACAGAGCCACGACCAGAGCATGTGGCTACTGCTTACAATTTCCCAACCAACAGCAGGGTCGCTGCTACTTTTCCAAAGGCATAGGAAGAGGATCACTGCCTTCAGTACCCGAAAACCATCCACCAAGTTCAGAAAAAGGGCCCATGGCACAGTCCCTCCATGCACCTTGACACGCAGTGGTGCTGTGCAGTGCTTCCAAGGGCCACTTATGGGCCAAACTTATAACCTGCAGCAGAAAACCATGTGAAATCACTCTAACATGCCACTGGAAGAGAGCGGCAGAAACTCAGGGCACAGTCTCTTGCAGGTCTCTGCAATAGGAAGGTATTTGTGAGATAAAGCTCTGAGATAATGCTGGCAAGCAGAGTGTGCTCTGTGCTCACAGAGGAGACCAAAAGTGATAAAAAAACCTACTTCCCTCTGTCTTCTGGTCTAGGGGAAAACCATTCCTCATGACCCATCACTTTAAACTCCGCTTTGAAGGACTCAGCTGAATAGGGGACCCGGTACCCTAGAAATGAGTGTGGGGTAATGTGCTGCCTTACCCAAAATGGTCTGAGAACATCATACCCTGAAAAATGGGTTATCCGAAGCACTGAGGTTTGTACAGGAAAGGACAGTCCTGTACTACCCGCCACCACGGAGGACATCACAGCAGCTGTGTACATCTGCATCGTGACACACACAGAAAGGCGGGAGGAAGAGCTTGGTGCACACAAAAAAGGGAACAAAATGTCCTAAGCTATCCTGACTGGTTTTGCAACAAACACTTTGCTTTGCTGTTAGAGGAGCCACGCACCAGCAAGCCCAAGGGAACAGATAGATTTCTCCCTTGTCTCCTCTTCCTTCCTCTCTTCCGCAGAAAGCAGGATCTGCTGTACTGGCAGCAGCTGAGCTATTTAGACACTCATTAGACAAAGCTGTCTGGAGCATAGATTGTACCTTGTGGCTACATCCATACCAGGAACTGAGATGGGGCCAAGACACAGTCCATAGTCCCATGGGTGTCTGTGGCCTCCCACAAGATGCTGGGACACAACAAAGCAACTTGGGCCAGGAGCTGCTTTCCTAATAGGTAGTTTGGATGGAACCCTCTGCCACTCCTGAGGAATTGCTTTGAACACTTTGGGGAAAGCTGCTATATGTAGAAGACCGCAGTCTCGGGTACCCAGGAGCAGCAACAACAAGGTCCCAGAGCCACGACAGCAAAGCAAAAGTTCTTGGCAGGAAGGAGCAGAGATTTCCCAGGAGATACTGAAGTGCCAGGACCACGTGCCTTTGATCTTGTTCACTCTCTCTCTCTCTCTGAGTAACAAGGGACTGTATGGGAATAAATCAGCATATTAATGGGGATGCTAATTGCAGCTGTATCGGGGATGGACTAAAATCCGCACATTCCTTTTAATTATGAATTCTATAGCCCAGTTTGAACCACACTTGGAACAATTCATGAAAGCAACTATTATTTTAAAGATCGACCATACTTTCAATGGATTTGATATTTAGATTAAAATATAAAGGCAGATAACAGGACAGATCCCAGACGCTACATCACAGCATAATCCAGACTACTTCCCTTATAGTGGAGGAGCCATTCAGAGTAACAGAGGCCAGGACAGGGCCCTGTATTTGAAAGTGTGCCTTTTTAATAAGAGGCAGAAATACACTTCTCTTCCCCTTTCTCCTTGGCTCAACAATGCTGCAGTGATAAGTAATTGGCACTTCAATGCCTGGGTGCAGTGACCACATTCTTCAGTGAGCACAGACCTATGAAGTGTCTGTAACTATGAGACCTACATATCAGGATATAGATAGATGACATAGACATAGACATAGACATAGACATAGACATAGACATAGACATAGACATAGACATAGACATAGACATAGACATAGATAGATTAGATATAGATACATACATGTATTTATGTGTGTGTGTGTGCTGTTACCACTCCTCCATGTGCAGAGGAGTCCAGGGTGTTATCAGTTTTCCCATTCCAGTTTCCCCAGCCCAGGAGGACTTCACAATGGTGTTTAAACACTTTTAACTTTTTCTTTTCTTTTTAGGCAGCTTAGTGAAGGCAGACTAAAAGAAATCAAGTGTTCCCTCACACCCACAGTTTTACACATAGCCCAGACCCTCATCTTGCATCTGCTACCACTGAAGTCCAAGAGTGAACCACAAAGATCTCTCCACCATGGGAGCCTGTCTCAGGAGGGGATGATCTACAGCCTCATTTATGAGGGTTAATGTCACTTGCAGGACTCTTTTGAGGGCAAGAGGAGAGGTGAGAAACCAGGTTCTGGATCTTCCCCACCTCTTTCCCAGCTCTGCTCATTTGCTTTCTCAGGCTGAGCTTCCAGCCCTCATGCAGCAGTGAGTTCCACAGGTCATACCAGCACTCCTTACTCAGTCCACTACTTTGTATGAATTATCCCCAGGCTTTGCTTATTTATTGTAGTCTAAGTGTCCAGTCTGCCTTCTCTTGTCAGGCCACCCTCCTGCCACTAGCTTTTCCCCCCCCTTTATTTGTTACATTCACCATTCTCCAAAGAGTGAGAGTGCACCCCACGGGACACCAGCCAAGCCACCCAAGTCTCATCTGTCAGCGCATAATATCAGAATTTGCATTGACTGAGCATTTCTTGAGCTTGAGATGTTTCCAGTGAGAGAGAAGCTGTGATAGTCCTTAGGAAATCATTTTAATTAATCACACGGTTTCCTCTTTTTTTACTGTCTTTCCATTAAACCCTCTGTAGGTCCCAAAAGCACCTTATTCGGGTCCTATTCAGCCTTTGGCTGCCTGAGGTCTCAGCCCCAAGGCCAGATGCTGGTCTTATTGGCACAAGAGAAACATCAAAAGCTACTCCCACCGACTTCTCCAGAATGATACCAGCAAGAGACCATTAAAATCCCTTCTTCCTCCATCTGCATGTGGCCTTTCCTTCATGGCATTCTGGTTTTGGCCCAGATACTTCATACCTTCATCCACCCCAAAAGATCTGCCGGGAGAATAAGCAGTTTGGCAGGTTTCCCTGGTATAGCCTATTCTCAGTTCTTTCTGGGGCTTTGTTCAAGAGAGAGTGGAAAGCTCCAGGAGCTTCTGGTTTGGGTCACAGCTCAAACGTGACGATGATTTAATTGTGGCAAAGACCAGAGCCCTTAAAGCATCTTAATTTGTGATAGTGCTCCACTCCTAATAGAAAGGCTCAGAAACTAGGTCCAGGCACACACATACTTCCTTCTGTACTGAATTTAATTTACGGTGTGTTGTCATATAAAGAGCTGTTAAATGGATTGCTAATCTTCTTCTTTAAAGAGGAGATGTAGTAACACTGGGGTATGAACAGGCTTGTGCACTTGAATCAGCTAAGTCACATCTCTGCAGGCCTTCTCCCCTGTAGAGAGTCAGGGTGGGAAGTTAAAGCACTGCTGGTGTCAGTGTATAAAAATACGTATTTTCTGTACATTAGATATGCATGCATAGGAAAACTTGCTCTTCAGTTTTGTGATGTCCAGGTATATTTAGAGTCTGGCTTTGTTTCTTTGTCAGAAACCTTATGGATGGCTGAAGAATCCAGGTGGGACTGGAGACTCCCCAGGGCAGTGGTCCTCAGTGACACTTGTGCAGGTACATGGGGCACAACACCATGGGGACATAAGTAGGGAAACGCTGGAGGTCGAGAGGAGTGCTGGGATGGCTCTTGCTTCCCCACTGCCAGTCTAACCTCCTCCAACGATGATTTGTGTGGATGTTTCACATGATTATGGGAGTCAGCCCTGCCTTGGAGGGTAGGACTGCAAAAGCCATCTCTGAGTTTCCCCTCAGCCCTTCTGGGGCTGTGATTCATCTCATCCTAAACAAGGATGCTGAGCAGGAGGTGTCCTCCTCTGGAGATGTGTTTCCCTCTCCAGTGACCAGGCAAGGGGCAAGACAACTAAATCATGTTAAGCATATACCCCACTTTAAAAAACTTACAGCCAGCAAGATTAAACCCCACTTCATCCTCTGTGAGTGTGGAAGGACCCTCTAAGAGACGTGCCAAAGGAGGGAGGATGTGTCTAATTCTGGGTGAGGACACAAGCCCACAGCAGTTTTTAGCACCAGAAGGGGCCTTTAGCAGCAAGCCCCAGCTCCAGCAGTCCCTACACTGCTGTGGGAAGATGCACATATCACTTGACTCCAGCTGGAGGCTAGCAGGCTTATCCACACTTCAGCGTCAACATGGGCTGAAACATGGGTTCTTAACATCTCGCCAAAGAAAAACCTTCAGCTGCTAAAAAAATTAAGCAGAAGGACCTCACCTCCAAGAGCTCGCCCTGCCACAGGCACGGCTGGAGAACAGGCTCCCTCCTGCTCTCAGCCCACCGCTTCCCACAGCCCCAGCAGCTCAGGACCTGTTCACAACAGGGACGTACCCCAAGCGCCCCACCAGCCAAGCACAGGCTGAGCTCCCCGAGCAAGTGGCCGGTGATTTAACTGGGCAAGCATGCTGTAAAGTAGCAAATAAGTGGGTCGAAAGTAAATAGTAGGTTTTATATAGTTGTTCTATTGATTCTGATGAAGTGTTTTGATGCCAGATTCAGGGCAAAGTGGGGAGGAGAAGTTCAATTCACATAATGAGAGCTGGCTCCAGTATAAACATCCTTTCAAGCTTTGCCAGTCACTGTTACAAAAGGGGGTGGCAAGGTGCGTTAACACGCCTGCCTTTCAGTCTTGCAGATTTATGTTCAGTTCACAGCCACGCACTGATTCCAGCTCTCACTCGTTTGACATGCACTTTGACATGGGGCTCTGCTCCTCGAGCTGCAGCCCCTGCAGTCAAGTACGCAGCTTGTGATGAACAGCAAAAGCTTCAAGACACCACAGTGGGCCAGAAAGGCTCAAAAAAAAAATACAGTAAGAACCACAAATTGATTATTTCTTTAGACTCTAGGAGTTTTTTAGGTGCATCTGGAAATTTCCTGAACCACGATACAGGTTTAAATAAATGGGCAATCTCTGCTGGAGCAAAACCTCCACCAGCGTGCCCAGCACTCCCCTTGGGGAGAGGCTGAGAGAGGGACGGAGGCACATGTGACAGACACTGGTTGCAGCAACGGGAAATGCAGGCATGTGAGGAGGGTACTTTTTCCATAGGTTGCAGTTTTAAATATTCATGGGTTGTCAGTTTTGGATTCCTCAAAGCCACAGAGCTGACCAGGGGCTTTTCATAATGTTTATCAACATAAACACACAAGGGTAATCTATTGTACTGCAGGATATTATACCTCTTTAAATGAAAGTCAGTTAAATTTCTATCTGCTTGTATGTCTGTCCCGTGTGATTATAATCTCTGTGATGAAAATCAGGGCTTCCCTCTGAGATTTCCACACTGCTATCATTTTACCACAGATACAGTAGAGGGGGCACAGGAAAGATGCTGTTTGAACATAGATACATCCTATCCACCACTACTGTAAGCCAAATACACCAAAAAAAAGGCTGAATACCAATAGACAAAAATACCAGTCACACAAACTTTTGCTGGTGAATCTTTTCTCATGCCTACTGGCATATCTGCAAGAGGAAACACAATAAATACAAACAGGCTCCCATTTACTGCAGAAGCACAGCTTTTAACCAATGGCACCACGCAGCACATTAAAAAAAGTCGGCAGAGCTAAAGATGCTAAAAAATTTATCCAGGCCCAAGTCTATGCCGCAAAGCACCATGGGATTTTAGTTCCATTTAAACCTTTACCAGAGAGGTATAGAAGCAAGTGCCTAAATTATGGCACAGGCCAAAAGAAATACAACAAAAATATGTGAAAGTCAATGGAAACGCATCGGGAGTTGAAGGGATCATTGCCCAACGTTGGCTGCTCCCTAAGAAATGGTTTCTTCTGTTTTCAAACGTGCTACAGAAGCAGCCAAGGAAAACTTGTGGGTTTTCATAAAGAAAACCAATGAGAGCAAATGTCTGTCCTCTCCTTGGTGCTCTCACATGAGAAGAATTTCACATTCAAAGCCTCATGATAAATTTTTCACATCAGGTGCCTCCCTCACCCTTTTGTTGGCAGATCTCCAGCCATGCTGCCCACAGAGAGGTCAGGCTGGCCAGACATTCGTGCCCCACGTTGTCTAAACAAACCCTAGGTGAAGGTCTAAAGGAAACTGCTGCTTGAGCACAGGAATAATGGGAGTCTGCTGAGCCATGAACTACTAGCCCCAGTTCCTCTGCTCTTCTGGTCAGGTTCAATGGACAGGAGTCGTCATAGGCTATCCTGGAGCCATGCACTCACCTTGCTGGTGGCTCTCACTCCGCATGCATGAACACTGGGTGCTCCCTCCTTTCTCCTAGGTGGGTTCTCTCATTCTCTGGTCACTCAAACACATAACTAACCTCCTTGACCAGATGTGCCAGCTGCAATCACAGCATGTGCTTACATCAACAGAGACACCTCTGCATCTTCAGAGAAATCCCATTAGCTACGACACATGATGATCTGTCTCTGTGCTTTTTGGTGGCTTAGTAGATGCCATAAATGACACAGAAATGCACCTCGGCAGAGTTTGGTCCTGTGGGCTGCCTGACCAGGTGTCTTGTCATTGACCTGGCAGGAGAGAGAGGACCAAGTCCACACATCAACATGACAGATCTGAAGTCTGGGAGCAAAACCCAGTGAGCAGCAGAGAAGAAAGGAGAAGGAGACCTGCTCAGTGTGCAGCTATGGGCACCCCAGGCACACCTCACTGCAGCACAGACAAAATCAGAGGTCACCAGTGTGGCAACAGCTTCCTCTCTGCCATGACAACGTTGTAGATAGGCAAAGGGGAGAGGCATGGGGACATGACCCTGCTACAAGCGGTCTGTGAGGAGGGGGTCTTACCCTGAAACAACCCCCTTCCAGCTCTGCAAGCCATAGAGTTTGGAGATAAACAGGAAAGATGATCTAGCAGATCAGGGATATTACTGGAAAAGAAAAAGGGTGTCACCAAATGACTGCTGCAGCGGCCTTGGGTAGCAAATGGATGGTCAGATCCTGCAAACAGCAGCTGCCTGCCCAGGAATGACAGGAGGAGCACAGGTTTCCCAGGGGAAGAGCTCAGTGAAAGGAGCAGGAATCCAGTGTGTCCATGCCTTGAGTTGTAGCTACAACCAGCACTTTGGCAAGTAATTCTCCCTATAAAGATTTGGCAGTGTTTTTCATGGCTCCAAGTCCTTCAAAGGTATTGCCTACAGTCACAGGCTGACGGTACCATTGCAGAGCCCTGGAGACCAACCCGCTCAGACAAGGGGCCAGATCAGAGCTGGCCACCTCGCTGTGTCACCACGCCACCTCTGGGTGATAAACCACGCCAAACCTGAGGAACATGCTGCAGCCTCACAGAACTCCCTCCTTTTCTGCTCTGAACATGATGAGAAGAAATGCTGCAGCATCAGAGTGAAAATATTGCTCCTAATACAGAGAATAGGGAGGAAATGAACACAGAGGCCGTAGCAGAATATAGCAACAGTGACAAAATTTTGTAGACTTACTTTTTAAGTTAAGTAAAAAGAGAGGCCAAGGGATGAAATGTCAAGGAAATGGGTATAGGCAGAGGTAAAAAAAATGAGCTTTCCATCTCCATGGCTAGAAAAGACCACAAAGCAAGGTCAGGTCATTTTAGGTAGCCTAAGACAGAAAATTAAGGTAAAATCAGGTTGGAGTCAGTCCAGAAACAGCCATTCCATATTTGGAATAACACAGGTTTATATGAGTGGTGAGATGAGGCACAGGAGCTTTGCCCTGAGCAGCATCCTTCCCACTGACCACCTGTCTCCACGCTGCAGTGGGACCCCATCTCCTCACAGCTGGACTCCTGAAACTTGAGCAAGGCTTAGTCCTAACCCACTGGCATCTCCGGGATAGTCCTTAACCTCTGATGATCACAGAGTCCTGGTGAAACTGTGGTGGGAAGGCACCTCTGGAGACCCTCTCATCCAAACCACTGCTCAAGCCAGTCAGTTGGAGTAGGTTGTTCAGGACCTTGCTGACACCTCAGTTCATCTCACGAGCACAAGGTGTCCATGTTTGGGGATGGGACCTTGCTGTCAGCAGGGAGTTCAAGGAAGCTCTTGGTGCAAGGACTGATCTGCAGCCCCACACGGAGTGGTCCTACTCTGCTCGGGATACATGCAGAAAGGCAAAATATAACCCCAGTTAAAATTCACATCTTCACTGCAGTTTTTACTCTCTTTCTTTGGGTTTAAAAAGAAAAATCTCCACTGTAAAACACATAAGCTATGTCAGCCCCTGTGTCTGTGAGACATGATGATGGAGGTTGGGCCAGAGATGCTCTGGAGCAGAGTGTTAGTAGGCAAACCACATGGAAATGAAGCAAACCAGTGCCAGGACTCCTGGGAGTGATTGATTTCTAGAGAAAAAAAATAATAATGTTCAGACTAGCGTGGAAGCGAATACAGTGTACATAACAGGCTGATGATGGGTTAAAGTGGGGGAAACAAAAACACAACCAATTTTACTGTCTCACTGTGATGAAAAGCATGTGAATTGAGTGGGGCATTGGAGAACGATGTCCAAAGGAATGCAAAGGCTGAGGAGTCATTTGGTGAGCACTGAGACTGCAGCAACTGGAAGAATGAAAAGAAATACAATTGTTCGGGGCTTGGTGGCTCATTTGGGTTTTTTTTTTTCACTTTAAACCAAGGAATGGAGGACAAATTAGAGAGTTTTGCTTCACAGCTGAGAACTTTGGCATCTGCATATGAGTTGGGAAGCACAAACATTTCCTGGCTCGAGAGAGAGCTCTTTGTGGGACCCAAGACCTTCAGGAGGAATTACTGAGGGCAGCAGAGCTAAACCTCTGAACAGTAAGGCCAGCAAAATGTCCAGGGAGAGGATGAGATCGGCAACCATGTGAGCTGAGCAAGTACACAGCTTCAAGAAAAGGAAGGTCGGAAATCAGGATGGAGGGATGAATGGGGAAATTGTCTATCGCAGGGCTGTGCCATGATGTAGAGAAGAAAAAAAGTACTTAAATTCTGGACAACAGCACAGGGGCAAAGAGGCTTTGTGTCCCCAGCTAGTCCTTCCTTGCCAGAAGTCAGGCAAGAAAAAAAGCAGTTTTAGTGTCCGAGGCTTTGGGGCTCTCCAGTCTAATGGCAGGTGTCCAAGCAGGTCTCAAGGCTGGGTGGCACTAGATGGGATTAGAGGATTTTCACCTCCAGTCCTCTCCTCTCCACTTAAAGATGTTTTCACTCCAGAACAAGGATAAGACAAGGGAGAGGCAATCCTGAACCATGGTTCTGAAGCTATGCTGCGTTCCCCATGGAAAGGGGCAAAGCAGGACAGGCTGACCTGATGTCCTGGCATCCTGAGCACAGAGGGAAGAGCCTGCATCCTAAAGAAAACATAAATGTGAAGCACTTGAAGGCTGACAGCTCTCTGAACACATACTTGGATTTAAGTCCCAAAGAGGTGTCACGGAGACAGTTAGGAACCAGCAAAGGATGTCCTAAGCAAGAGACCAGCCCTAAACGACTACAACAGCACAGGACCCAAAAAAGGACCAGAGTGGGGAACAGGCATAATGTTTGCAAGGCTGTGAAAGCGCTGCCCAAGGACAGTGAGGGCAAGCAACGGCTTTCCATCCTGGTCCCTGTCATGTGGGAGCAATTGCTGGATGTTTTCCATTTTTGAGCCCAGTTCTGGCGAGAGTGAGAAATGTTTTGACCCTTAAGTTGTGAGGCAAGCACAAAGTTTGTAGGCATTTTATTTTTTGTACTTGCTCAGTGTACAGCCAGCAGCCCCCAGGGCATCAAGCAAGGCTAGGGGACATCCCCATGAATGGGTTGAATCTGTTAACTTCATGAACATGGACCCATGTTAACGCTCCACCATGCCAAACATGAGTCATGAGCCTGGCTGACATAGATAGCCAAATACCCCAGTGGGTACTGGTAGTGATACTGGTAGTGACTCCCATCACTCGGCTGGCTACCTCCTCCCCTTCTCAGATGTGCCTGCTCCAGGAGACCTCCCAAACCCCCACATTTCACAGCACACAAGGCCAAAATAGCAGGTCCCTAGCATCCCACACTAAATACCATCACACTGGAGAGGAGCAGTGGCATTACTGTGGTCATCCTAAAGCAAGAGTGAGACCGTCCCCTTCGCCCATTTGCTCCTCGTGGCACATCAGCTACGGCACATCAGACCGAGAATGACAGTCCTCAGTGTTGCTCAGCCACTTGCCGGCAAATCTAAGGCAGCCCCATCGTTGGACGGCAGGGAACATTTTAAAGCATATTCAGATTTGCTATTTGACAGTGCCTTGCTATGCACATTATGGTATAAAGGTTTTTATTTGTTCCTGTTGTTGCAATGTTTATTCCCCAAACTCTTTTAATAGTGGGCTTTTGACAAAGTGTTTCCTCAGCAGTGGGAACTACACATACAGCACAAAGCAAACGCAAGATAAACATCCCGTGCTGGTCCTAACCCTTCAGAGCTCGCCATTACCTCCCTTGGAGCAATTCAGTACAACTTAATCAAAGTTAAAAATGATACTGTGTGATTTTATTTTTTGTACTTGCTTAGCGAGCTTTTATTGGCAGCTGCTGCCAGGATCTGGGACTCTGCCAAATTCCCTGGTTATATTGCTCCAGTGTGGACAAACAAAGAAAGCCTATTTAAAGTTTCTTGGACGCAAATAAGTTAAAAACATAACAAAATAAAAAACAATGTGTAATTATTTGTTTCCTTTATGAAGGGCCTCCTTTGGAGTCCTTTGAAATCAGTTCTGGTTTCCACCTACGAAAGTCACCCAAGTGTATTATTTAATAGGAATAGACATTCCTGAACCAGAATGTTACAACCAGAGGCACAAAATCCAGGGGGGAAAGGCTATCTACCTTTGCTTTCATATTACACTTCCTGAGCCAAAATAACAATTTTAGCTCCTTGTCTTTCTCAGTAACATTTGTTGCTTCTCATCATGACTCAAAACAAGGTTGTATTTAAGCCCAATTATATTCATTAAGGATCTTATATTAATTAAGCATTTTCTATTAATTAAAGATTAAGGCTCCCGACAACAATGCCTGCCTTCAGGTGCATGCATTGATGTCCTGACCTTTGGTGTTTCTGCATCAGGGCTGCCACCTTCTCATGCCATTTTGCAGGCAATCACTACTCATGCGTGACACTGAGGGCCCTGTCACCTTGTTACGGTCACCACCATCGCACCGGGTCCTTCAACGCTTAAAAAGCCAGAAACACAAACGGCACCACTGAATGCACAGGCTGAAATTCATCCTGCTGCACAGAGCAGCCTCTCACCCCACATCAGAGGGAGAGGTGCAGAGAGGACAGGAGGGAGAAGGAGAGGGAGAAGAGGGGAGAAGGACAGAGAGAGAGAGGAGACAAGGAGAAGAGAAAGGGAGAGGAAAATCTCTCCCTGTTTGACACGGCTATTTGGCAGCATTTAGGAGCCAGTGCCTCCTGTCAACAAGACACAAAATGTGCTTTTGAAAAAGCAGATTACATGTGGTTCCTTGGCAATTGGTAATAGCAGTCATTATATAGACAAACAGGTTTTGGAACGTATGGTTTTTGAACTCCCAAGAAACTGCAGCTTATCTGTTTTTTTCAGGTTGCCTCTGATTTGTTATGCAGAGTCAGTCACTTGCTGGTGTGCACAGTCCCGAGTCACAATAAGCATAAGAAGAAATCCCACCCTCTCTCCCAGCAGAAAAGTTTGACGGCAAAAAAAGGAGCTAAAAAAAAATGCCTCTTGTTTCCTCACCAGTGGTTGCAAAAAGGAGATTAGGGAGGAAATAAAATCCCTGCTTTACTTCTCCCTCTCACTCAGCAAGTTTTGGTCTGAGAGAGCCTATTAGAAATCATTCAAGAAGCTTGAAAATTCCAAGTCTAGTAAAATTCAGGTCATTTGGCTCGAGAAATGTGTGAATTCCCACCCGTAACAGAAAACAGGCACTGAGACGTCTGCCTTCCTTGCTAGACCACCTTCCCCACCTTTACTCACCTCCAGCTGCATCAGGACTTGTGTCTGTTCCCTGTGGAGAGCAGGCACGGCAGACACAGGCTGCCCAGGCTGGGAGCCACCTGCCAGAAATTGCCTTTGCCTGTGGACACACCATGCGCTTTGGGCAGCCACAGGGACATGGGGACACAGGCTGAAGCCCACAGAGCCTTGGACTCTTAATGCTGCAATTCAGCTTCCTCCACTCTTGGACACAAAGACACCCTGGCACCTGCGATGTCTCTGCAAAGTAGGTGCCCCAGGACACACATGGCTCTACGGAGCTATCCTGTGGTTCATGAAGATGCTGTTACCTTATTCTAGCAAGGCGGGCTTCTTAATTCCATTTATTTCTGTGCAAGGAGGTGTTGGCTCTTTGTTGCTTTTGTAGGATGGATGTGATGTAGAACAGGATGAAGGGAAAGAATTGAGATTTCACCCCACGGAGCTCCTGTGTCAGACCCTCAGTCAGGTAAGAGCATTTGGAGTGAAAAGTCCTGGGTGTGTTCTGCAGACCTTCAACAAGGCCCCAACCTGCCAGTCTTTAAAAGTCACAGTCCTTAAAACCTACCAATTCCTTCCTGCAATTCATCCTCTGCTCCTGCTGTGACCCATCAGTGGTTCTAATCCAAGAGGATTTTTTGTGTTGCCTTCCAAGTAAAGGAGAGATCATCTCTCCGCTGGCCTAAAAAGAAAGCTGAGAGTTGGAAGTGGTCTATTGATCCATGTGCAGAGCTGTGATGAGGGAGATGAAAAGGAAAGGCAAGGCAATTTGCTGTGACACCAGCCTCCCGCCCTGGAGAAGTGCATTTTGTGTTAGGGGAAAGAGCTGGGAGGCAGGTTAGCTCTCTGCCAGAGGAAACATTTGATTCCACTGGACTGACACCAGCTTGCTTCAGAAAAATATTTTTGAAGACACCTTTAGAATCATAAGTTATATGAAAACATATTTCAGCAGGCAGAAATTGCAGCAGAGTGCACCTTAGTGGCAGGGGTTCATCTCAACTCTGCCATCTCCCCACGGGCAAAGCACAGCCTGTAAAGGAGGAATAGAGCTCAGCTCTTTGTCATAAGTAGATGAGTCACTCCCATCGAAATCCATGTAAATAACATGTCTAAACCACTTTGAGTATCTGACCTTATAGCAATAGGAGATTTCCAGCTTCCCATGCATAAGAGTCATGCTGAAACATGCCTTGGACCTACTTATCACTATTATTGAGGTGATCCTGGTTTCTGTTGGTGCTGACCCAGTCCTGTAAGTTTTGCAAGTGGAAATGAAGCAAGTTGAGAGCATACAGTCTTACAGTCAAGGTGAAAACCTAACGCCTTCCCACATTTTGCTGCAATGGTGTGGGTACGCTCCCTTGCAGTTTGGTCTGTCTTGTCTTGATTCTTCCAAGGGAGGAGGAGGAAGCAATCTTCAGTTTCACCTTTTCTTATTTGCAGACCTCCACCAGCACACCAAAGCAGGTGTGAATTAGTAACTGGAGAATCCAAACCCACTTGCAGCGTGTACTTCCCTCTCATGGAGCCTCAACCTTTTGCAAACCACAGGCTGAAAATCATGCTGGCTCATTCTGCCCTGTGTCCAACTGACAGCAGCTGCCAATGGCCTTCCTGGAGCTCTGGGGTCTATCACTATTGTCTACCATGAATTCATGGCTCAGACCCCTCTTTCCATGCTTGTATAGACTTGTAACCAGGCTCGTTGCTAACACAGCGACCCACAACCCCACCTGAGCCATACCAGATGACCTGGAACACATTGGTCCACCCAGTTAATTACTCCTGCAATTTCTGGGTTACAGCCCTTTCCTTTATATTTTACTCATTGTTAATCAAACTAAAACCCAAGCTGGAGCTCATTTTACTTGCAAGAATTCACAATGTAAATCCCTTTTATCCATTTCTTTAACATCCTCTGGATTTCAGGGGCACAAACCACAGCAAAATCCAACTGAAAAATGCAGTCAGAAGTAATTACTTCGTTGGTTGGCAGGAGGATAAAGTTCCCATAAATAATATTCCTTACAATGCTGAGAAACTGAATATCACTGTGAGCAAAGTGAGTAATTAAGTGCACAGCAGTTTCACACTTGGAGAGGCAGTACAGGTAGCCTAATTCCTTGTCTAGAGCAATCTACCTGCTTTGCTCCCAGTCCATCCACATTAATCAGCTGAAAACCACCTGGCAGCCATGCAAAGCGCTTTCCTGACAGTGGATCAGGACTCTCGTTTAGCTACGGCAGGACTTCTCCAAGCTGGTAAACTCCACAGGGGCTTGCGAGGGGCACTCCACATCCCCAGCGATGCAGGGCATGGGTAGCTGAGACCAGGCTGCACGACAGGACCACTCCTGGTTTGCAACGGGACCTCTAAGACAAAGTTATCATCATTCGCCTGTGAACTCTTCTCCCCTTCTCCACAGAACACGGCTTAAGGCTGGTGGCTTTCAGCACATGAAGACTTTGGGATATCACCTCCAAGGTCAAGAAACTCGGCCACCCTTATAAGCTTACAAGACATTTAGACCCTGACTCTAATTACAGAGCAATAAATGGTGGCACACCTACTTCTCACATATGGCTTCAAAGATCTCTATTTTGAGTGAGTTAAACTTCTTGTGCAAGGGGGAATAGTCAATTCTCTGCAGCCAGCCTCATCCTCATAGATGCCCCAACAAGGATGCCAGGAACGACCAGCTCCAGCTCTGCATAACACTTGCTGCAACAGGCGGCAGCTTGCCCAGCTAGAGCTAGGATAAAAATGAATAGGTGGATATTAAAAACAACCCTTAGCTGTGCTTCCCAACAGACATACGCACACATCATCTGCTGCTGATGTCCTAGGATGCTTTGATCAGAAAACAAGGAGTGAAACTTATAGAGATGTGTGTATACATATGGATGCACATATATCTATAAATAGACACATATAAACAGAAAAAGACAAATATGCTGCCAACATTTCCAATTGCAATTTTCCTGCTCAGGTTGGCATGGATGTTCAGATTAGACCTAATCCTGGAAACTAAGATTAGGTACCCCTAACTCCAAAGGACACTGGAAAATTCATTTCCTTCCAGATGGGACTCTTTCCCTTTCAGGAGCCAGTCAAACACAAATGTTTACCGTCAAGTATACACAGATACTTCCTAATTTTTTTGATGCATTCTGGATGAGTACAATATTCTCTGTCCATGCCAAGGACATTTCATGGTACATTCTAACCTGGTCTGGCTATTGACACACATTTCTCAGTTACCTTGTCTCACATCACCAGCTGGTGTCACTAACAGCATCCTCCTTCAGCCTCTGCGCTCCGGAATTATCTAAAATGAAAGCACAAGCCCTTTCCCAGGGCTCCTCAGATGGGCTTTACAGTAAAAGATGAGGGGAGGAATGAATAAGAGATCCCTGGCAGACAAACTGACTCCAGGTTCCGCCTTGCATAATTGTCTCTGGAAGGACCTTGGGCATCAGAAAGAGGTTAATAACACCCAGTGCTCGTGTTGAGTCACTCCAAGTATTGGAATGTCACGGGTATGAGCAATGGATTTGTCAGTGCCAGCTAAACAAATGGTGCGTGATAACGCACCAGCTGCTGCGGGCTCTGCAATGGCCAGTCCTTGGGGATGCCCACGGGGTGCCTCTGCCTTGCCCCAAGCACTGACAACCTGGGGCCTTAACAGCGGCCACCACTTGCAGACTACTTTAAAGCCCTCATTTTACAGAGAACATGGGACTCTCCATTTTTATTTAGAAGCAGCACATTTTTCTCATTATAAACATGTGATGTTTACTCTGCTGCCTGGTTTAGAGGTACCGTTGTGCTATGAACAGAGACAGCTCCTACATGGCTTGTCATGGGTAATGCAAAAAGTGGCAGATCAGTTTAAATCAGGTTTCTATTGGGAAGAATACATCAGCTACATTAAAGAGTTAAACCCACAGGAAATCCTCCAGCCCTGGTACCCCGGATTCCAGCAGGACTAGGTCTCGGCTGGAGATTTCAGATTTGGGACCCAGATATAAGTTCCATTGTTTGGAAACAACTGCCGATCAAAACACTGTTTTGGAAGGGATTTTATTTATTTACAGAAACCTCCATAGAAACTGCGGCAGAGATTTTTCAACCAGATGTGATGCTTCATTGTTAATTAGTTCATTTATCGGAACAACGGCTTTTCTATCACGAGATCTGGGCAGCTAAAATTTGAAGCGCTAGCTGCAGGCTGCCCATCAGATGGAAAACATTAGTAACACAGCTTTTGGAACTGAAAATCTCCAAGTGTGTTGTGTAAAAGCAGCAGACGTTGTTCATCTCTAGCCACCGCTGTGGAAACAGAGGCACAGAGTACCCAAGTGGTTTCTCCAAGAGCACGTTACCAGTCAGCACTCAGAGCCCAGCACTCAAATTCAGCTCCCATCACCTAGACCACTGCAATGGACTAAACCCCATCTTTACTGCAAGATCCGGTAAACAACATTATTGATTGATATTATGGATTATATCTGATGACTTGCTGCATCTAGGCTTTAAAGGCCATGGTGAATAGCAGCAATAAAATCAGCGTAGCAGCAGATGAAACCGTCATTGGGAAAACAAAGCAGCTGTCACATCCCTGCCTCCCCAGCTCTGCGGAGCACAGTTTGGGACCTAGGCTGAGCATCTATTTTTAGACCAGCATTTACCTCTCTTCCAACCCAAACATAGCTCTCCCTTGTCATGCCAACGATGCTTTCAAACAGAACGGCGAATCGTGGCGCCACAATTATAAATAAAATTATCAGCTGTCGGGCACAGGCTCCCACACAACTCCCTGGTGCAAGCCAGGGTAACGCTTGTCGCTTGCCTCCCAGATGCAGTCCTGTTGGGTTTGCTGACGGAAAGAAAGGCAGAGGATGTTGTTTTAAATGCCAAAAGACAGACAAATGGTGGAACTTTCTGCACGATGAAACGTTGCATAACTAACTTCCCAAAAAATGTTCAGTTCCTGGATCTACCATCCAATGGTGGTGTGTTTTTTTTTTTCCTTAATGGCATCTGTTTGCTTAAACTGGGGAAAAAACCCAGAGAAGAAATTAATGTAAAACATCTGTATTTTCACACCACTGGGGCCCAACTGGCACCCTCTTGCCTTCTGGGACACACAGCCCTTTCACACTGATTAATATGTGCTGCTTGCTCCCCAAAGCCAGCATCACCTTTCTGTTAGCTTTGTTCTCTTTTTAGCTGGTGCATTCCCCAGGGTGAATAACAGAGAACCGGCTTGAAGAACTTGTACAAAAGGAAATGGGCTGATTGAATTTAAGAAGCACATTTACTTGTGCTGAGAAGGAGCGATGTAGGCTCTCGATTTAGAAAAACTAAAAAAAAAAATATTACATGGCACTGCAGGGAAACTATTAAATCAGACAATAGAAAGCAATCTTATTTTTAAGACATTAAAAGAAATGAAAAAGTGAAAAGTAAACTAGTTAACTAGACTCCAGGGTACAATATTGCTCAGCAAGCTTAAAGAACAGAAAGAGAAGAAAGAGTTTAAATGATTCATTAGATAGATCCATACCATCCCACCACATTTCCTCCAAAAGAGTCTGAAGTCGACCCTGGCATTGTACGAAAGGAGACTAGACACCAGGTTTGGGACTAAGATAACAGAGAAATGAGTATTGGAAGGGTCTGAATGCCTTCCCCTCAGTCTTGCACCGCAAGTCTATGGGGATTTGAAGAGATGCAGGGAGGAAGATTCACCACATGTTTGTGCCTCTAGTGACTCTTTCCTCAAGCCTAACAAGCCATACAACACACGCGAGCACGCTTGGTGCTGTGCTGCAACCCATAACACATGTTAGCCCCATTAAACGATCACAGCTGCTGCTGGGCCACTGAGACCTATCATACAAATGCAGTCAGACAAGCTGGTCCCCAGCTCCATCAACTCTTGTAGCGCTCTGACAGGTGACACTAGCCGAGGGACAGTCCTCTGGCACACCAAGAGCCAGGAGAGACTCCATATAGCTGGATAAAGTTACACCATCACCCTCTCAAGGACAGCAGAACTTCACCACAGAGAGAAAGATGTTTATACCTCTACAGAGGTAAACAGAGAGAAAAATCAGAGTCTGACAGGTTCTGAGTCTACAAACTACTACAGACTTTCAGGCAGCAAGACATCACGGGCACAAACATGGCAGCAAGCACTGAAAAGCAAATACTGCAGTAAATTTTACTGGCACTATCATTAAAAATAGGACAAAACTTGCAAGGAACTTCCTTCCCCTTCATTCCTGCAGAGGATTTAGTTCATCTGCATTAGGCATACTGGAAAGGAAAGGAAATATGTAAGAAAATAGATGCTGTGACTGGCTGTGACTGATCCATTTGACAGAGTCAAAACCACACGGGTCTTTCAAAACCATAAAAAGATTAGTCATGTCATCATCTAAAGACTTCTGAAAAGATGGAGAGCCCCACATACAGCCAAAGACAGCATGCTGAAGTTAAATGCTTTATAAGTTTGTTTTCTAATGGAAAAATAGTATTAATTTGCCCATTCTGCTTTAAAATGCTCTGTTGTTTGCTGGTTCAGGTAATAAATCCATGCTCCAAACTGAGGAAAAATAGGAGATGGTCCATTATTTCTCTGGTTTTCTGCTGTACAATTTAAATTTTTACAACAGGGAGCGGAAAAATATGAGTTATACCTGCTTTAGAGGTATAAACTGTAACCTTAGAAGTGAAGCTGTACGTTTAGATGTCCAGCTGAAGTCACAGTTTGCTTCAGCCCTTGCCTGGTTCCAGCTTCACACTGAGATGACTGCTGAAATTCCCTCATGTCAAACTATGACATTTCTTTAATTACTTTCTGCTGTCAGAGTAGTGCAAAAGGACTAGAAAGTTGGCCAGAATCCAACCCACTGACTCCAGGATGAATTTGGAGACACTCCCTGCATCCAGCAGGGTTTAAGTCATGGCTTCTATAGCCTTTAACTATGCAAGAGACTGAAATCTGTGCTTGGACCATGATGAATGTCCTGCTGAAAACTGGTTTTGGTGGAACAGGAGTGGAAATGGCTGGAAAGAAGGTGACCTTGGACCATGTAGGCAAGGCTACACAGTTATGTTTGCTTTGGAAGCCTGAGAGAAGAAAAAGTCCCATTACAAGAGAGACTGACCAACATCAGTGCAGGTATATGGCAGAGACTGGCTGCGTGGTTGTACAGTCAAGAAGAATCCAAGGGCAGATGCATATCCTGAAGACTTTCTGGAGATCCCAAGAAATGCCATGAAAAGGTGTTAAAAGCACAGACCTGTGGAAGCTCTTGATCTAAACACACCAGTGCTGTTAGATCTCACAATCAGGTTCAGTACCTTTGATCCACCCCGACAAGCTCAGAAATAAAATGCATCCTCCCATGTACTTGAACAGCTGTCTAGAGCAAGAACTGTCATCTTCTGCTTGTACTGCGCCTAGCAATTGCTCATATAAATAATAAATGAAATCAAGCAAGCAAGCAAAGGCACCGAACAGTATCAGTTTTCCCTCATATTATCTGCTTGCAGAGAGACCAATTCACATCAGATGAGGCTCGGTAAGTGGCAATAAGATAACAAACCAACTAGCTTGATTCCCATCTCAGTAAGCGTACTCTAACTAATCCCCCTGAAACACGGATGTATTTTGCATACAACAGCTCACATCACACAAGTTCATTAATGTGCATCTGGCCATCTAGATTGTATGCTGTAAAGGTGAATGCTCACCATGAGAAGGATAATAACAAGAACAATCATTCAAAATAAGGAAGGTAAGATTTAAATGATGCTTTTCAGCTAGGAATTACAAAATACTAAATTCTTACAGATGTTGTGAATGTTAAATCGGAGGTACAGATTGCACCTGCAGAGAAAAACAAGCCACCCCTTCTGAGCAGTTTAAAAACGCAGAGGCCCCCAGCCCCCCAGCCCCTGGCAAGCACACTGTAGTTACCCAAGCTGAAAGCTCAGTAGTGCTGTTGAGTTAAGCCCTGGGGACTCACACGTTCAAAAACTGCTCACTCATCCTCTTCAGCAGCCAGGTGTTTATAGCAATATCTCCGTTCAAGCACTGGTTTTCACATACTGACAGTTTTGTTGTAAGCACTGACACAAGCAGCAAAGAGGAGAGCCCTGAGGCAGGTTTCACAGGCCACGGTCAGGTTACAGCACACGTGCAGCGCGCTGCCGTCTTTCGTCACCGCACTGAAGTGCAATTTCCATTATCTAATATCAACAGGCAATAACTGGCCACACAAAAAGTAATTACTGATAACGTGCGGTATCAGATTCAATGAGAATTGTCAGATACCAACACTACCATGGCACCCGTATCTGGTGCGCTGGTCTCTGCTGGATGACTTCTTCTGTACCCACCCCCATCAGCAGGCCGGGGGCGGTGTGTCTGCAGGGCTGCTACATTCAAGAAACAGAACAAAGTAAGTTGAAAGTTTCCCCTCTTCCCTTCACCCAGCAAGCCACTGGACCAGAGATATTCTGCATAAACAGTAAAAAACCAGACGGAATAGTAGAAGGCCATTTCACCCTGGAAGAATAAAGGAAGGCAAGGAAGATCCCAGTGCTCCCTTACGTAGCAGTTGTCTAAAGGCGCACCCAGTGCAAAGTACGTTTTGTCACCTACAGCACAAAAACCTAGCATTGTCACTATTTACATGCAGCCTGTTGGCATACGTCACTTTGCAGCTCTTCGTCCTTTCCAAGAGGAATCCATGAAAAAAATTTGTCTTATTAGCATCAAGCACAACCAGAGCAGAAAGGGACAGTCTCCACCCCTGCAACAGGCTGAAGCACAGCCCAGTCTAGCGCAGACAGTATTTCAAAGAGCAGCAGCTGCATCTTGTGGAAAGATTTAGCATTGCAGGCTTATCCCTAACAATGCAGGTTTATAAAGTTAATAACGCACATTCAGCTTTGCATTAATCTACCCAGGGGTTCTGCTGACGTGCTCTGCCCTTTTCTACATCTCTTTTTCTGCAAGACATACATAGCGAGCCTGCACAGCACACCAATCCACTGCAAAACAGCAGTTTCATCCAGTCAGCATCCTTTCCCTTAGACCAGTTTGTCCAGCTCATCACACCACTGATGTGATCAGGGTGGAAAGAGTAGGTCTAACCCTTGTGGTTATACTCTGAACTTTATCTAATAGTAGGCTACCATCAGTCTGCAACCTCAGTACTCCTTGAGGACCTTAATAGAAACCAGTTCCCATAATTAAACACACATGGGCAAGACAGTTCACAAATTCGACCAAATACAAGATTTCTCATCTGTATAGTTTGGTCTGTATAGAAAGGAACATCCCAAGGCACAGCCTTGAGTAATCCCTGCTATCTGAATTTGGGGCAGGGAGTTAATTTTGTTTTGGTACGCTCCGTTCCATGACTAATTTTTTTCTCTGTCACTCTGGAAATTTCCTAAGCCATAACTTAAAAAAAAACACCCCAAACATACAGCAGCACAACTCAATATCATTGCTGCTCATGTCATACTGCCACTCTCAGGATAGTGCAGAAATGAAAGAAAACCCCACATATCCTAATCCTGGAACATGCTAATTACCACAGACCTGCTCTGCTCTATAGGATAGTTGCTACTACGTACAGTTGCCAATACACATAACAATACTGATCAGCAGCTACCTAACCAAGGAGCAGACTTGACTCCTAAGCCCTGCTACTCCTTCTTCCACCTGCCCTGGGAGACTACCCTTAGATATAAGGGAAGGGCTCCAAGTACAGCTAAGAGCATCCCCCAGCAGCAACAGCCCTCGTGAGAGGAAGGCCCAGCTACTAGCCAGGCAAGGGAGGGAATGACCTCCCAGTAATATTAGAAATGAAAAGCTGTAGCTTGCCCTGAGGCAATCCTGTTAATCCTGTTAGATAATAACAGCTTATCTGAGGTGTCTGCTGTTGCCCTCATTAAAGCTGACTTCATCCTGTGACCTGCAGCCTATACCTCTCAAGGCAGGGAGTTCAACCAGTGACTGGAAAGCCAGCAGCAGACTAGCAACATAATAAAAACATAATAATGGAGACAGAGTAGCAAGCAACCTGTCCTGCTATTCACTACCCTGCTGGGCTTGTCAACAAAAGCAGAATCACCCCAGCTCCTCTTAAAAAGAAAAACAAACACACACAACCCAACCACAACTGAAGTTCCAAGTTTGTTTTTTACATCACTAAGTACTTTATAGCATTTGTGAGAGGTCAAGTTTTATTACAATCTTGTAACTCTGGAATGCTTTGATTAAATGAGACAGCAGGAAGAGCACAATAGCAATGGCCCATCCTGACCCTCACTAGCAAAGCCAGGTCATGAGCACAGAACCTTGGTGTTCTTACACAGGGACAAGACTGAGGGTGAGACGATTAAAAGTTTTTCCTTCAAGTAACACATGAAAGTGTTATGCAAGGCACTGATTGTCACTTCCAGTAGGTAGCAAATTTCAGTTTATTGAAATTTCCTACAAAAGATACAGCCAATAAAAGGCAAGACAAGTGCAACTCAAGTTTTATTTTTTTCTGCACATACACAATTAAAAAGTGAGTGAACACACAAGACAAGTCAGATAGGACATATTTACAAGACAGTTAAGCTATCAAATTTTTTCCATCTTCAAGATCAAGTCATCACAGATTTTTGTCAGTTCATCATTTTCTTTAGTCTGTTGAAAAAGGAAAAAAAAAGTGAGCTTCAGGTATGCCTAAGGTTTGCTACACCCACATAAGGATCTGAGTCACAACCAGTCATGTTTGCCAACACATGGAATAAAATGTCCATTTACATCATAGTGACTCATGCACGTTTACTCTCAAGGACATTAAACTTTGCAGAAGGTCACATGGCAACCTCAGGAGCCTCAGGAAGTGAGACAGAATGCACTATACTGTCTGTACTTTTTCCAGCTCATACTGTTATACATGGAGACCAACTGATCTAGGGAAAACAGGACTTGTTAGACTCAAAGTCTTTTATTAGATACACTGAAAAATCAAGATAGTGACAGTTTAGATTTTAATCTTCATAGACAAACAACACCGCAGGATGATGTCTTGATACTTTTACTGACACACAGCAATAATTCTCAGTTTGTATAATTCCTTATATGGTCAAGACATTTTAGTAAGAGTTAACATAAAGTGTTACTGTATTTATAACAGGAACAAAACTAGTTCTGTGTTAAATGGGTTATCTATCCAGTAACAGGCTACTGTTTCCTCAGCTATGCAAACATTAGCCATAAGCCTGAAGACTAACACAAATATAGGACTTTTCCCCTAAGAGGAATGCGTCAGCATTATCTATTTTTGAGTCTTCAATGCTAGCAAAGATACAGCCACACTGCAGTAAAACTAATAGCATGCATTTCCAGCAATATCACTGTTAACCCTCAAAACACTTTTTCCTTGAAGGGTTCTAACACAGGAGACCTAATGTACCTCTACAAAACATTCTAAGACTTTATCTATGCAATATGAAACAATATAAAATACAAGGATTAATGGTCTGAACAATATTGAAAGAGTTCAGTGAATACAAGAGATTCTGTACAAGTGCTAATAGCTTACAAATAGTATTTATGAACAAGATAAACCAGACAATTAATTCAAGATTCTTTGCAAGATTCTGCTCTGGGTCATGTTAAAGTTCAAAATCACTGCCTCCTTCAGTAGTTTAGATAACCTCTGAACACAGTAGCCTGGATTGATCACTTCCTTGACCCACCTATGGGAACAAACCTTTGGCTCCAAACAGTCTAAACACACAGTTCAGTCTTGACATAATACAGTTGTGCCGCAAGTTTCAATGCCTGTTTTCCCAAAGCCCACAAGGACAGCAGCCATCAAAACCAGCACAGTTCGCATGGCTATTTCTAACACTGAGACTAGGTCAAGAACTACCATGTACAAGGCAATAGCTTGAAGAGACTTGCCCATGGCATTTTGACTAACCTTCTGTTCAAGGGTCCTCTCTAAAGACTGGATCCTCATTTGTTCTTTGCGGAGACTGGCTTGCAGGGCTGCAGTCTCCGATTTAGCTTTGCTTCGTACCTGAGCAATTTCCTCATTTGCTCTGAAATAGAAGCAAGATGATGTTTCCATCTGTTTCAGACAGCACAGCAAAACTATTCATAGAATTACACTAGATGCTTGTACTTTGGTTTAATCCCCAAACTAAAAAAAGCTTTAAGACAAGTTTTGGTACTTCAACCACATTCTGCAGCAGCTGTGAAACCTATTTCGCTCCCAGTGTTTGGCTTCTTGACATGGTACTTACTGATGCAGCTTTTCTTCAGCATGTGCTTTTAGCGCCTGATATCTCTGCTCCTCTTTCTTAATTCTAGCCAGGTATTCTTCAGCACATTTTTTCAGAGCTTCCTCATTCTGTTCCAAAAACAAGCAGCTTAGTTAGCTTTTTATGTGCTAGTAGATGGAAGAGTCTCTCCACTTCACAAACGGGCTATTTGACTACACCAAAGTGGCATTATTTCCTCACCAGAGTAAGAGGAACAACTGTGAAGTCCCATAGACCTACACAGGGACTAGAGATCTCCCTTTCATTTCTCTTAACTTTGCAAACCAAGATTTATTCATCCTATTTCCCTCCCAATAAACTGTTTATTTAGTAATAAACTTTACTAAGGGGAAAGGTCACTAATCAGGGGTTTTTTTGGGGGGGTGGGGAGGGAGGGTGGTAGTCTGTGGTTTTTGGTTTTTTAAAGTCAACTTTGTCTTAGCTTGCAATTGTCCTAAGAATAACTAGAAGTCCAGCTACTTCAGAGAATCCATGTGAAGATTCAGGCTTTGGACCCCAACATAAATGAATCCAACATTAACAGCAAAAAAGTTACCTTGGTGGGCACAGACAGTATGGCATCGTATTTTATTAGCTATTATAGCAACCTGGAACTGTTTGAAAAAAATGTTAAGACTCCCTACTAAAACCAGGTCTTGAATTTAGCAGCTGTTTCCAAATGATGTTTTAACTCTGTGCTAAGGAAAGGGCTTCCAAATTTAGGGTTTAGAGATGGAAGGGATGCAAGATGAAGGAAGCTTCATGTGTTAGTAAAGGAGAAACTTAAGGTGCCACACAGACACTATGCCTGTTTCTCAAACCTAGACTACCATGAAACCTAACAGGAGAATTCTAAGTTTGATTAAACAGACATTAAAGGATAACTGAAGGAAAAAATCTGAAGGTGCTTTTTCTAAACACCAACTGAATTAGTTTTTATGCATTCTGTGCATTAAGAAACGACAGCTTATGCTCCTCATTAACTTCATTCTTCCAGTCTAAAAATGCTGCAGAACAAAGGCCTGACTTTACCAAGTTGGAGTAGTTGTTTTTTTTAGGCTAAATAATGGCAAATAAACTATTATCATTTTGACTTGGAATAGCAAATCCTCTTCAGCATCCATTCAACATAATGAAGGGGAAAAAAGTTGCCCTTACGCAGCACTCGCTTCATGACACTGTCTCTACGATTAACATAAAAATGATACACATGCAGCAAAAACTACCTCATTCTTCTGTTTGAAGAAACTTTGGCTTCTAACAGATCATTATCATGCTTTAAGCCAGCCGCTAAATATAACAAACTAGTAATTTTAAAAAATCTTTAAACAAACAGCAACTTAGCACCTGGTTTTACAGGCAATGCCTATACTAGCTAATTAATGGCTGCTCTATAAAGTCATCATTTCCTCTCCACTAAGTCTCACGTATCTTGGAAGATTATTATTCACATTATAGCATCTTACTTTGCGGTAACCTTCTAGCACTTCTTTCTGTTTTTCAAATCGTTTGAAGAGTTCAGAAAAAGATTTCTCCATAGAGTTCAAATCTGAAATAACTTGTTGCTTCTCTTCCACCATTCTCTGCATTTCTTTCTTTGAGAGTTCCTTCTGCTTCTGAGCATCCTCTAAAGAAAGTGGAGTTAACAGGGTTACGCTCATGATAGTTACTGCATTAGAATAAAACCAGTTCCATAGTATGGACAGAAACCCCTCACATATTCATTTATTCTCCTTAAGGAGAAAAGGGTTTCATAATGTAGCCTCTCCTCTGAAAGGACACCGTAGCTTTGCTTTTAAGAAAGCAGTCATATTCTCTTTATTTGCTACATACTACCTCACTCCAACCCTAAGGCCATGAAAGACCAATTATAAAGTGCTTGCCTAAAGCATTGTTTCTCCTGCAATGTGATCACAACAGTACCCCTGAGTTTACCATAACAGGAGCCTCAAGTGTTGTGACAGAAGCAAGGAATCAGAAAGTATTTGTTTTCATTAAATATACTCAATAGCTGGAACATCTGAAGGAGACTGGGATAACAAGCCAAACCAGCATAGCAAATTCTTTCAGGACAAGTTTTTGTTAGCACACCTGAGCTATGTTTCCCATAAGCTTTAAGAAGCACAAAAAAAGCTGACATAATATTGTCTCCTTAAAGAATTACATTTAAGTAAGGCATAGATTTGGCTATTCAGCTTTGAACTAGGCGAATGTACCTATACAAACAAGCGTCATGTGATGTCTTCCTAGCTTTGAAGCCACAAATTTGACCAAAACAAAGGTCAGATCTGTCTAGCAAGAACTTCTATTGAAGTCTTATCACTTAAATGAGGACAAATAAGGTGAAGACAACTGAATCTGCCAGTTTTAACAAACCAACAGCTCACACTCCACTGAAGAATAACAAAAGTTCTATGTGTGCATGCCTGACTGAGGAAGTCATTACCTACCAACTGATATCATGCCTGTATAAACATGTGTAAAAGTGTCACTCTATCTTCTCTGAAACCTTACACTCACCCTGGAAGTACTTGAAATATTAATGCAACAGAAGTGAAGGAGTACTAACTTCAGTTAGTAACCTTAGCCTAAGTGCGCCCCACCCACCCCAAGCCACTCAGTGTAAACATGGAACTTACCCATCATTTGTGTTATTGTACTTTCAAACTCAGCAACT
>VXBO01002205.1:1137547-1152327 GCA_013400135.1 Rhinoptilus africanus | reverse complement strand
AGCAACAGGACTAAAAATGAACAAACATACACCATTATATTCAAACACTGCCTTTCTCTGTAAAGCAAGGTACTACAGCCTAGACCAAGTCAATACCTACCCACACTGAAGTGGAGCTGTCATGATATTTGTATTTGTTTCAATAGTACCAGAAATTGGTTTTCTCGGACTGTCTCTCAACAGAGGGTCAAACTTCAAATACAGCGACTGTTTCCTCAAGGCAGACTCTTTGAACTGAGAGGAAAGAGGCATAAAATGGCAGATATGTCACTTCATAGCACAACACACATCCCACACATGCACATAAATAATCCTCTGGAGAGAGGGTGAGACTATTCTTCAGTCGCCAGAGCATTGTTCTCAGGAGAAAAATTGCGTAAGAGAATTCACTGCCCACACGTTTAAATCCTTACATAATATCAAGTGAACTCACAGACAGAACCAAAAGGGCAAACATTATGAACTATTCAAAACCAGCAGAAAACACCAAGAGGGAAAGATAGTTTTGTAAGCTGAATCAGCACTGTGTGTCATTGTGTCTTTGCTCATACAGCAATGAGGACAAACACAGCACAATCAAAAAACAATTTCAGTTCGGTGTATTCACAGTGTATCCACAGCCACTGCTGCTCCGCATCAAAGTAGGAGAAAGAGTAACTATGCTTAACTGACTGAAACATGACGTGCCCAATTTAGAGACAGATTTCCTGAAACTGCCTGTAAAACAAAAGAGGTTAGAAAAAAAAAATTTTCAAAACAATGATCCTGAGCTCTCAAAGCATTATGTTCTTGCAGTTTGGCAAGCAGAGAACTGAAACGTCATCCATCTCAGTTTCACCACTATTAAAGAAAAATAGCACCTTTGCAAACTGAAAGCCTAAGACCTCTGATCCTCAGCAGAACTGCTTTTAACTATTCCTTCCACTACCACCCACTACCCAGCCTCCTAAACACATTGCTCTGGAATAGAACCTATATTTCTGTGGGCAAGTCCAAAGTATTTCATGAAAACAATTAAAGCTTGACAGCTTCATTTTCCTTTTCTCTCCCTTCTGACAGGGAGGTAAACAAAACATTTCAGTGTCATACTTACTGATGAAGTCCCAAACTGTTCCAGATAGTCTATTTCTATGCCCATTCCTAGAACTGGAAAAGAAAGAAATGATACAATCAAGACAATATTCTCATATTGCCTTACAGTCAAGCACCTATAGACAGGAACAAATAGGTTTATGTATAAGCAAATAAATCCCTGCTCCCATGTCATGAGGTCTAGTTTTTCACCTAGTAAAAATATTGTCATTTCTATGTGGACCTGAAAATAAAAAAAACAGGCTAAGATTTCTAAGCTAAACAAATTTACAGCTTCCATTTGTCCCCAAATACCTGTAAGAATATGTAGAATTTAACACACAGTTGAAGAACGTCTGTTGTTCTATGGTTAAAGTGGCAAGCACACTCAGATATTCTATTCTTTTATACAATGCCCCATAAAAGAATAAGAGTAGCAATCTCACCATTAAAATTAACACACAACTCAGATGTGGACAATGAAGTTATAGACATTTCTCAATGCTGTGATTCCTCTCAAGTATTAAGAGAAGCGATAGACTGCACTGCAGTTAAGTCATTTGTTCATCCTTCCACACAGTGCTCCTACAAGGAATAACCCTTCCAGGCGGTTAAGTCACAGCTATGTAAGTTTACTATATAGAGTAAGCTTTCAAGACAGGCATGCAAGTGTAGAAAGACCATCCACACTGCAATGTGAAATCAGTATTCAAGTAGCACTAAAGCCTGCAGTAATCTACAAGACTCACATACAGGCAGTTGCATAGCTCTAGTGATCTCAATTTAGAAAGTGCTTAATATTAGAAATTATTTTAAGGGACCATTTTTTCCAGCACAGAAAACTGCCACTGAAACTCTTAATTGTCTCTGTACCAGCCTAAATTTCATCCTTCCAGGCAGCTGAACACTAATAGCCATCTTTTTGAATTTAGCATAATCCAGAGAAAGTTAGAAATAAGCTTAGATACACTTTCCACCCTGATAGGGTTGTAGGTTTTACAGTCCTTTCAGAACAGCAAAGTGAGATAAAAAAAAAATCAACAGAATGAATGACAAAAATGAAGTGGAGAAATACCTACAGAAAGGTTATTATAACAGCATCTTTCCAGTCTGTTCTAAAGAAATGTCCTTACCTTCTGATGATGGTCTGAAGAACTCATCAGGTTCAGTGCTAGCCGTCTGCTCATCTGCTGTTACTTCAGCTCTGTGGGAACTAGGTTTAATTTCTTCTGCAGACATTGACTTTTTTCCACTGTCAGCAGAAACCAAATTATCTTGAGGGGGGACATTAGCTGGAGACATTTTAGATGGGCTCATTTGCTTCTCCTGATGAGAAAAAACACAATCCCTTTTACTGTTAAAATAATTATTTCAATGCAATGAAAATCACAATAATGATGAAATTGGTTTGTCGTAAACTAGCTGGGCAGCCAGCATAAAAACCAGGAGTTCACAGGCATAGGAACTGAGCTACCAGCACTCAGTACAGCTCATATTATACAGGAGTCACTTTTTTGGAGTCCACACCCTTATGTTTGTCCTTCTATGTGACTGCTGATCAAAAAAAGATACGAAATACCAAGGCACCAAATTTGGTTGTCTCTGATGTTGCCTTCAAAAAACAAGTCTGCACAGTTGATATTCACTCTAGAGCTGCTGAAGAGTTCTTGGACAAAATAACCTTGTTAAACACATGTTTGATAAGGTTAAATCATAGAAGAAATTGGTAAGAACTGGACATCTTTCCTTCACCTTACCATAGCTATCTCTCCTGGAAGTTCAGCTTCTGCTTTAACTTCTGGCTTGTCTTGTTGAGCTATTGGCTTGTCTTCCACCACACTCTGTTTGACAAATTCCCTAAAGAAAAAAAAAATCAAAATCCAAGTCACACAGACAGTTCTGAATTCTATTTACTAGACATACTGAAGCACTGAAGCAAGTAGGGTTTAGAGTTTCTACTGCCATAGTACAGGAAGCTTTAAGGAGGGTGGGGTTGTAAATTCACTATCTTGCCTGGAACAACATAAGTGACAGAAAGCTCTCCCTCCATAAGAAGGAGTGCTGTCTGGGAAGCAGAAAGTCACATCAGTATCACTTATTTCTATTCACTTAACACTGTTCTGATTTCCATTTGTTAAGCACATTTTTTTTAATTAAAGATAGGCTTTTTGTTTAATTGTGAACAGAATTACAAGCAGCCTGCTACTCTTCCCAAAGTACTGCAGTAATTATTGGTATAAAGCAGAGAATTTTATTAGAGAAGTTCTATACTTCAGTGACCGCACAAACTTAACTTTTCAACTTGGTAAACAGTAGCTGATCATGTTACACAGGGAGCAAGAGAGCAAACATTTCTGTCAAATTAATATCTTGTGCCAGTCTAGTTCTGGTAAGCACCTAGCCTTCTACAGTAATGCTGATATTTTAGTAGCTAGACTTTCTAGGAAACACAACATATCCCATTCTCAAATAAAAAGTTTTATGCAGTACCAAAAAAAAATTGTGACTTTAGTGACAAGCCTTTTTATTGGAGATAGCATTCAGATACCAAGAATATGCAAGGAAGAAACAGCATCTCAGAATTCACCCAGGACACTAAGCAGAGAATAGAATTGCCTAGTCCCTTCACATGCTGCATGATGTGCAACGCTGCTGCCTACTTACCTGTTTTTCCAAAACCAGAAGTCACTTAATTCTCCACATTTTATTCTAATCTTGAAGGAGCGGGGAAAAGTCACTTGACCAAGGTACTAATGCTTCTCCCATATAAGCCTACTTCCTTCCATTCCTCCAGATTTAAGAACACCTTTTGCCCAGAGCTAGGCATCTCAGGAGGAGATGATCCCCCATGAGATCTTTGCTGTTGCAACAGATGTTAAAGGTTCCATTGCGCAACAGGCTTAGCCAACCTCTGAGGGAAGAAGTCAAGGAGGTAGGAACCAACCAGAGGCACCATATAACCACCTTTTCTTCACATGAGTTCAAGGTGCTTCTACATTCAGCTACAGATTTACTTACAGACTTTCAGGTTCTCTTTTCCCCAGAGTTTCACGGGTACTTTGTCTGTTATCCTGCTCCACTACAAGAGGCTCACTTCTTGATGATGTACTGTCCTGCTCCTCTTGCAGGTGAGCTTTCTGAGGGCTAGGCTTAGAACACTTGACTGAGCTGGAAATTTTAGAGCCTCCTCCAAAGGGGTTAAAGTTTGGATCATCAAGTTTGTCCCAGTCAACCTTATAAGATGCTTTGGGAACAGGGATTTCATCTTCCACATTACTTTTATTTTGCACTTCAGTATTCTGTGGTTTTGTTTTGGTAATTGGAATTTTTTTGGAAGGTGGCTTAATCCCAGGTCTTTTCCCTAGCTTCTTAGGTGGTGGCTTTCTAGCAGTGGTATTATCAAAGTCAAATTCCAGTTTTACTGGTCCAGTCTTGGTGACATCAGGCTTTTCTGCAAGTTCCCCTTTGGAGACAGCCAGGTCTTCTGCAGGCTTTGACTCTTCTGCGGAGGCTTCTTCTGCTACCGAAACATTCTGAAGCTTCGATTCCCCAGTTTTAGAAGAATTAGTTACATCAGAACTACTGGGACCTAAATTGCCAGATGAGCATACAGGAGGCGTAGGTGCTTCTGCTAGTCTCACCAAATTATCAATTTGGCTTACGTCTGTGGAACCAGACTTCACATCCTGCACAGGGTCACTGATTGCTTGCTTAGGGGACAGCTTGGATTTGGTAGACTCCAGATCTCTCAATACAGAATCTTTTCCAGAGGCAAGAGTCTTCCCCTCTTCACTTGAACACTCTGTACTTGCTGTGGTTGAAGCAAAGGGAGCTGTATCATCCAGAAGAGAATCATTACTTTTTTCAGAGGTTTTCTCAGGGCTGCTAGATACTCTTACAGGAGACTTTTGAAGATTTCCAGGAGAATGCTGCAACTGCACTGAACTCTGAAAGGGATTGATGTCATTTAAGTTATCAAAATCAAGATTGTAGGAACCTCGACTCTTCACTGGCATCTCATCATCTGGGTAAGGAGCTGCGCTGACTTTCTCTGGCATTAGTGTATTTATCACTGTATTGTTTGCTTCAGCTTCAGTCTTTTGTTGACGTGTGCTGCATTTCAAAAAAAGATATGACACATGCTATAGCTATTTTTTAGACATCATATGAAATAACTTTAAGAAAGATACTTGCACAAGTAGCTTTGCACGCTTGGAGTAATCTGAGGTTTTTTGATATAAAGCAGCTGACACCAAAAGAATATCATAATGGCAGGAATTCAGTTGCCATCTAAACAGTCAAAAGTTATGGGCTCTGGTACACGTGAATTATAGGGAGATTAATTCTTGAAGCTAGTCAGTATTCTTAAACTATCTGTTCTACACAACTATTTTACACCTTATGCCAGTCATCACTGGAGACTGCTCTACTCACTACAGCATATGGACATTTACATTTCACTGGACAGTGAAATATACATCACTTAGGAGTTATTAACAGAGAGTAGCTCAAACACAGGCATAACTAGTAGTATATCTTCATGTAGATTCATCCATGAGTCATGACAGACTCACAAGTTCCAGGACCAAACTCAGTCACGATTCGGCTTCTGCCATTCTAGTTGTTACTTTCCCTGGTCATTCTGGCCGACATTTTTTCCCCTGAAAGTATGCACCAGCATTTCATCTATGAGGGCCGACATATCAAAACAGAACCTGGACTTCAGGCACTCTAAACTCTGTACAACAGCAAATCTGAAGAGCAAAGTGCTATATATGAAAATACTTGTCCAGTAAGAGAAAGGTTAAGATTCTCTAGCAGATGAAAAAGGCTAAAGAAAAAGTTTATGTACTCACTACTGCTGAGTATTCTACAAGTTATTGACCTTCACTTTATTTCCCCGAACTCTACTCAACTTTTGAGGCTTAGCCTCAGACCACAGAGAGTTAAACCATTACTTCCTGAAACAGGATTTCCTCCCATTGTTTTGTCTGTTAGTAAAGTTACTATTTCTCTGTGCCATCCATATCTGCTGTAGAACAGAACATGATGAAAAGCCACTCACTGAAAACTCCACTTTGATAAAGCCGAAAGCAAAAGCAGGAGATAAGAGTTCAGGAAGTCCTTCTCACCCGGTCTGAATGCCTCTCCCCTGCAATAGTTCAGCCCCAGGCTTGTTCAACTACTCAGGCCCCTCCCTTTCTCCTACAGTGTTTAACCTAATAAATGCCAGTCAAGAGCAAGACACCTGCTTGAAACTTGAATTACTTGAGTCTAGTCGAAAGTGACACCCTTCAGCAGCACCCAGTCCTTCAGTTTATTTGCTACAAACAGATCCTTACATTTTAACAGTAGAAATGATACGTACAGTAAATGCAAAATCTTGATACATAATTATTGCCCGACTAAAACCAATTTGGTGATAGCCCTTTTAACTCACTTCAACCTCATACATACTAAATCTTCATTTATTCACGCGAGCAATAAGTTTGGGGCATAAATGCGATTAAGTGATTTAAAAATTGTGGTGGCTAGCTCAGAAGTACTTTTCTAAACTAGAATATACACGCAAGTTAGCAGTTGAAGCAAAACTATACATTTAAAGAATATTAAGTATTCCCATCTTCCTCCCTTCTCCCCTTCCCAAAAACAAGAATAGGGGTCAAATGAAAGTGTCGGGTAGTTAGAAACAAGGAAAAGGATGTATTTCCTTGCAGAAGACAAAGCTAAGATCTGAGACTTCTTGCCACTGAGAATTCTAGGTGTCAGATGCTTATACAAGTTTAAAAGGGAGCTAAAAAAGTCAGTGACATAATACATGCATTGAGACCTATTAAATTACATTGTCATAACACTGTTTTATTAAACTATTATAGTAACCTTTCCAGTAAAAGAGAGCTGCAAAACCCCAAATTGGAACACTCCAGACATTGGTCTGTTCTCTAGACAGTTACCATGAGCCACTTTGTGCGCCTTTAAAGTCTGGCAACCTGGGTATCAAACTTGTTCGTACTTGGAATTGATGTTATATTCATTTTGTGCTGCTAGATTTTCTTTAATCTTAATGCTCATTGACTCAAGGTGTCAATTCAAGATAATCCTTCAGAGGATGTATCTTAAGGAGAAAATCTTAAAGAGATAAAACCATACTTAACATACAAGAGAAGAAACTTTAAGGCTTAGCTTTAAAGATTAGCTTCAGAATAGTTGTAGTCTCACATTAAAACCTTACTGTAGGAAACAGTTTTGTATTCTCTGCCCAGTGAGTCTCTTCTCTCAAACTATTTATCTGTATCATACGTCATTTCTATGAAATCAGTTACTGAGAAGTTAGAGTTCGGTATTTGACATTACAACCAAAATAATTGTCATTACTTTTAAGAAACTTTAATCTCTGAAAAAGAGTTTGTATATCAAAGTCAGCATATTTTTTTTCCTTCTGTGCAGTTTAGGTCTTGTTATAAAATACAAAATTACATTTTAACTATACGGGTTTATAATGGGGGGAAAATTAACTTGAATATGTCCCACATTGCTAGTACTGCTAGCACTGAATATGTTACTTACTCAACATTGACGAGTGCAGATAAAAGATCGTCTGTCAAGGCTGCGCTGGAATCATCAAGCGTAAAAGTAGTCTCAGGTTTGTCTGTCATAGCAGGACTTAAGATTTTTCGAGTCTGAGGATCTCTCAGAGGAGTTTGAAAGGTTACCTTTAAGAAAGGGGCGGAAGGGGAAAAAAACAAGAACATGAACACCACAATATTTTCAATTTCCAAATAGTATATGCATTCCGTAGCAGAGACCATAGAAGGCACAATAGAAAAAGCAAAAGTTTACCTTCATAGCTTTTGCCACATTTTTTGTTGGCAAGTTTTCTTTCTGGGACAGGCGTAGAATGGAAGGTCTCCCTGTAGGTTCCGGTGGTGCAAAGAAAAAGCCACAGTCTTCCGCTGTTAGATCATCATTAACATTTCCTCCGTTTTCTCCATTTTCTGCATTTAAAATCTGCAGACTCATTCTAGAACATCAACACATACAACATTGTGGCATGAATGAGAGGGTGTGGTCCACCAGATGCACTTCCAGATAATGGAAGAAGTTGGAAGCCTGGCACTGGCTAGCAAAGATTAGCAGCTTCAAAAGAAGTTTTAAAAGTACTGAAAATCTTCACATGAAAAGTCAGATCTCAAAAGACTCTGAAAGCAGCTAAATGCAGCACTGCACAGCCCCTCAGCTTTTGTTAGGGGTCTAGGAAGTTGGTTGTTGATATTATGCTTTCCACAGTAAACATTATAACCTTACTAATTAAGCTGCCCATTCTTTAAAGTTAACTCTGTTATTTGCTAGCTTCTTCATTACTAACCCCTTAAAGCCAGTAGTGACATACAGTCATGTGTCTTGTAATGGGGCATCTAGCTAAGCAAAATTACAGCTTTTACAAGGCTGATGACAATTATTTCTCTATTTTATTCACATGGTCTCATTACTGCATTGTGCATCAGCAAACAGCAAAACCAAATTTGGTTGGTTAGGATGTGTTTAGGATCACAGTGCCGGATAAAATCATTTAGCGTTTTCACACACTGTCTGAGCATGTGCTGCTTTTGTAAGACACAGTACTTAACAATCCTTGGTAGCACAGATGTCATTGATATGCAAATTTGAAAAAAATTGTAATTAAAAAGATTTTTTAAATATTGTTCTTACATTGGACATGCACAAGCTTTAGTAGACAATATAGGCTGATCTAATCTTACTAGTATTTCAAGTATGAAGGACTTGAAACTAAAGCTTGTATCACATCTAAGATTAAGGATGAAAGCAAGTTAGAAATGGAGAAAGAACACATTTCAAATATCCCAGGCAAGACAGAACACTGTAGGTGCTTGAACTCTGTCTCCCTTTTATTCCCACTGGAGCCTCTGCTGTTCTTAAAGGATAAGGATTATTTAAGATTAATATTCAGTGATGCTACTGCTGTTACTTTAAAACAGAAACAGACAAAATCCAAAAAACTACCAGAGCACAGAAGGCATGTTAAGCAAGATCTAGGCATAACCACTGTCCGTGAAGGATAAGCCCTGGGAAGCATAGTTAGTTATCTGTCAAACCACAAACAAATCAATTTCTTTCATAAAAACTATTTGTTATGTTGTGCCACCTAAGCAAGATACTCAGCATCATCAAGTGGACAAGATGCTGTCTTCCTGCAATGGATAACCATTACAAATGATAATTTCTCCATCCTTCATTGTCATAAAGAGGTACCATACACTGAAAATTTTAAGTCATGTTTTCAATCTCATTGTCCTTACATATTCTGTATTTAAGCCTCTGCACACATTTCAAACTCTCCACTGAACACAGCTGCTTTGTCTGTGACCCTGACAACAGCACTTTTAATCAGCAATGGAATGCAAACAATGGTAAGCAAAGCATGCCTGTATTAGCTATTTCTTCCTTTCTTCTTTATTCTTCACCATATTCATACTTTAGCCCAAGTTATTTTATACATAAAGTATTTTTAGATTAAGCAAGAGATGCAACTTGAAGTGAACTTCATTGTTTTCCTTCATTCCAAACTAAAATTGAGACAACAGATCAAGTGAATCTTTACAGACTAGAGTTGTTTACTGCAATTACTTTAGAAACAAAGCCCAAGACATTAAAAAGTTGGCAACACCTTCTAAAACAAGCCCCATAAGCAGAAGAGGTTTGTTTGGGGACTTTCTCAGGTTTGTCATTGAGCCACTTGTGCACCATTGCTAAATCAGATTCAGATCATTAAAATACCCAATAAATTGACACCATATATATATACCACATTTGTCCAGCATTTTAGATATTAAATCTAAAAAAATAAAATCAAATTCCTTTCTAGGATTAAATCATTGAAAGTAATTCAGCATTTATTTAAAATACCTGCAACCAAGAGTTCATCCAAGTTTTATTTCACAAGTTCATTAGCTAGTAGCTGTAATAAAGTCAAAGGGGAAGAGAGGTTTTATAAAAGACATCTTTTTCATTAAAGAGGTGAGTGTCCAAGGCATGCAAGTATTGTGAAAGGCTGCAAGTTTTCCCACAAAAACAAAGCTGCTCCTAGTTTTAGCATATTTATCCAAGCACGAGACAGGCAGCAGCAGTCTGCCATTCTGTATTTGAGAATGAACATAAATTCGATGACATCAGATAATTAAACCTCAGGTACCTTCATGTGTTGTTTAACAATCACCGGGGCACAATATCCAAAACACCAATGTAGCCTCAAACATCTTAAAAAAGCAACTGAACGTGCAGGGCAAAGATGGAATTTTTCTACTTAAGTTTATCTTCCTGAACTCCTTCCTCCAGCTAAGACACACAGCACTCGTTCAGGGACAGAGTAACTTTGGATGTGCTGTGAATGTTTCCATACGAACTGACACAGAGATGACTGATATAAATATATATATAATTTAGTGCAAACATCCCAATTCAGAACAAATAAACTCTCTTCTGGTTAACTGACTCCTTCACAATCACGACCTTCCCCTGACTACAGAAGTAACCCGGCTCTCAGCGGACCATTTGAGGAAGCGGAATTCGCAGCAGTTTTAGACAAAACCGAGCCTGGGAGGCAGCAGACCCGGATCCCCAGCCCAGCCGGCCTCGTTAACCCCCGGATGGGGCACTCGGGACCCGCAGCTCATCGCAGGGTAACAAAAGATGGCCTTGGCTTTCGGCGGCAGAGGCGCCGCTCGGCGTGGGAGGCGGCGGCCGGGGGCTCCGCCGGGCCGTGCCGGGCCGAGGAGGAGCAGCAGCAAGGCCGAGGTAGGCTTCGCAGGCTCTGGGGGAAAGCACCGTTCCTGCCCTTCATTGCACCTAGCCATGCTTTAAGTAAAAAAAAGCAAAAAAAAAAAAAGCCAAAAACACCACACCCAAACAAAAATCCCCAGCCCTCCTCCAATTGAGCGGGGTGCCCCCAACACCCCTGAGCCACCCTAGGCCACACTGCCCACCTCGAAAGGCAGCGGGGTGCCCTCAACAGCTCCGGACAGCCAGGCTGCCGGAGCCTCCTCGGCCCCATACAGCACCCAGGCTCGCACAAGTACCCACGAATGTGCAACCCCCCCGCCGCACTCAGAGGCAACTCCAAGTCCCCATTAGTCCCATATCGCCCTCAAAACGCACAAAGATGTCTCCAAGTTCTTCCCCACCTCACTCCCGAATTCATAGAAGAACCCCTGAGCTCCACCTCCCACCATCCGCAAGCTCCTGGCTCGGCTTCATCCCCAAACTCTCAGAAGTTCCCCCCACGTCTTGATCCCAAGCTCACAAAAGCGCCCCTGATTCCACTCGACAGAAGCTGCCTCCAGCCCCGCGTNGGACCCCCTACCTGCCGGCAGGGTCCGGGTACCAGCCCGCAGGACGCTCGGCTGAGGCGATGCTCGGGACCCGGCAGGCCGAAGCTCGCCCCCGTCGCCGCTGCAGCCACCGCCGGGCAGCGCCCCCTGCGCCACCGCCACAGGATTTCAAATTTCAACGTCCGCCCCGGCTCGCGAATGAGGAAGCGGCATTCGGAAGGCGTCCGCCAATCAGGAAAGCGCCCTGCAGAGGGGCGGGGACAGCCGCGACCCGCCGCCGATGAGCCCCCGCGGAGGGCGCTCCCGCGCGGAGCATGCTGGGAAGTGTGGTCCGCGGTTCGTCATGGCGCCGCGCTGAGGGGAAAAACGGCGCAGCGCCTCAGCCCGGAGGCGGCCAGCAGCCACGTCCCGCTTCGGACCCACGCTGGGGAAGCGCATGCCGGTTCTGGGGAGAAAAAAGGCGTGTTTGATGTTGTTCGGGAAGAGCCGTGTGAAGTGTCCGTCGTGTTACTGCTAGCCCAAGGTCAGGCCCCCACAGGACTTGGTTGTCTCTGGGGGCAGAGGCTTGTGCCTACAAATCCTGTGGTAAATAATTCCGCCCTTTGGCACAAAATCTTAGAAAGCAAATTCTCAGTAGCCGAAATCCTTTTGCAGTGGAAGGAGTGAAGTAAGAGGGCAGGGACAGAGCACTGAAGGCNCCCCAACACCCCTGAGCCACCCTAGGCCACACTGCCCACCTCGAAAGGCAGCGGGGTGCCCTCAACAGCTCCGGACAGCCAGGCTGCCGGAGCCTCCTCGGCCCCATACAGCACCCAGGCTCGCACAAGTACCCACGAATGTGCAACCCCCCCGCCGCACTCAGAGGCAACTCCAAGTCCCCATTAGTCCCATATCGCCCTCAAAACGCACAAAGATGTCTCCAAGTTCTTCCCCACCTCACTCCCGAATTCATAGAAGAACCCCTGAGCTCCACCTCCCACCATCCGCAAGCTCCTGGCTCGGCTTCATCCCCAAACTCTCAGAAGTTCCCCCCACGTCTTGATCCCAAGCTCACAAAAGCGCCCCTGATTCCACTCGACAGAAGCTGCCTCCAGCCCCGCGTTCACAGAGGGGGGGTCCCCCAGCCTGTCCTGTGCCTCAACAGCCCCAAACCATCCCCAAGCTCACAGAGGGGGGTACCCCAAGCCTGTCCTGCACACACCCCCCACCCAGCCCCACACCACCACCAATCTCACAGNCCACCGCCGGGCAGCGCCCTCTGCGCCGCCGCCACAGGATTTCAAATTTCAACGTCCGCCCCGGCTCGCGAATGAGGAAGCGGCATTCGGAAGGCGTCCGCCAATCAGGAAAGCGCCCTGCAGAGGGGCGGGGACAGCCGCGACCCGCCGCCGATGAGCCCCCGCGGAGGGCGCTCCCGCGCGGAGCATGCTGGGAAGTGTGGTCCGCGGTTCGTCATGGCGCCGCGCTGAGGGGAAAAACGGCGCAGCGCCTCAGCCGGGAGGCGGCCAGCAGCCACGTCCCGCTTCGGACCCACGCTGGGGAAGCGCATGCCGGTTCTGGGGAGAAAAAAGGCGTGTTTGGTGTTGTTCGGGAAGAGCCGTGTGAAGTGTCCGTCGTGTTACTGCTAGCCCAAGGTCAGGCCCCCACAGGACTTGGTTGTCTCTGGGGGCAGAGGCTTGTGTCTACAAATACTGTGGTAAATAATTCCACCCTTTGGCACAAAATCTTACAAAGCAAATTCTCAGTAGCCGAAATCCTTCTGCAGTGGAAGGAGTGAAGTAAGAGGGCAGGGACAGAGCACTGAAGGCCCAGATGGCCTTTTACAGACCCCAGTGTACCTCCCGGGCGTCAGCCCCTCCATCGCCTGGCTGCGGCCAGGGGAAGGCCAGGCAGGCACTTGCCCGTTCTCGCCGCTGTGTGCTATACACACACGGATCTCCACACAAAGCAAAACCGGGCAGGAATTTTGAGATGTAAACGCAAATGTTCTCCTTATAGATGTCTGCTATGGAGAAATGGGGACTGAGGCTTATGTTGTCCAGGCTTTGTAAAAAGGGTCAGTATAAGTAAATCCAGAGTGTCCCCTGAAACTCAGTGCTGCGGTGAGTTTCTGAAATACTGTTGATGCCATTAGGACTCTTTAAAGGAAATGAAAGCTGCTGATAGAGAACTTGGTGCAGAATCAGCTCCAAAGCTGGCAAGCTTCTGGAAGAAGGTGGTCCACATTTAAATTCTGGTTTCATTCAGAGCTCCGTGTTGCTAAATAAATCCACGTGAACTTCCACAATCTCCAGGACTTGCATAACTGTCCCATGTAGCTGTTAGAGCATTTTGCCTCTCCCTCCCTCACAACAGACACCCATCAGTGCGCTGTAGCCCCAAATACATCCACCTCTCAGTTATTCTGCTTCAACAACCTTCTGAGTAAAACCGCAGAAAGATAACTTGCTGCTTCACAACCTGATTTTTATTATTGAACTCTACGGCCCATTCCGCAAATTCAAACAGTCCTTACAGTTGAGTCATTAGACAGCAACAATGAAATGATTGTTAAAAGAATAAACTTGCAAACAATGATGTCTTTTAGAATGAAATATGATGCCTGTAATCTGAGCGTAATTTTACCGAAGCCTCTGTCTTACTCAAGAGTCACTAAACCATCGGGAATTCCCGATCTCCATCAACAACAGCGACACAACAGCCATCTGCCAGGGTGAGATTTCACATTCCGGGGGCGGCATTTCCTATTTGCTCAGCTCCCCGTTGGTGGTAGCAGACAACATCGCACATTGCTTTTTCTGCCGCGCTTCTCCGACTGTGTGATTTCCCCTTTCTCTAAAAGACACAAATATTGCAGTTTAGTGTTACTACAGGGTGCAAAGCAGGGGGTTTGTTGCCTTCTAAGAGAAACAGTCATTGTTGTGGCTGTTACTTGTATTTCAGTAGTAACTAGAGATCCCGGCCAGGCCTCTCTCTTTGCTGTAGTTGGGAGTGTACAAAAGCATCTTAAAATCTGACTTGTTTTAAGGCCTTTTAAGACCGTACTTCCCTGTCTCGACCATTCTTTGAAGAAAATACTACATATAATACACCAGGAAAAACAAAGTTTTTTTGACCCTGAAGCAAGACAGGCCGTATCCCTGCTTCAGAAGGACACTGCCTTCACCCAGCAGAGCCCTTTTAAGTTCGGAACGGAATGAGTTTATTTTTGCCAGGCCTTATACAAGTTTATAAAGTGTGAGGCCACGGGGAGGGTCTGCTACCGGCACCCTCTGAGGAGCCAGGGCCTAACTCCGCTGCTCGGCAGCCAGCTGCAGCGGGGCGGTGGCCACCGGGGCCGGCAGCGATAGCGCCGCGCCTCCA
>VXBO01002205.1:1121618-1137120 GCA_013400135.1 Rhinoptilus africanus | reverse complement strand
GGGGGAGGGATGGCAGCCCTCAGCCTGGCGGGTGTGAAAGGGGTGAGCCCCGGCTGGCGGGAGCAAAGGGGGTTCCTCGCCTTTCAGGTAATTTTATTTAACTTGCAAATGTATATCGGTTTCATTTATATATGTAATTCCGTTAAAAATCAGTGGCAGGTAAGATTTTACCTCAGATTGCTTAGGGCAAGAGGCTTGAATGTGAGTTATACAATGCAATACAATAGCTCTCCAGGAGGTGAGCTCACTACTTAGATAACTATGTGAGTCAGGGGTATGTGTTTATGCGTGTAGTTAATTGCTTTCTGAAAGTGTGGCTTTTTCCTTGCAGGTTATTACCTTGGTATGTGCTTTGCTGCACCTGAGAAACATCTTTGTTTTTTCTACCTGGCTTCAAAAGGATGGAAAACTTTCTTCTTCTTCGCCGTTCTTTTGCCAGCAGTCACCGGTGCCCTGGCATATTACTGGTCACGGAAAGGTTGGAATAATCATCCGTTAGCCCGAACGCTTGCTCTTCATGCTCTCCCGCAGTCAGGTTGGAGGGCGGTAGCTTCTTCCATCAATATGGAATTTAGGAGAATCGACAAATTTGCTACCGGTGCCCCAGGAGCAAGGGTGATAGTTACGGACACGTGGGTGATTAAAGTGACCACCTACTGTTTACATGTTGCCCAGCAGCAGGACATTTATTTGACGGTGACAGACTCCAGACAGCATGAACTCACCCCAGACTCGAATATGCCTGTGCAGTTCCTCACCATCCGTGTTGCCAGTATTAATCCTTACGTGAAGGCATTTGATATCCGGTAAAACAACTACCCTGTTATGTTGTATATACTGTTTGATGGTGCTAATGAAGTGCTTTTATGGCAGATCTGAAGACTCTTTGGGTCTCGTCCCTTCCTTTTTTCTCCCTGCTTGGTGTTCGGATATGCTGTATGCACCGTTCTGCCATGCAGTGCAGTGAAGAAAGGTTGTTTAGAAAGATCCATGCACCTACAGTGTTGAATGCACAATGGTTAAACAGAGGGACTGCCCTGTTTGATCCATTCTTAGGAAGAGGATTATGTTGGATGCAGAAAGAAGTAACTGGAAAAACTTAGGTGACAGATGGAGAACAGGAATGAAAGGGAGAATCTTTGGCCTTCCAAATTTTGGGGGAGGAGAAAGTTATTTTTCTGAAACTGGCTGTTTTTCATGCATGACTTTTTTTTTTTTTTGCCCTGCCTTCTACTCGAGGTTCATATTTTTGTCACTGTTCAGAAGAGTTCTCACTGAGTTACTGCAAGCTAACTGCCCTTAAAGCAAGGAAGTAATTTTGGTCTACTTCTGATTTGCATGGTTTTGTAGCAGTAAATCATAGCAAACGTGCTGTGAACTGCTAGGGCTTTTTTTCCAAGGGCCCATGCTATTTTTTTCATCAGTCTTTCTCTGTAGCTAGGCAAAAGTACAAGTTCTGCAGAAACTTGTTAACACTGATTAGAATGGTGCTAAAATCGTTATTGTTGTGTCATTAAAAGGAGCACACAAAGCCATGCTACTGCTCCTAAAACTGTGTATTTGAAAAGGCATTTGGGTGTCTGTCTGCTGCAAATTTGTATGTCAGCAGCATTTATTTACTAGGTAATTAAAAGTAAGCAGGTCACCGTACTTGAAATGAGCAGAGGGGTCCTGGCAAGCATGAGAAAAGCATAGAGGTGATTGTGTTAGGTATCCAAGTGAACTGAGCTCAGAACGAGAGGTTAGTTAAGGTAAGTGTGACGATCCTAAGAAAAGAGGAGACTTTTATAGACCTGTGAGCGTGGTCACCAAATAAGTATTAAACAAATAGTGATTTTCTTCTGTAAGTGCTTCAGTTCCAGAGTGATAAAACTACATCCCCAGCTGAGAAAGTCATGGCTTCTTTGGCAATTCCTTTTAGGGGAAAAAAAATCCAAACCTCAAAATTTTATGTTGTGGCTAAACAGAACGTCACTGAGAAGAGTGTTTAAAAGTTCTTTTAATAAGATGCGTCAGAAATAACAAACCTCTGCTAAATACAGGATTTAAGAAAAGTGCCGTAGGACAGAATTCTCCTGTTAAGGATGTAGGATCATGGTATATATCCAGAATCAGAATTACGATTAGTTTCTGGTAGAAAAATGCATTTGTGTAGGTAGGCCATATTTCCCTGTGTGTTCAAGGTGAACTTTTTCTTTGGATACAGAGGTCTCTGTTATTTGCACAGATAGTATCTGTTAACAAACAGCATTATCCTATAATAGTTAAAACAATGGAGACCACCGGGAGCTAAAGCCAAGCCAGTGTTTCATTGTACTGGGCTCGGTGAAGTCAGCGAGTGGTAAGAAGTATGAGGAATTTCAGGACGATGTTTCCAGGGCTTCTCCGTGAAAGCTGTTTAGTGAGTGGAAACATCGAGCTGGGGAGTTGTGAATCCACAGTTCAGAACTGTTACAGTAAAAAGAGGTAACAACAGTAATGCGTCACTACAGGATCTGCACAAGGTCTCACGTGCCGCTTGAGGTCTGTGGGCCTGACTTTGTTTCTGCTAAAGCAAGTGTCTGTCTCGAGTGAAATGCAGCTTGTTACAGCCTCAAATCAAAGTGTAAGTCACATTCAGCAGCTGTTCATAACCTTTGTGAAATACCATGTTTTATCTAAAATTATATCGTAAAATCACAGAAATTGATGCTGATTGACATTCTTCTGATACTTTTATGTACTATATCACCATGTGCTACATGCCACATGATATAACTTTAATTTCTGTCCTCAGGAGTTTATATGCTAGAACTTAGATATGGTGTAAGTAAATAGGTACCAAAAAGGTGGACAGAAATTGTGCATGCAGTAATTAATGTATTAAGTTATTAATTATTATGTATTATCTTAATGCATGATTTATGTACCTGTATAGCTTTTGTTCATGCAGATAACTTTGAAAGCCTTCCGTTATTTTTCTGTGATGTTTCAGCTACTCTTTGGCACGTCCTGTCGGCAGTCTGACACAGAAATGGAGGGCAGTGTTTTCTGTTATCTAAGTTGTGTCAAAACCAACAACTAAACAGCGAAAGAAAACAAAATGCTCACTGTGTAATTATTCTGACTAGCATGTCCCAACCTAAATAACTTCTCTGTGCGTTCACATCTCTGCTGTTAACCTCTGCAATGTGCTACCAAGGTATTTGAATGCATAATCAAGGTAACATTTTGTTCCGTCTTCTCCAGGTTGAACTCCACAGAGTACGGGGAGCTGCGAGAAAAACTCCGTGCTCCCATCAGCAATGCAGCTAATGTTGTGATCCATCAAAGCCTTAGTGATTTATTTCTAGAAACCTTTACATCTCTGGTGGAAATTAACCAGACGTACCCTGTTCCAAGCACTCAGGTAAGACTTCCTATCCACTGTAATAATTATCCTTTTCAATACAGATGAGCCTATGATTACTGTGTAATTGATAACTGTTTACTTAGGGCTGTCACAGGCGAATTATTAAGAGAAGTCATCACTGTGGGGTTAACCAAAGTTTTATTAAATACCGATTAAACAGTGATAGAATAAAGATTAAATGATAATTATTAAACAATGATTATTAAGTGGTAACTAAACAGTATTCAAGTGGTAATTAAATGGTCATTAAATGGTAATTACATGGCAGTCATGCTCTACTACTTACTGCACTTCTAATCATTAAGCTGGTTTGTGGACAGTATTCTTTAGATGTAATATAAAATATCAGTTATCTCGCTGTAGATAATAGACTCAGGGTGGGTGCGGCCATCACACTCCACCGTTGACTACACTTCACTTTGCAGAGTTGTGGTGCAGTTACCTCTTGCCTCTGTGCTATAAGTAGGAGGCTGTAATAGCATCATGTTGTCTCCTGGAGGATTAAACGATAAATCCAAAATTTGAAATGTTAATTATAAGATAGTTCCACACAATCAGTAGCAAGATACTCTGTATGTTTTACAATGAGATATACTGATCAGGCCAAAAGCAAACTTGAATATGTAAAAAGACTATAGCAATACAAGCTACCAGAAGGGCAAACATTATTACTACAGGATGTAACATGGTGTTCAATACAGCTGTTTCTGTTGGAGACCATCCTAATAGTTTCCCATCAGTGGTGGTCCCCATCCTTCTTCACTCTTCCTATTGTACGGTGTATTTCTTCTCCATCATGATGTACAGTTGTTAATATGGTTTTGCTTTGTTGTTGTACTTTCTGTAATAAGGCCTGTAAGTCTTTACATTTCAGTAGCTTCTGAAACAGCATTGAGTTCATTCTGATGTGGGAAGGGTGAAAGGTCTTGATATGGTTTAGACTGGATATTAGGAAAAAATTTTACACTGAAAGGGTTATTAAGCATTGGAACAGGCTGCCCAGGGAAGTGGCTGAGGCACCATACCTGGAGGTATTTAAAAGATGGGTAGGTGTGATGCTTAGAGATACAATTTAGTGATTTTTTTTGTCAGTGTTAGGTTGATGGTTGGACTGGATCATCTGAAAGGTCCCTTCCAACTCAGGCAATTCTATGAGAGTGTGTAGTTTTCCTTTAACAGTGTCTGTGAGGTCACTGGGGCTTTGTAATTAAAATCTCATCCAGTAATGTTTACAAAGTTACAAACTCATACATTTGATTGATTGGACACATTATGGGTAAAACTTCTGTCAACAAGTCTTCACAAATTGTTCTTGTACAGATTAGTGCACGTGGTCAGTCCTATGCTTTTCAGGGACCGTGATGGGTCAAATATGACTTTTCTGTGCATTTAATAGCATAGGGTCCAGCCACAGAAACTTGTGGATATGTAGCTTGGTCGGTTGTAGGAGTAACAGAATAGGGAGTAGGTTGATAGGTAGTAGGGGTAGTTGTTGGTGTTCTGTGAGGTCTGGGACCAGATGTTATCGTGACCTTTAAGGGTAGCCCATTTTTGTGCTCTCTCCTTTTATCTGTCCACAGGCACATTACTTCTATAGTTGTGTCATGGAAGAGAAAACTATGCAATTTGGGCGTGAGGCACAGCCTAATCTGCTTTTTCATTGAGTTTGATTTATCTTCCTGACCATCATGTAGGTGTTTGCCTTTGAGTAATTTGTCACATTACATTCAGTAGAGATTGTGTCACCTGATGTAGCAGAAGTAAGGTGACTCTTACTTGTCTTTACAATTGTGAGATTACCAGTGATGATCATTATTAGGTTTTGTGTTGGTTCTCCCAATGTTCCTGTACTTCCATTGATTTTAAACATGGTGCAGAATGTAACTACAGTTACGTATTGATTAGCACAAGTAAAAGAAGTGAGGGCCTCCACTCTGTGCGCTTGGCTTGTCAAGGTGTAAATCAGATCTGGTCCATGTTGGTGATGATTACTGCTGCGAGAAGGATGAGTGTTCCTCTAATGATCAATCCGATCTCCAAGGGAGGCATTCTGGTATCATTGCCAGTACAATTCGTGGAAAGAGAAAATAACACAAGTCTCGTCAGTGTCACTCTGGACTGGCTACCCCTTTTAGTTAGTAGTGATATCAGAGGAATTAGGGAGTGAGGAACCGATCTCGGAATGGGAGATGACTGCTTCAAAAGCCATCTTTTCTAGACCCTGTAACTGGTGCAAACAGGAGTTTATTGATTGGACTAAGTTGCTGTCCCAGGGCAGTGGAATTTCCAACTTTGAAAGAGATAAAATCAGAAACAGCTGGATTGTGTATTTGTATTGTATACTACATTACAGAGTCACTCCTCGGACAAAGCTCATCACAGCTTTGTGACTAAGAGCTAAAGTCTATCCCACCAGAGAATTTCTAGCAAGGGGAAGATGAGAGTTAAATCAAGTGATGTCAGCATTTTAAGGCAGAAAAGGAGAGTTGTTCGGATATTATTGGATACTGTCCAGCAATAGAAGATGCTAGGATTAAAGGACATAACCCATGATGTGAACTGTTGGCAGATGAGGCAAAAAAACCCTGAACTGGATAGTATTCCAGGAGCCGCTGCTGAAAGACCAGCAAAATAAATTATAAAACCAGACCTGGTATTTGTTAAAGGAGACCAGGCTTTAGTAGTAGGTATTGCAGTTAGGTGTGAGAACAAATGGATATCTCTGGTGGACGCAGGGGCTGAGAACGTAAAAAAATATTGACACCGTAAAGATAAAATCCAGGAACTGACAAATGCCACTTCTATCATATTTATAGAATTTCCTTTAGGAGCATGTGGTAAGTGGTATGAAGGCAATTATGAGTTGTTAAAAGAACTAGGGTGCTCTCAGGTGCTATTTAGTTCAGTAGACATTTTACATATATTTGTTGGCTAGATACGGTCTGTTTTAAAATCCTTACGTATTAATGATTTGTTATTGTTAGAACTAATTAATTGTCAATTGATTGTGCATAAATGGATTAAACAGTAATTACTAAACAATTATAATTAACCAGTAATCGAACAGTAGTTAAACAGCAGCCAAACATTCTACTACTTACTGCACTTCTAATAGCTAAGCTAGCTTGTATACAATACGCTTTATATCTGATATAAAATGTCACCTCACTGTAGAAAACAGATTTTGGGTAAGGGATCTCTAGACCTCGAGGAGTCATCATGTGAGGTATCCTACCCAAGGGGAGATTACTGCCACGCGTGAGAGTTTAACAGGCTTGGGGGGGACTACAGATATTTATAGCATAAAGTGATTGACTCACAGCTAGATTCCCCATTGCTGAGGGTGTGTAGTTTTAGTTTTGCCTAGTTCCATCTCAGGCTGGCATCATTAGCTCCTGATAAGACGTAGCCTAAATTCTTTAACTTCTTGAGCAGATATGGCCTCGCAGTTTCTCAAGGTCTGCCCAGCAGGGGTGATTCCAGTCAGGCCGCCTCACCGGTGATGCCTGGACCAAAGTCCTGTTCGCTCAGTCAGGGTGGGCACAGCCGTCACGAGGGCTCACCTTCCACTTCAGTAAATATGTAATAAATGTAGTTTTGGCTGTTTCTTCTGTTCCTTCCATGAGGAGATGAACTGTATTGTGAGCATTACATTTTTGAGACATGAGAAACAGCATAGTGGAAGAAAGTCCCCTATACTAATTTCCATAAAAATTATGTTTGAAAACATTTGTAAATGATGAGGTTACATTTCCAGAAAGTTTCTGGGGAGCTATCGTCACAGCTGGTGTTACTATTCTTGAGGCAGTTTGCTCCATTACAGCTTGCTTTTCTAGACAGCCAGGTTTTGCTGGATCTTCTGCTAAAATAAATTAGTGATTCTTAATTTGGGCTTGTTTTAATTGTTAATAACACCCTGGAGTCCTTCCTTCAGTAATATTCTCAGAGACCTGATTATTATTGTACTTGCGCTGCAATCAAAAGTGTGACTAGAGCACTGCTCATTATGCCAGAGGTAACTAATTAAACTAGTTCTGGTGACCTTGCAGTGAGTCTGTGTCAGATGTTCCAGCAAATGGAGTGAGTACTTGATGTCTTTGGTAGTGTCGTGCAGCTTACATGGTGTCTTCACTGTACAGTTACGTGAACTAGCTAAAATAAAACTGGATCAGGTAAGTCTGCATATAACGCGCTTGTGCATTCTGATTGCAGTGTATAGCGAAAAGAAATGTTCAAAATAAAGAGACGATACTATACATTTGAGAGGTTTGCTTTCTTGCGGGGCTTTTATTTTGTGACACATTTAAGTGTCAGCTGAGGTACTGAATTTTCTTTCGACATTGAATAATAAATAACACCAGAAATTATGATATGGAAATTAAAAATACAACATGGGATTTTTCCCTATTCTGAAGCTCCATGAATAAGTTGAAAAAGTTAGTGAACATTTCTGTACTAGAATTTTTCCTGCCTAAAAACTACAATAAGCCCTAATTTCACAAGTTAAAGCTGATACAGCTTCTGAAAGAAGCAGCCCTGCTTTCTGCACTCTCCTCATCCCCTTGTTGACCCAAGACTTTGTCTGCAGTGAACCTGGTTGGGGGAAATAATCGAGGGGAAAAGAAGCAAAGAAAGATGACTAGTTTTCACCTAGATATGCTCCACTGTCAAGCCACCAGTGTGGGTGAACAAACGCTTGAAGGGAAGAGACACTGGAGGTGGGAACTAGAGATGACAAAGCAGAGCTGCTTTCTGTCACACGGATAGCAGTACGAATAGGATTCCGGGCTCCAAGCCTCTCCAGTGTGCTGTCTTTTGAATTTTGCCAAGCTCTTGGAGAGCTTTGGCTAGAAGACACACGGAAAATGGTAGTTACTGTTTGTTAGTTGTAAAACAATTCATAGCAAGATGATCTCCCTATATGCCACTGCAGGTTCATGTGGCATAATTAAAAGTAGGGAAATATCAGTTCTTCAAAGATTCCAAGAAAAATCAAGTAAATTTTTTGTCCTTCAAGATGAGTGCCCATTGTTTTCAGTAGAGCCTCAGTTTCCTCTGTTATTCCTGTCTCTTACTTACAAAGATGGTGTAGTAAGTCGTAAGAACTGTTTGCTTTGTTTATTTTCCTTACTTTATATTGGTATGTTTTTTGAAAAATAGTATGTCTGAATTATAAAGGTGGCGGCTTGTTACCTTGCTCTGGCTGCTGTGCTCTGCAAACAGGTGGAGCTCTTCAGACAAAAACCCTTTATTTTCAGTCATTTTTGTTTAATCAGTCTCATGTATCAGCTCTGGGTTTTCTATTTAAAGAGATACTTTGTTGTCATTCATTAGAGGGTGTTCCAATAAAACATGGCTCTGGAGATTGAAAGCATTGGCTGGCTCTGGTGGGGCAGTTCTGCCTTGAGGCTCTGCCCATCTCAGGTTCCTGCTATGCTTGCGCGCTGGTCATTTTCTAAAAGCATTTGAAGAGCAATAACAGAAACCATTCTGAGGAGCAGTTCATAATTTTGACGTTTTTCTCCTTTAGGAGCTGGAGCCGTGCATAGGGTGTATGCAGACTGTCGCTAACATCAAGCTCATCAAGAACTGCCAGGAGCCAAACGAAGGGGAATGCCAGCAATGCTACTGTCGTCCCATGTGGTGCCTCACCTGCATGGGCAAATGGTTTGCCAGCCGACAGGATCAGCAGCACCCAGAGACCTGGCTGTCGAGCCAAGTGCCTTGTCCGACTTGTCGAGCCAAGTTTTGCATTTTAGATGTTTGCATAATACGATGAATAACACTTGGGTATGTTTTAACTTTTTAAATTTGTGTGCGTTTCGTAATGGGTTTGGTTAAAAGGCCTGTTTAATGTGTTTGAGACTTCAAGTTCTACAGGGGTGCAAAATCCAAAGCTTTCTTTTACAGCGTTGAAAATGGATGTAAATCTTTTCAGTTCCTCTCCACTTTTACTAGTATCTTTGGCTTTTATTCACCAGATGTCAGTTTCTGGATTACTATTTTTTAATACATATTTTGCTGTCTTATGTCTTGAATGGAATAAGTGTATCCCTCTGTATTTGCAATACTATTCTCTTTTCAAATTTTAACGTAGGTTAAATTTTTAAATTTAACTTGGGTTTTGATTCTTGAGTAAAGGGCTAACTAAGAAAATTACTTTGATTGGACTTCATTGATACTTTTGTTCTTCTTCAATCCATTTGTAAACTTCTTACTAATCTTTGCAAGTGTTCACCAAAAAGTAGACCAGTTGTGTTCCTTCTGCTGATCCCCTCCACTTAGAAACAGGATCAGCTTCTGTAGGCTAAGGAATTTAATCCCTGAAAATGTACAACTCCCATAGGAACCTTTTATTTCATTAATCTGCCTTTAGCTTACTTTTTTTATGGATGTATTTATTTGAAACAACAGAAGGATTCAGAAACATACCGCGTTTACTTACACTGCAAATGCTATGCATCGTTAAGTCTGTTGATTTCCAGGACCTACATTGCTTAGGGTTTCGATGTTCTTTAGGTGCTGGATTATTTTTTATACATTTGAAGGGAGTGCAGCAAATATGCGAACCGTCTAAATACTCTGCAAGAATGCTCAGCCATTTCAAAGCCTGTGAGCTTTTTCTGAGGGGTAACCTTTTCCCTGACAGAGATGCCAGTATCACAGAGGTACAAGTTGCCATGTTAGAATGATCATCATTAACGAAAGTTTTTCAGGCTTGCGATTCAAAGACTGATCATAAGCAATATTTGCTGTTTTAATATTCATAGGGTACTGATGCACACTTCTTGATCACATCTGCATCAGAATAATTTGTAAATTAAAATCAAAGCATTTTCCATACATTTAAGGGACTTAAGTGTAGTGTTTAGTGTTCTAGCTGTCCGTCATGCCCTCCAATGAAGGATTATTTGACATACTGCTTGGTGTCTTGAGCTGCTGGAGAATGTGTGTTTGGGTTCTTACACTGACCTGTGGAATGCAGATGCTGAGGTGTGGGTGTCTGCTTGCTTGGGTTGTCCACCTTTAGAGGGGTATTAACCCCAGGCAGACAGGTGGGCCAAACAGCCTGCAAAAGGAAGACTGTAATGCTTTGATCTAGGAGAACAGAAGCCCCGGTGCCTCCCACCTGTATAATCACAAGGATCTTAACCAGTAAACCACAACTTTAGATGGCATGCCAATGGTTAACTGAAAATGTCTTGATTACCATGATAGGCAGAACTGCTTTGAGCAGGAATAGGTGGCAGGATGTTGAAAACGGTAAAGCATTGGAATCACAACCGTGTAAGATTTCACTAGTCTCAGCCCAGCTGCAGGTGGAGCAGTGAATGCACCCGTTTGCACTTAGAGCCAGCCAGCCAGCCAGGAAATGGTTACGAATGACACTGCAAGCCCTACTTTGGAGAGGGATAAGGAACTGAGAACAGATTTGACAGCATTTGAGAACTAACATATATGTTACATTGTTGGTGCTGGGTTATTTGTTTGGGGTTTTTTAATAATATGCACTTACAAAAGTCCAAACTGTTTGGGTTTAAGGACACTAATTGCTTGAGCATCTCAGTTGTTACATACACATTTACTATGCAATTATCTGTACTACCTATTAAAAAGGGTGATTATTCTGTTTTTCGTTACCTATTGTCTCTTTCCTGAAGAGAACTTAAGTGGCCTGTCCCTCTTCATCTGAATAAGATTAAATTGAGTTCCTGAGTTTCAGACAGATTTGTGGACAAGTTGGAAAATTAAGAAAAAAGTAAGGAGATGACCCGTGATTGAATTTATAATATTTTCTAGTACTTCTGTGGGAAGTACTTCTATTTGGAAGTTTGAAATGGTCTCTGCAGGATTTTTTAACCTTTGGAAGATTCTTCCAGGGCTGAGTGGTGTCATCTGACATGCACCTCCTCATTACACAGCAGCCTTTACAAATAAGCATTTTGTACCATTTACTTCTGGAAAGTTTACATAATGTGGCACAGATACAAGGGATGTGGTCCCTGAAATAGTTGCAGAAGAGAGGGTAGGATTTTGGAGTTGTGGTTTTGCTACTGACAGTCATTCAACTCTCTTCCTGTTTGGAATAAAAATATTTATTGTAAAGATGTGTGAAGTTAAAATCCTAAAGGCCTTGAGAAACTTAGGTAATAGATACATGTAGTTGCAAATGGCTTTATACAAGACAAACAGGTCAGTTGCCAATAGTATCTCATGTAATATGAGCTTTAATTTCCCAACTGCTTGTGCAGTGGAGTTGTTAGTTACAGAAATCTACTTGGAATTGATTGGAAGTTTTCATTTCAGTGGAGCTTTTACTCACTTCTTTCGTCAATATAACAGTATGACAAAGTAACAGTTATAAATGTGCAATACTTTTGCATCTTTTAATGGTAGTGCTCTATCCACAGAAGTGCCTCTTGGAAAACTTAGTAATAATTACCAAAATAAAATTATGATTTATGTTTATAATAGTTTCTGGCTTAAATTCCTTAAAACAACCATTTTTTTTCCAAGTTGAAATTCTCAAAGTAAGCTGGCATGCCTCTGAAGTTTGTAAGCTTCTTAAAGGCTGTGTTAGAGAACCAACTTGTTAAAAATCCGTATGATGTATTCTTCTTACAGACAGTAGAAGGAGAAACCGTGACCTCTCCCTGCACAGTCATTTGATATCTTACTTGTCTTGAATAAATCGCTGAACATGAAAATAATAGAGTACAAAAATAGGCATTTGTCTTCATGGTAGCTTCAGGTCATCATCCAAAGAACCATGTTCACATATAGGGCTGTTTCTAGGGAAGATCTTGGTTGGCAGTAAAAAGAAATACATTGCGTCCCACCCAACTTTAAGACGTTTCTTAAACATAAGGATAGGGTTTAGAATCAGTCTTTTTACAGCACTTTTTGTAAGAAAAAAAAAGAATGAAGTAATGTGATGCGCTAAAATATTTACTTAAAGAATGTTCTAAATTATTAGTGATTTAGTGTTAACTTTTTTTCCCCTCTGTGTATGCTTTTCCACATCACTGACTTCTGGATAGGCAGTGTTAGTAATCTGAGGTACGTACTTTAAGTGTGATGTCATTACAATAAGACAATCTATATGTGGGTGCACAGTGTCAGTGTAAGTACCCCATAGGTATGTATACATGTACAGCCCAAATTTCCCTCTGTGCTGCATCTGAACAGTTGTTTCTGAAAACATGGGCTGTGGCTATATGATTTATTTCCACAGTTGCGTTATTTCTGTAATTGTAGCATTCCAGAAAATATTGGCAAAATATGTTATCTGTTGATCTTTTAGGTTAACATAGTTTGCTAACACAAAAAAGGCATTTTGTACGAGCAGGACATATTGTGAATCCATGATATGAATGCAGTTGTTTACCATGAGGCTTGCCATAACATAACCAAAACACCAGGTTACTGTGCGATCTCTTCAGTATTTTTATTGTGTTGAAACTTGGTAGACTGCAGCTATGTACCATTCCAGTCCGGCTAAACCTCAGTAGGACATAACTGACTAAAGTTCTGAGTGCCATTTCTTAAGAAATGTTGACTTTGAGGTATTTGAGTTGAGATATATTCAAGGTCTTACTTGCATTACATTTTCTTCCAAAGATATGCCCCAGGGTTTGTTATTTGTGGTTGCGTTTTTTTTTACTTAGGTAGCTTACCTATTTTTAAATGGACAGCGTTATTTGGATAGCCTTTAAGGAAAAGGTTTAACTAATATATGTAGTTAATCTTAAAACTCTCTGAAGAGCTGAATAAAAATACAATTGATTTTATGTAAGACTTCTGGTTTTCATTTTAAAGTTCTTTTCACTCGTTAAGACTTTGCATGGGTGGAAATCAGCCTGATTTACCTGTATGCAATGTTCTAGCGGAGAACATGCGAACACAAAGAGGGCTTAAATTCTCCTGAAGGTGCACCTGGTCATTCTTCCTTTGATGAAATTTCTTACTAGAACCTGAATGCAGAGGGCTGCATAAATGAAAGGAGGTATGTAAAAAGTATGTATGTATTGCAGGAAAACAAAACCAAACAAAAACCACAACCAAAAAGCAAGCAAACAACAAATGCTTTTCATAGCTAGCAGGGGGTGAAGGTGTGACAGTGGATGTCATGAAATCAGTGGGGCGATGACTAGAAATTTGTTTTTTCCAGGGGAGACATCGTAACAACATGAGAGAAAAAACTTCTTTACGGTGAGGGTGACAGCGCACTGGCACAGGCTGCCCGGGGAGGTGGTGGAGTCCCCTTCTCTGGAGATTTTCAAGACCTGCCTGGATCCAGCCCTGAGTGATGTGCTCTGGGCAATCCTGCTCTGGCAGGGGGGTTGGACTAGGTCATCTGAAATTCCGTGATTCTGTGATGTGCCCTGTATAAACCAGATTTTCTTATTGTGGCATTGCTTAGGGCATGTTCACAAGCGCAGGCAACAGAGGAAGGTCGCGCGTTCCGTTAAGGCTATGAAATGTGGGACGCGTTTCTCTGGAGCGCACCAGGCCCCCTTCCCGAGCTGATTCCTCTCACCGCGTCCCGCAGACGACGAGCCCGGCCGAGCCCGAAGGAGGGAGGCTGATGCCTGAGGTCACGGCAACGCTCCCGTGGCGGAGCGGGCCTGTGGCGAGGGGGAGGCCGCGAGGGCAGCCGCGCCTCTGCCGCCTCACGGCAGCGCGTCCCTCCCTCACCGGCTTTTTTAGCAGGAGCGACGTACTTCAGCCCCGCCGCCGAGCCCCGCTCCCGCTGCGGGCACCGTGACCCCCGGCCCCCGGGCTCTTCCTGCGCATGCGCGCTGCTGCCCCTCGCGGCAGGAAGGGAGGCGCTCGCTGGCCGGCTGGCGCCGCACGGCGGGCGCAGNTTGAATAATTGTTACTGAGAGTGATTAGGGAAAGGTTTTATCCATTCACTGCCTTTGCAAAAACCGAATGTGTTGAAGGTGTCCTTTTGCCTAGATCCGTGACTCGCAGTAAGCTGTTTGTGGGGGGCGTTCGTAACTTTTAGCCCTCTGGGAGCAGGGAACTCCCAAAGCCAGTCAGGGTGGAGGAGGAAGGGAAAGAAAACATAGGTTGTTAATCCAGGGTTAGAATAACAAGAACCTTCATTCCCTCTCACTTGTTGACTTAAAAAGCGCAGAGTCCTTGCACATACAGAACGGTATGTTGACTGGCACATACAGAGGAGTATATTCACTCTGTGGAGTCTGCAGTATAGGGTCATTCTCTCAGGCAGGTTGTGGCAGATCTGCAGGTGTGGTCATTAGCCCAGAAGCCAGATCTGATGTTAGTAGAGCTGTGACAGTGTTTTGTTTAATAAGATATCATCTAAGATGTCAAAGCCACCAGAACTTTGGAGGAAAATGTAGATAANTTAGGGCATGTTCACAAGCGCAGGCAACAGAGGAAGGTCGCAGGTTCCGTTAAGGCTATGAAATGTGGGACGCGTTTCTCTGGAGCGCACCAGGCCCCCTTCCCGAGCTGATTCCTCTCACCGCGTCCCGCAGACGACGAGCCCGGCCGAGCCCGAAGGAGGGAGGCTGATGCCTGAGGTCACGGCAACGCTCCCGTGGCGGAGCGGGCCTGTGGCGAGGGGGAGGCCGCGAGGGCAGCCGCGCCTCTGCCGCCTCACGGCAGCGCGTCCCTCCCTCACCGGCTTTTTTAGCAGGAGCGACGTACTTCAGCCCCGCCGCCGAGCCCCGCTCCCGCTGCGGGCACCGTGACCCCCGGCCCCCGGGCTCTTCCTGCGCATGCGCGCTGCTGCCCCTCGCGGCAGGAAGGGAGGCGCTCGCTGGCCGGCTGGCGCCGCACGGCGGGCGCAGCCATGTTGGGCGGCGGCGGCGGCGGAGGTGCCGCTGGCCTCAGCCATGTTGGGCGGGCAGCGGGGCCTGGCGCGCCGCGGCGGCGGCGGGCAGCGCAGGTGGGAGATGCCGCGGAGGGCCGGGGTGGCTGGGGAGGGGAGGGGGTGTTGCTCCAGCCGCCGGAGCTCCGGTGGGTGGGTGGGCGAGCGGGGGTGTGTCGCTGGCTGCCCGCGCTGAGGGACTCTCCTCGGCGGGTGAGGCGGCTCCGCTCTCCGCTGGCAGCGGGGCGCCGGGCCGGGCGTGAGCG